>CM021110.1:333820614-334263800 GCA_007115665.2 Sequoiadendron giganteum | reverse complement strand
CACAAAAAAGGATTTTTGATTTCTCCATTGAGATGGTACCAAGATCGAAACTTGTTTCCAAAGTGCCTTACCGAATGACAACAACTGAGTTAATTGGGCTTAAGGTACAACTAGATGAATTGTTATCTAAGGGTTGATAAGACCAAGTGTATCACCTTGGGGAGCACTGGAGTAATCTTTGTAAAGAAGAAGGATGGTACTATGCGGTTGTGCATAGATTATCAAATGCTTAATAAAGCTATGGTAAAGAAAAAATATATGTTGCCATGCATTGATGACCTTTTTGATCAAATGTGGGGAGCTAATGTGTTCTCTAAGATTGATCTATGATCTAGATACCACAAGTTAATAATCAAAGATGAGGACATCTTCAAGACTGCTTTTAGAATGAGAGACATGCATTATGAGTTTTCAGTTCTGCCACTTGGACTAACTAATGCGTTGACAACATTTATGAACCTAATGAACAACGTGTTTAGGGATTTCCTAGATAAGTTTGTTTTAGTTTTCTTGGATGATATTCTAATCTATTTAAAGAATGAGGAGGACCATTGCAAGCATTTGGAGATAGTTCTACAACGACTAAGTGAACATAAGTTGTATGGGAAACTCTCTAAATGTACTTTCTTCTAGAGGGAATTGTAGTACCTTGGACATGTGATATTGGCTAATGGTGTCTCAGTTGATCCATCCAAGATCAAGGTAGTGCTAGAATGGCCAGTGCCTAAAAATGTTTCTAAGGTAAGAAGTTTCATGGGTTTGGTGGGATATTATAGGAAGTTTGTTGTAAATTTTTCTAGAATAGCCTTTCCAATTACTTCTTTGTAGAGGAAAGGGAAGAAGTTTGAGTGGAAAAAAATTGTCAAGCAACATTTGATCCACTTAACGAGAAGTTAACTACAACTCTAATTTTAAAGGTACCAGATCTTGATGGTGACTTTGTTGTTATCACATATGCATCAGGAGAAGACTTACGTGAAGTTTTAATGCAAGAATTAGGCAAGTAATTGATTATGAATCAAGAAAACTAAAACCATATAAACAAAATTATGCTTCACATGATTTAGAATTAGCAGCAGTGGTTCATGCACTCCAAATGTGGAGGCATTACTTGTTGGAAAATCCCTTTGAGATGAAAATCGATCATCATGGGTTGAAATATCTATTCACTCAACCCAATCTGAATGCACGATAGAGAAGATGGTTGGAGTTGATATCTGATTATGAATTCAACATCAACTACATCAAGGGAAAATAAAATCGGGTTGTTGACGCCTTAAGTCGTAGAAGACATATTGCTTCAATAATAACAATCCAAACTGACTTTAAAGGCCAAGTATTGAAAAAATGCAAGGAGGATGATACCTATTTGCAAGTTAAGCAATCACTCACAAAAAATCCGCAAGATGCAAGGTATGGAGGATTTCATTTTGAACCCAATGGATTGCTTAGGTATAAGAGAAGAATGTATGTGCCTAGCTCTGAAGAGATGAGAAATATTGTGTGGAAAGAAGTTCATGAAGCACCATACTCAAGACATCCTGGTGTAACAAATTTTTTGGTTGATGTGAAGCCATTATACTTTTGGAAAGGGATGAAATGGGATGTTGCTAGATTTGTGGGTAGATACTTGGAATGTCAAAGAGTAAAAGTGGAACATCATCATCCTGCAGGCTTACTATATCCACATGATGTTATAGAGAGTAAGTGGCAAGTCATTAATATGGACTTTGTGCAAGGATTTCCTATGTCATGGAATAATCACAACACCATTTTAGTACTTGTAGACAAGCTTACTAAGGTAGCACATTTCATACCTGGGAATCTAATCGATGGAGCTGATGTCATAGCTCATAAATTCATTCAAGAGTTGTTTATATTGCATGGAATTCCTAACAAGATTATCTTGGAGAGGGATGCACGTGTGACCTCAAATTTTTGGCAAACCTTATTTTTTGTACTTCGGACTCAACTAAATATAAGTTTAGCATATCATCTAAAAATAGATGGAAAAACAAAAATGGTGAATCAAGTACTTGAAGACCTACTGAGAATATATTGCTTGGATCAACAATACAAGAGGGAAGATTCCTTTAGTGGAATTTGCTTATAATAATTCCTATCATTCTACAATAAAGATGACTCCTTTCAAAGCATTATATGGCCGAAAGTGTCGAACCCCTATAAGTTGGGATAAGCTTGAAGATAAAGTTAGTCTTGGGCCTAAGATGTTGGTTGAAATGGAAGAACAGGTTATAATTATTAAGAAAAGGCTAGTTGAAGCCAATGATAGACATAAAAGCTACACAGATGCAAAGTGAGTCCCCAAGAATTTTGCAATAAGTGATAAGGTGTTGTTGAGGGTAAAACCGCATAAGAGTTCCATCAAGTTTGGAAAGTCATCCAAACTAGCTCCACTCTATGTAGGTCCTTTTGAGATTCTTGAGGAAGTGAATCATGTAGCTTACTGAATTGCATTGCCACTAGCTCTTGCCTAGATGCATAACATCTTTCACATTTCTTACCTAAAGAAGTATATACCAAGAGATAATTATATAATTGATTGGAATGATTTATAGGTACAGGATCTTGGAGTGGTAACAATCAAGCCTATCAAGGTGCTCAGAACATGTAAGCTTCACTTGCATAATAGGGAAGTTCTACAATGCAAAGTCTAGTGGGACCAGTATGCAGAAGATTTTGCCACTTGGGAAGACTATGCTAAAATAGAACAAAAGTTTCCACATGTCTTACGTGCTTTTGAAACTGCTTGAAAAACAATGTTTTGTTTTCTTTATTTAGTTTATGTTTGCTACATAAAATCATCAGGGATGATGATTCACAAGGGGGGATATGCCACACCCCATTGTGCATTTACCTATTTACTATTACTATGATTAGGGTAAATTATTGCACATGCGAATGTATTTGGAATTCTGATTGGAAATATATATGGTTGCACTTTGTTTATCAGAAAAGTATTAATTAATGTTTATTTCATTTGATGTTAGATAATGGAATGGAAATATAAAATTAATGGTTATTGAATTCGATATTCTAACTATGAAAAGTATAATGAAAATGTTTATTTTGATGAACGAATGACTATCATGAAAATGTGTTAAGTTGGATGTAGGTTCATAATCAATCCTCCAGAAGCGAGGGGAAGTATCACTGAGGAGAAGAACTTGGTGAAATAACCTATAATGAAACCTAAATAAGCTTATACTCACACACTCACTAATAGAATGGTTGAGTCATGACATAGTTTTGGGAATTGGTAAGTCATCCTTTAGCATGGTGTGTTTGTATTAGGAAGGATCTTGATTTTTGTTAAGAGCATTCTTGGATTATGTTTAGTGCTTGGTGCATGCAAGTTATTCTTTGTATTACTTGACTTAATTGATGAGATATATATACATGAATGTATATATGTATACATATGTATGTCAATGATAACCCATACACATGAAAGAACACACACATAAGAGTACATAGGTAGAGGTACCTATGCACACTCATGGACGAGTTGCTTATGGGTATAGAGATACCGAGAGGACAATGTGACATATATGTATATATATACATCACATGTATATATACCTATCAATAAGATAAAAATTGTTTATGTATGTGACTGTGTAATCAAATGTATATATATGAGATATATACATATATATATATGTATACATGTATCAATATACATGTATGTAATGAAAAATAGGAATGTCTGTACGAATATGTCGATATATGTATACGTACGTATACATGTATATATACAAATGATAATGTATATGAAATGTTAACTTGATCTTATTCATTTGAATATCAAATGTATACATATTTATTTGCCAAAGAATATATATAAATATAAGCTATATATGTATATATATAAGATATATATATATATATATATATATATAGCATTGAATACTATTTGTTGATATATATATGTACATACATATATATTCATATATATATATATATTATACAAGTATTAAAGGCCGATTCATAGAATATATGCTATAGTCGATTAAATGAAAAATACAACACAATATGTAATAGCGCATTAGTAAGTATTAAGCCACATTTATCATTATAGATAAAGTGCGAAGGAAACACATAAATATAAATACTGTTGAGTAAAGTTTAAATGAAACGTACTAAGTCAACATTTAAACAACATTATGAATGGAGGAGGTCAAACTGTTGTAATGCGTCGATGGTCGTGCCTTGACCAAGTCGACTGAGTAATGTGCAACCAAATTATGATGGACTATTTCCTCTGTTTAAATTGCGGGCTTGAGAATAGGAAATGTGTGGAATACTTGAAACCATATTATGAAACCTGTGATTCCTTTAGAAGTATTTCAAGCCTAGAAATTGATTTTCTGAATAAAGCATGTGCTTTATGAATTAGCCAAACTATTGTGGCATGCATATAATTTATTTTATGTATAGTTTTGATGAGTAATATGATAGAATGAACCTTGTTTTTAGCCTTTAGAAGTTGGTTTTTGGGTATAAATATGACACATACTCACCTCATTTGGGATACAATTATTTATGCATCATTACGCTGCTCCAATCTACTGTATTCCCATTGTGAGAGTTCTTATTTTTGCTAAGAGTTGTTGTGAGGATTTTTAGTGAAAATAATATAGAGGGATTTATAACTAAGTTTATTTTAAGAGGAGGCCAAGCTTGAGAACTAGAGAGTCGATTGGAATAAGCAATTAGCAGGCATGGGATTCTATTCCCTTTCTATTTTATCTTTTATCAGAAATATTTTCTGCCTTGCATATTTATTTTGGAATTGCATTAGTTTGCTTGAAATAGAGTATTAGTCTATTTTCTTGTAAGAAATAAAAAGTCTTGTTGATATGTTTCCATATAAGTGTTTGTGTTTACTCCATATTAAGGAGTGATTGATTATCATCTATATTATTACATACTAGGATCGACGAATTGGGAATAGCTTGTTAAGTTATTTTATGTAAAGTTGTTTTGTAGACTTAGAAAGCTTATAAATTATACCTAGCGTTAGGTTATACATGAAAGGGGGGTAACTTATGCTTTTTCTTATGCTTAATTGGTAGAGGTACCATTGAGATTTGGGAAAATGGAATAGGTAAATTATGAGGTTAATGACTACCTATTGAAGGTTTACCTATGCATAGTTTACAATGGGCTAAAGTTTAAACGAGCTAGGGTAGTGTATGTGAATAGGATGAATCTCACTTGAAGTACCGAGTGATAATACTTTGGACAAAGTAGTGTGTTTTCCTTTGGCTCCACTATCAGTTCACCATGTTCCTTTTTATGCATGCTAGATTAGGATTGTAAGGTCTACATGTTCTAGTGATGTAGGGCAAAACACTAAGCTCAATATGGTTATAGTTACAAGGTTACTTCACCAATCTCTTCGTTGAAGGGTAGGTCCATCTATCCAATGATAGATATGTGGGGGACCGCATATGAGTCCGTGGTTTGTAGAAAAGCGCTCGAGTGATGCTTCTCCTCCTCAGCTAGTGACCAAGACTTGAAGAAGATTCTTATACCATTTGTGTCTATTGCTTTGAAGCTTAGATGAGCTATGAATGTAATTATTTACAATCTTGGAAATATTGTAACATGTTTAATATTGTATTGGAAATGAAATCGATGAATGTAAATTGTTATGTCTTGTATGTTCATTCTTTCTCTTGGAATTTTTTTTTTATAGCAATGGTTTGAAACATAGTTTATTTACTTAAAAGTGAAAACTTAGGAAATTTTCTTGCATGAACAATTGACATGTTACAATTCAACTTCTTGAAGATAAAAGCTTGGCCTTGACAGTAGAGAAAATATCTAAGATTTGGGAGTGTTGTTTTGTGATGTAACATTTATGGCACTATTTTCGAGGATTCAACTAATAAATAAACGTGTTAACTTAGAAAGGAAGTGTGCAACTGGGTAGTTTGTAGAACTGTGTATGTGAGAGTTTCAAATTTAAAAATTTCTCTAGAGTGAGGAGTGATGACTCAATATTGAAGTTTAACCTAGTAATATTAAGAAGACCCAAAATAGATAGAATGTAGAGATAAAAAAGATAAAGAGAGTTTCATCTAGTTCCAACTAATGTGAGAAAATGATAGGCTAAATGGAAAGCTACAAAACTAAGTATGTTATCTACACATAATCCCCATGACACTCAAATAGTTGGTATATTATCTGGGTAAAAACACAAAGTTGTGTCACACTTTCAACCAACTTATCAATATAAGTGAATTTAAGTATTTCTAACTAAAAATCAATTTTGATTAAGCATATTATCTAGTTAGATTCATTGTAGCTAAGTTAGTTCAATCCATTTTAAAGATTCTCACAATATAATATAACACACTTCAAATTTAAATAATAAACTGGTAGAAGACTTATACCACATAAAAAAAATAATCATGAGGTTTAAGAATTATTATTGATACTCTAAAATTAAATAATTGATACTAAATAGGGGAGACAAATTCTCACTCTATTCTAAGGATAAGATTCTCATACATATCACCCAGTCATAAAAAATGAAAGAATTTTTTCCTTAGCAAACTTTTAGTTTAATATTCAAGGAGAAAAATATTATAAATTAAGAAAATACATTAATTTAGTTTGAATCCAATGTTATATTGAAAATAAATGAGATTAATACATATATTTCTACTTTACTTCCACAAGAAAAGAAACACTAAGGAACCTTTCTAGTATAATTAGTTCATACATAGGCATGTTATTGTTTTTATTAAAAGGGGAAAAATAAGTTTTGAAGGGACCCCGAAACCCTTTACAACAACAGACACAAAATGTTGCACAAAAGGATAATCAAACGAACCACCAACAACAACCATTCACCCAAAAAATGCCACAAGGTGGGTGTTGATCTAGAAATAAGACAAGGAGCTACCATCAACACCCACTATCCAAAAAAAAAAAAAAACTAAACAAACACCTACACCTAACAAGAAATAGAAAGCAACAAAGAAAAAGACTAGTTCAGTCCACTTAGAGTATTGGCCACCTCCATTTGCTGGTTCCTATGTTTTTCAACCATATCCAGCAACTCCTTCTTCTCAAGATCAAATGTTTTCTTCCACTCAGCCGAACCTCTAACCACAGGACCTTTTTCATCATCCTTAGCATTTTTCTTACCTTTTCCCTTTGCTGCACATTATTTATCCATAAGCTCAGAGAAATAAAATTGATCTTCTTTGAGCTCAATGATTTTTCAAAAAAGGACTTCCATAGAGTCTGTGTTGTTCTTCATAGAGATATGACATGCCTACAAAAGTTTTTTGATATCTGCAATTGTACTTGACACCTTGGCTTCCAGAGCAGATAATATTTCCTCATAGAGAGACTTAAAGTCATGATAAGACCCTTCAAGGTCCACCATTCTATCAATAAGAATGTCCGACACCAAACCTTTTGGAACATTCTTAAGATTTTCTTTTAAACCTCTGATTTTAATGTTAATCTTATTGAATTCCTGCAGAAACCATTTTGCTAACTTAAAGGTACCCGTTGCCCCAGCTCTGACCATGTCCAACAAATTATACATGGAGGTAGCATCATCATCAAGATAAAAAAAGTCCTTGGATAGAGGATCTACCTTCAAAGGCTCTTGTTTGGAATCTTTCTTATCAATATCCTCCTCCTCATGACTCCTATTATCCTTATCCTCCTCCTCCTTAGGCAAGTCCTGCAGAGGATAATCCACAATGGTCACCATCTTATTACTAACATTCTTGTCCTCACCAGCCTCAATGGGGTCCTTGGTCATAAACTCCAAGGCCTTGCTCCTTAGATTAGCAATACGATTCAAGAGCCTCCTCGGTTTGTTGACCACACCCACCTCTTTGGCCTATGTCCCCACCTCACCACTAGCACCAACACCATCTTTACCAACAACCACCTGCCCAGACTTGGGAGAGTGATCATCCAACCCCACATCTATGTCATTAATCCTAGAAAGGGAAAGCCTTTTACATGACCTATTACTCTTAGCACCAACTACCTTCCTTTTCTTTGAAGACGTAGCTAGTGTGGTAGAAGAAATATCCTCCTCTTCTTCATTCCATTCCTCCTCCTCCTCCGAAGAGGACTCGACACCCGACGACCCAAACTCATCACTTAAAGTCTTCTCCTTACCCTTGATGGCAGGAGAAGGGAGAAGAGTCTTGACATGTTCCATAATTATTAAAACAATCCCTTCATGGAGGACGGGGGCCTTTCTATTCTTTAGGTGCACATACACCAAAACCTCCAAAGAAGATAATAGAAAGAAAGGAAAAGAAATGAACAGACCATGTCTGAAATGATTAAGGAGAGTAAAATGATGACCGAGAATGACCTTAAATCTCCCTTCCAGATTCACATAAGACATCAACACCTCCGCAGTGCTCGCCCAAATTTTCTTAAGGGAAGTTCTCTCATAACCCTAGCTCTCCAGTTTGATTAACTACTTCCTCTCATCATCTTTAGAAAAAATGAATCATCGCCTCTTCGTTTCTCTTTTTATCCTTGAAGAAATTCTAGCCAATTGTCAGCAACCCAATAACCGTGGTGACCAAATCTTCATTCACCTCCACTTCCAGACCTTTAACCCTAAGCTTTCGATTGTGCCAGAAAGAAACAAATTGCGTCAAGGCATTAGGGTCATGCCCGCGCAATCTCTCCAAAAATGGAGTAAAATTTCCACGACGCAGGATATTCCAAAGTTTCTCCTTACGCCGAATGTCCCCATAAGAATGTGGCTCAATTCTTCTCCTTTCACCACCCATGGAAACCAACACACTACTCATAGAATCCTTGCGAAAAGCACACAACTAAAGGCCAAAAAGCAAAAAGACACCCACAAAGCGTGCAAAATGGAGGCAAGTACCATACCATAAATGTCACAACACCTTTGCCCACGCCATCATTCCTCAATAAACTCATGGCTTCCTCGAGAAGGATCAAGCCCTCCTCCCACAAACAAAATTCATTTAAACTGACAGCCTCATTGGCAAAAAAATCCACTGAGTTACCTTCTCATTAAATGTGAGAGACATGAGTCTCATCACAAGATTGTAGCATCATTATCATATCCTTAATGAGTTGATTGCCACTCCAACTCAAAGTATGAGTGTCGTGCATATAGTTAATAATGTTCATAGAATCTCCTTCCACCCATAATTTGGAGTAGCCTTTGTTGATAGCATACTTAACACTTATGAACACAACCTCTGCCTCTGCACAATGATTGTTCTAAGTTCCCAATGAGAGTGCCACCATGCCTAGGAGTCTGCCAACATCATTTCTTAACACCCCCCATAACCTGAAGGCCCGAGATTCCCCTTTGCTGCCCCATCAAAATTAATTTTAACCCAACCAAAGGGAGGAGGCTCCCATCTAGTATTCAATCTCTTAGCCAAGCTCATCTTAGGATTCAAAATAGGAATTGAGATAATCTTCCAATCGGAAGTCACCTGCATCTCATAACCAACAAGGCAATTAGAAGGGGAGCACCGAGCATAATTAGAATGAATCAGAGCGAAATTCTCCAAAATGACCCTCCTGATCTTGATGAAGAGACTATCAAATTTGAGTTTAGACTCCCGAAAAATCTTGTTATTTCTTTCTTTCCATAATGCCCAAGCAATATGTGGGACCATAAGGTCCCACAACCATTGCAAAATAGGGGAAGAAGAGGGGAAATACCACTACTCATAAAACTTAGCAAGGGACTCCGAAAAGACCCAGCCAAGATCCCAGAGTCTAAGAAATTTACTCCAAAGAGAAAAAGAATAATCACATTCAAGGAGAATATGGAAAGAACTTTCACCACCAGCTTCACAAAGGACACATCTATTAGGGATCGTAAACCCCCTCTTACAAAGGTTGTCTCGCATCAAAAATTTACCTTGCATAAGCAACCAAAAGAAGACTTTCACCTCAGGAATCAGATTCTTATTCCATAACCCCCCTAGAAAGGGAGAGAGGCGAGCACATCCAAAGAACTCAATAGAGCAGAAGTCACTGAAAAATTTCCGCTAGCACAAGGAGCCCAAATGACTCTGTCCGGTCTAGGAAAAGAGGGGATTTGAACTCTACATAAAAATTCCTTCAGAACCTTTAAAGAAGGGTCCCAATTTGAAAAATTCTTCCACTCCCCATCCTGAAAATAATTAGCCACCTTAGACCTAAAAAGGAATTTACACAAGGGGACAATAGGGGGCCCAAGGAAGAAAAATAAGGGGGCAGACCCCACACCAGGAATATTCCTAGAACAAAATACTAGTACCATCACCCAACAACCACTTAACACCTCTAGCAATCAAGTCCCTGCACAACATAATATTCTTCCAAAAACACGAACCAAACAGGATCTCTTCCAAAGATAGCATGTTCCACGGTCTTTCAAAACCAAACAAATATTTATTACCCACTAGGGGGGCCAACCTAACATCCCCACTCAAGAGCCTCCAGACATTTTTGGACAATAGAGCCTTATTAAAAAAATTCAAGTTTTTAATACCAAGATCCCCCCACTTCTTAGGTCTACACATCAATTCCTAGGCGACATGCAAAATTCTGGTTTTAATCTCAACCCCAGACCAAAGGAACCTTCTCATAATCTACTCCATTTTGTCTTCAAACTTAGCAAGAATCCTGAAAAGACTCATAGCATACTAAGGAAAATTTTGAAGAGTTGAAGAAATAAGTTGAATTTTACCATCCTGATTGAGAAGTGCACCTTTCCAACTAGCTAACTTCCTCTTGAATTTATCCAGCAAACCCAACCAAAAGGAGTCTGGAATCTTGGAGATACACAAAGGAAGCCCCAGATAAGAGGACGAAAAATCACCTCTATTGCAAGACATAATTCTAGCAAGCTTAAGTTGTAAAGCTTTAGGAGTATTGAGAAAGAAAATTTGACTCTTAGGCAAGTTGATCTTCTAACCAGAAGCCTTCTCATAGTCAACCAACAAAAACTTAACATCTCTAACTTCCTTCACAGAAGAAACACCCATCATAACAGTATTGTCAATGAATTATTGGTGGGTAATCAGATCTCATCTAGAAGAAGGTGAGAGACCACTCATGACCCTCACATGAAGCGCCTTCTAGATATTACGACCCAAAGCCTCCACCTTTAGGATGAAAATCAACGATGAGATAGGATTTCCCTGCCTCAGCCCCCACGAACTCCGAAAGAAAGGAGAAGGATAGCCATTAACCAAGAAAATAAACAAGGGAGAAGAAATAAGTTGCTCAACAAGTTGGATGAACTTTCTACAGAAACCAAACCTATCCATAACAATCAATAGGAATCTCCACTTCACTCTGTCGTAAGCCTTAAGTAAGTGCAAGTTCAGAAAGAAGCCCAATTTCTTGGACACATTAACAGAATGAGCCAACTCATAAACCATGACAATAGAATCAAGGATTTGACTACCCTTGAAAAAACCACTCTGTTGCTTGGAAATTAGATTCAACAAGAAATTTTGTAATCTAGAAGCAAGCACTTTCAAAAAGATTTTATAAATTGAGTTGCAAAGGTTGATCGGCCTAAACTCACCAAAAATCTTGGCAACATTAGACTTGGGAATCAAAATGATGAAAGTCGCATTGAGCTCTTTAAGAAGACTTCTTGAGCCAAAGAATTCCTTGGTAGCATTAATCACAACCTCAGAGACAATCTCCCAGCAAGACTAGAAAAAAGGAAAGGAAAATCATCAAGGCCAGGGACCTTGTTACCTTCAAAAGAGAAAACCGCATCTTTGACTTCCAAGGACGAAGGGATAGCCACTAGCTCCTTGTTTAAATTCTCTAACACAACTCTAGGAATGATCTCCAAAGAGGCATCCACACTCCTTTGATCCCAGACTAGATCATCCATCAAAAGATTCTCAAAGAACCTAGCCGCAAGATTTCTAATAGCCTCCTCATCTTCCAACAACATCCCATCAACATTAATCGAAGAGATTCTATTAGACGATTTGTGCCAAAGAGTAGTGAGATGAAAGAAATTGGAATTGTGGTCCCCAGATTTCAACCAAATAGCCTAAGATCTTTGCCTCTAGAAGTCCTCTTCCTTAGAAACAATATCATGCAACTGCATGAGGAGACTATCTTCCAATAAATGTAGATCCTCCAAAAGACCCTTCAATTGAATGACATTTTGGATATCATCTAATTTATTAAGGACAAAACTTTTAGAATCAAAGATATGAACAAAAAACTCTTTATTCCATTTTCTGAGATTTTTCTTGACAAAATTCAACTTCTTGGAAAATCTAAATATCACACATCCATCTACATCAACTTGCCACCATCTTTTGATATAGTCCATAAAATGAGGGTCCCTAAGCCACATGGCTTCAAACCAAAATGAAAATCTCTTCTTCCTCCCAATCTTATCCGCAACAAAAGCTATAGGAAAATGATCCAACCCACATCTCGTAATAGAGGACAAAGAGCAAGAAAAGTCCACAAACCAAGAAGCAAAAGTTAGAGCTCTATCCAATCTACCTTTAATATTATCCGCACCAACACACCTGTTGGACCAAGTAAAACTAGCTCTAGACAACTTGACATCAATGAGTGCATTGTCATCAATAAACATGTTTAAGTCAAACCTGCTCTCAGGATTAGCTTGGGACCCTCCCACTTTCTCATTTTCATACAAAGGAGTATTAAAATCCCCCATCACAAGCCAAGGGAGATCTAAAAAACTTAACCTAAGATTCTCAAGATCATCTCATAACCTCTTCCGGTATCTCTTAAGGTTCTCTTTAGGTTCCTTTATCTTCCAAACTTTAGTCTACTTAACAGCCTTAGGTAGGACAATCGTCGATGGATAATCCTTCGCCCAGTGCCCCATCTTCTTACACTTGAAGCAAGTGAAATGAAGGTTTTCAAAAACAATTTGTTGCTTCCAAGACCCTACCTTAGAGTTTAATAAGAAAAACTCAGGCAACACAACATACTGGCCAACCATGACACAAAACCTAGCTGCCACTAACTGCTTCCTGGAATGGGTGGCCTCATCAATAGAGACAAGCTTTCCAAAAGAGTTAACAACCGTCGAGAAAACTTCTTTGTCCCAATATTCCAATGATAGATTTGGTAGTTTTACCGACAGAGGAGCCAAATTTGAAAGACATTTGGATAAATCCATCCCAAGCTCCCAAGGACGAAGAACCATAGAGAGATTCCCAAAACACCAAGGCCCTTTTGCAAACACATTTCTCAAGTATTCATCACAAGAGAAGGCAAAGGGAAGGAAACCTTTGGCCATTGCTGCAACTTCCACCTGACCCTTTAAATCCCACTTCTTATACCCAGGTGTGAAACCTCCTCAATATTAGATCAAGGACCTAAAACCTTTCCAACCAAGGAAAAATCCATTTTAGCAATATTCTTTTCCACAAGAGAATCCGAAAATAAGAAGGAAAAGACCCCTTCTTCGTTGGAAGAAGACACTGACTCAACAACAATGCCTTTACCCTTAATCTTAGAGGAAAAAAGGTTCAACCATTTCTAACCCAGCAGGGAAGAAATATTATCCGACCGATTCTCTCCCACTAGAGTGTCCTCAATCTAAGGAATACTCAAATTAGCCACACAAGATTCCCTCGATGGAACCCGCTCCTCAAAACCCACCTCTGCTTTGTCCCCTTAGATCTTAGGAACTGACTCCAACAAGGGACATCCATCACAAGACTCCTTGTGTGTCTCATCCACACACTTCTCCTCCAAGCACGCGTCTTTGACCAAATCCTCACCACATGACCCGTCCTTCCTAGAAACGCCATCATGGATCAACAACTTATCCTCACCACCTGATCCCACCTTGTTGTCTACAAAATCTAAAAATCCCACCTCTGTATCCCGCCTGAACTGCCAGGTGCCATGAGTCCTTGGGCTCGAGTTCAAATTCAAATTACTCAATCCCACCACCGAACTAGACCTCTCTCCAACATATACTCCACCAACGGTCTCCATCCTAGTGCAAACATAGAAAATATTTGACTATTAGGCATGTTATTGTTACTAAATGATGTAAATTAAATTAAATAATATTGAAAATAATTTAAGAATGATTGAATAATTTAATATGTAAACAAGATAAAACTAGGTGTTGAGATCAATTTTAAGTTCTAAGTTTTCATAGAAAAATAAAAAATCATCTCAATGTTAGTGTTCACTTTTATTAAAATAGATTTTTCCCTAAAATATTTAAATATTCAACTTGAAATATATGCTTTCAACCCTTGTGAATATATTTTCCACTCATATTACATAACTAAATGTTCTCTAATAAAAAGGAAACTAGAATTATCACAAAAAAGTTTGCAAAAGATTAAAATTTTCATAACTCTTTTAATTCAAGCAAATATCCATTTATAGAATTTATGTGTTTGGAAATTGATTTTACAAAGATTCATTAAGTAAAAGATTTCTACAAACTCAAATGCATCTATAGAACAAGCATTTGAACATTACAAAGATAAATTATTTAAAACATCATTTGATGATTTTAATCTAGAATCAAATGAATTATCCAATTCAATTCAAAATATCCCAAACTACACATTCAAGACAAAACATTGAAAATAATCTTTTTAATTTTATATGTAAAATAAAAATAATAATTTAAGAGAATTTATAAATTCTAAATTTATTTATTTTATCAAAACTCAAAACATGAAAAAGATTACAATTATATATTTAAATTATTAGAATATATTGATATAAATTTTTTTTAAAAATATTAAAATAAAAATATTACGATACTCTCAATTTATAATTATTTTTAAATAGAAAAAATAGATAAATGATAAAGTATAATCTAGGAATACTACTAAGTTCCAAGTGAGATCTCCATAGTCCTAATGAGATCCTCATAGATCTCTATTTTTAAAATAGTGGTGGCCAAGTATACTACCCAATTGTATGGAACGTGGATGTCCACTCCAAACTTACTTAGGATGTAGGTAATATGGATAGCATACACAAATTCAAAATTCAATATGTTAAGAATAAATACACAATTGATCATGGTTTTATTAGCACAGGTAGAATCATATATGACTCCAAGAAGAAATATGCCAATAGTATTCTAATAATAATATAAAAATATATATTTTTAACACTTTTATTTGTTATTTCTATCTAATTTCTTATATTTTCAAATGATTTTAACATTTATAATAAGTATTAGTTTTAATTTAATAAGAATATAAATAAATCATTTTATATCGCATACAAATTATTGATTCAATGCAATGAGTCTTAAATCTCATATTATTTAGATAGATGAAAGTCATAAGTGTGACACATCCCACATCTCTTTCTCTATCATGTAGTAAGAAATAATTTATATCTCTCCATTATCACCACCATTTTTTTACACATAATCTTATACTCTCAATAAATATCAACATTATCTATCACATGTAGCTAAACCATGATATAAATACTATGAAAAGAAATATACCAATCTAAGATGCAATTATCATCTAGAATCTTATAACATAATAATCATACCATAATTTTGATTCCCTACCCCACATGCATGATCAAAATGATATATAACATACATGATCAAATCACACATACTCATCATCAATTAATAGTGATAAATCATGAAAATAAAAATAATTATAATTAAATCATCATAGTAAAAATAGTGAAGTTAAAACATCAATATAGCCCAACACATAATAATCTTATATCTCTCACACAGTCATATAATCATGTCAATATAGAATATGATTGTGAAAAGTGCAAAAAACAAAAAAGTTAATACAAAATTATGTAACAAAAGTAAATACATAGTTTCTATTGTCCTTATAGTTATATGAGAATACAACACCCACAAGTGTAAAAATTACAAATGTAATGTGTGAAAATAAACTCCAAATTACATATAAATCATACACAAAAATTAAAAAATCCACAAAATTCAAGATCTTATATAGGTATATTATTTGTTTTGACTTTCCAAAAATAACCTACTATATTCATGCAATTAATCTTCCAAGAAAAATTCCAATAAAAATAATGGCTCCAAACTGCCTATTTGAAAGAAACCTGCCCAAAAATATAAGAAAATATAATAAAATTAAATTATTTCAATAAAATTTCAATTTGTCTTCTATGATCAACATTATATTGTCACAATGTACCACTAGATAACATAAATTAATATTTATATAAATTTCAAAACCCTTAGGTGCCAAGCACCATAATAAGCAACACATCATTCTTTGAAAGGTACTAGACATGCCATTATAGATAACTCACCATTATTGGTACATAAAGCATGAAAATTAAAATAATTCAACCTATTTATATTTTGGAGAACACATCAAAATGAAGAACTTATTATTAAATATAATTATAAATAATTTTATGTAATGTAACCCTAGTTGGATTACTGTATATGTGACACTAAAATAACTCATGAGAAATAAGACATTCAAGTAATTTATTTGGATGCTTAAAACCATTTTAGTAGAGAATAATTATTTAATCATAAGAAAATCATCATAATATGACAAATATGAGACATTAAATACCAAATGAAAATACATAATTAGGATTTGATTAGATCATATTATTTATATTTAAAATATATATGTATATGACCTTGAGAATATTTAGTTAATTTATAATATGTCAAGAGAAGATAACCATGAGAATACACAATTGATGTTTGATATGTATATAGAAGTTAATTATTGGTAATTTGATTTCAACCTCTTAAATAATTGTAAATTTAAATAAAAAATTAGTGTAACCCTTTATAATGGATAGAGCTCGGGTTAGTAGCCCTCTATGCTCCAAACAAGAAAATTTGGATTCCATGTGATAAGGTTATATCCTTTCTAATTTTACACATACATTGTTAAAAATTAACACAAAAATACATAGATGCAAGGCATGTTTACATGATTTAATTGATCTCAACTAATCCCATCCTTGCAATAACTTAAAAATGGGGATAAATTTAAGGATGTTAATAAATATTTTTCATATATAAACCCCTAAAAAGAGAATTAAGAAAATATCCATTCATATATGAACTTGTCCCTAAAAATATAGAAAGGAATGTCAACTACCTTAAATAGAAGTTGGGTTGATTATAGAAAGGAATGTCAACTACCTTAAATAGAATTTGGGTTGATTAGTGTCCCAATTACTAGGTGCTTTTAAGTTTTGGAATAGTCTATATTGATTTTGTAACATTTTTTTTGGTTCACAAAGTGTCTTGAGAGGAATCTAAGACATCTATAGTTTATATGTATGTATGTATGTATGTATGTATATGTGTGTGTATGTATATATGTACACATGTATGTATATATCTATGTACATATATGTATAGAGAGAGAACATAATTGGATGTAAATTAAGAAAGATAGATTAAATAACTTAGTTATCTTGTGAACTTGTAACCTTGTATTTTTGTGTGATAGAGAAAGAAGACACCACTTAAGTTACAATATTAGATATATCCAAATCCTATGCCCCTCTTTTTGAGATGTTTTTGCACTTTATTAATAATTTTTTATATTATATTTTTATTTTCAACACTTAGAATAGATTTAAATTTTTATTACAAGCTCTTTTTAAATAATTGATTTACAAAAATCGTTTTAAAAATAATGCAAAGGTTTCTCCTTGGTTTGGACTTCCCTCAACATAGTGGTTTTCTTGGAGGTCAGTAAATTCTTGATTCCATAATCATTATTCACAAAATATTCCACCCCATGGAAAGGAATACAAAGCTAATAAGATTGATATAAAAAAGCTCTATGGCCAAATTTCTAGGCACTTCCTAGATGTTATGTTGGCTATATTTAGTTTTTTCTATGGATTCAAATGTCAAAAGTTAATAAAAAAATCCATCTCATCACCCATGTTCTCAATTATTATCAATGGAATCTCTATGGTATTAATTAAGTGCAAGAGTGGCCTCATGCAAGATCTTTTATTTTTTGTTATTTTTATCTTATTTTTGAAGCATTGGGTTAGAATTTTAGTGTATCTGATGCATTTTTCCTCGTTAGAGGCTTCAATAATTTCTCCTCTATTTATTCCATTACTCATCAATATTTTTTAGATGATACAATTATAGCTAGCGAAGCTTATATGGTGGAAGCAAGAGAATAATAAAAATAAGAATTATGATTTTTTTTAAGTCAAAAGGTGAGCTAGGTGAGCTTATCTAAGATTTATCTATTAACATGTAAAAAAAAAAAGGGTTTAAGAAGATGTCAAATAGGGCCTCTCTTGGCTTCTTATTTTCCTTGTATCTTATTAACTAGTTCCTTCCTAGAAGTTTTTTGTTCAAATTTTATTGATAGATTCCAACAAAATTTGGCAGGCTAGAAAGGGAATCTTCTCTCTCAACTTGGAAAACTTTACCTCATGAAGCCTACCCTTCAAATTTCGATAGTTTGTTTCATGTATATTTTCATGATTCCTTCCAATATTTATTAGAATCTAGAATAGATCCAAAAAATAATCCTTTGGTTGGGTTTGGAAGAATGTAAATGAATTCCTTTGATTTATTAGCATCAATCTTGCTTTCCTAAATCCTCTAGTGGTCTTGAGCTAACAAAACAAAAATTATTCAATGTGGCTCTTATGGATAACGTTGATTGGTGACTTATTACTGAATCCAAATAATGAACAATTGTTATGGTCAATTACTTCGCTAATTCCTAACCTCTCTTTTTTATTATTATAAAATTTTCCCTCATGGGTCATGTTTTTGGAAAGGACTTGCTAAGTAGAGCTTTGTTTTTAAAAAAAGAATCAAATGGAAACTAGGAGTGGATTCCCATATTAGGTTCTTGGAAGATTCACATATGCTAAAATACCTCTTTAATTATTGGAATGAACCTCTCCTATCAAATATATTATAAAAGAAAGATTTGACAACACAATGGTGGACTATATAGAGGTTCCTAGTAATCAAAATTGAAAAAAAAAAAACTATCTCTTGCCACCTTCCCTAGGGAAATATCTCCTATTTTTATTAATCTTTGGAATTTACTTAAATTATTTCACATCTCTCAATTCCCTAAAGAGGGTATTTATTTCTAGGTACATCCTATTTAAGTTCCTTTTTAGTTTCCTCTAGATATGCCTCCTCACTTCCCCTTATCCTCCCTTCCTATTTTGGGTCAACACTTGTCTAAAACTATTAACCTCAAAATTTAACACCTTGCTTTGGTTTGTATCGCAAAATAAAATCCTTATGATGGATGAATTTTTCTAAATGGGTCTTTTTTGGTCAACCAATTTTGTTTGCTTATTTACGGGGGAGTAAATGCCCCATTTTTTATTGGTTGTCCCTTCTATTGGAAGGTCTAGGGTTGAATTTTATCCTTATTCAACATTTCTTGGGTGTTTCCTTCTCCTTCACCTTTTATTTCATTGGTATTCCCTTTTACTTATCCCAACCCTTAAGATACTTTGGTCTTTGGTCCTCCATCATGTTATTTAGGGAATTTGATTAGAAAGAAATTATAGAATCTTTAAATATGTATCTTCCTCTATTTTTCATGTGACCCTCACTTCCTCCTTTTTTGATAAGGAAATTTTCTTGACATATTTTGGTGGCCATTCCATCTTTCCTAATGTGTTTTAGTTCCTTCTTCATAACTCTTTGGTGATATGAATGCACCAAAAATATAAATAAATAAAAATTTCTTACCAAAGATAATCCCAAAACATCTTCAATACATCTTTTAAAGTAATAGAAAGATGATTCTAGAAGAAAGAATATTCTACAAATTTGAGTATAAAATATAATAATATTTCACTAACTAAATATTATAACTATTGAAACTAACTAAATACCAATGCAGAAGGTGATGAAAATCCTAGTAGGATCGGGTAATGGTGGTAGAGACTATGCTAAGGAGGACGACAATGTAGAAGGAGACAATGATGCTGATGGTTGCACAAGGAAGGGAAACAATGATGATGAAGACAATATTGGTGGAGATTTTACAAGGGAGGGTGTTGAATCTTATGGAGTTATAGGGGTCCCATCTCTATTGGTTGGTTCTTGTTTGGGATGCGATGAGGGCTCTACCAATGACCTTGTATTCCTTATTCTATTGAAGATGATGGTGAAGTCTCTATTGGTGGATTTGATGGAGTCTCTAAGGTTCTTGGTCATGATTTTTGGGAGGTCTTGTCCAATGAGGAGGTGGAGAAATCTCTCCTTTATATCCTCCTTGAAGCTTAGTTAAAAGCTCATTGGTACGATGAGTTGGTTTCCTTTGAGGGGTGGAGTAGTCAACCAAAATCTAAAGATGATGTTACACTCATGTCTTTGTGGATGGATGATCAATGTTATGCATCTTCATACTCTATTGTGCAAAGGGATGATCTTGACAAGCTAGTCCCTACAAATCTTGGTAACTCTCTCAAGAGGGTCTTCTTGTTTCTCCCTCTCATGTTTTATTCTCCTCTTCTTGTAGCTATCCTAGAGTTTGTTACTCCAATTAAGGGTGTTATATATTTGGAGCCTTTCCTTGGTGATGGATCCTACTTGGGGTTTCTTATAATGGTGGATACCCCTATTCCCCCTCTTGTTTCTTTGGGAGTGCCTTCTCCTCCTCAGTGTGAGATGTTGGAGTGTTGTTCTATGGAGGCCCCCCTTCTTTGTACCCTCAGCATCCTTAGATATTTGTATTATCTATTCCTACTGAGTGGATTGATATAGCCTTTATTGGGTTATAGGCCTCTCTTTTTGGAAGATTTTTGAGACATAGACCTAACATAGATTATATTTATAGCTAGGCATCAGAGGCTTGGGCTGATTATTATTTGCTGAGCATGAAGGCTTTGAAGAATGTGTTTCTTCTTTTCTCCTTTAGCTCCTTAGAAGGATGCACCATTTTATTTAGGGAGGTCCTTGGTTTCTTAGGAAGGCCTTTCTTTATTTACAAATATGGTATGCTAGGTTCGATGTTTCCAAAACCAACTTGGCCCCTATTTTTGTTTGCCTTCTAGAGCTCCCTCTGGAGTTCTAGGATGAAAGCATTATTCATGGAATTGTTGAAGCCATTGGTCCTTTTATTACTATTGATGTAAATAAATCGATAACAAGTTTTCTTTATGCTAGATTTTGTGTTTGCATTGAGATTGGTTCTAAGCTACCTAATAGTGTTAAGTTATGCTCCAAGCTTAGGTTTGGGAGAAAAAACTACATTACGAGACCTCATAGAGGTAACACTTCCATAATACTAGACTTTTTTCCTTGTTGTTCCATGGTCTTCATTAAAAGGATAATGGTCTCTAAACCCAATAGGAACAAAATTTAGGTATGATTGAGGTCAACACAACCTTTAGTTATCAAATCCCTTTGGAGGGCAAGAATTTGTTGGACCACTTGGTCAAGGGCAAAGAGGTGCCTCACAAGGTCATAAGGAATCTCAATCTTGAGAAACCTTTTGTTGCTTTGTAAAGTGGATTACATTCTGGTCTCACCTCTCTTATGAGGCCTTTGGAAAAAAATTGAGTTCAAACCTCCATGATTTCTACCTTTAGGCTCCAGTATTTCACTTGATTTGGTGTTTCTAATCTCTTCTTGGTGGCTAGTTTTGATTCTCCTTTGGGTTTGTTGATCTTTTCTTTGTGGTTGTGTTTATTTTTTCAATTGTCTTATTTCTTTTGAGACCCCTATCTTTCACCTTTATGGATATGGGTTTGAGCCCTTCCCGATATACCTTAATCAAACTATTAAAAGTATTATAAATATTATTTGTAATGAAGAGGTTATGAAGGGGACAATACTTATTAATTCTTCTCTATTTAGATGAAAGTGTTCACACTTTCTCCTTAATATGGTGAAAATATTTCACAAAATATGCTTGTGAGATCCACTTGGCTTGGGTTAGTAGAGTGTCCTTATCACCAAATAAGTATGTAGCGATAGTCCCTCTCATAGTAGATCATGTATGAACTTGAAAAATGGTGTTTGCATCTAAAAGAGGATAAAAATATGAAATGTTATGATCAAGATGAGAGAGGAAATCCATCTTTTAAGTGAGATGGATAATATCATTTTAGTTTATTAATATTAACCACATCATGGATTCTAAGCTACGGTGGCTCCTAAATATTAGATGATGATATAAGGTCCATATCTAATAGGGTTGAGATTATGATGTTAATGTTTGAACCTTTGTTTATGCATATAGAGCTAGACTTTATCCCTAACTATTAATTTTAAAGGGATACTATGCTTATAATTAATTTCCTTATACTTAGCCTAAGAATTATGAATAACTCCCTAAAATTGTACATGAATCTTTGTAATATTTTGAATAAACTAATAATGTTGTCCTTATTCCTTTTGTTGGTGTGATGATGAACATGGAGGAGGAGAAAATGGAATATCATATGGAGCAAGAGGTTTATATCAATAGCATATGTCAAAAAGGATAAAGTCCTATGAAAGCATGTGTAGCCCAATTATAGTTATGTTGTAAAAGATGAATATATGTGTAGGTGTATATGGTGAACTCCTCAACACTCTAGGATCACCTGCAAGACAAAATAAATTCCACAAGAGAGATGAAATAAGTATCATGCTATGATTAAGGATGTAAGAATGCCAAAATGGCTATCAAGATGAATATGGAAATGTACATATGAAGCCTTGATTATATAGGCAAGGTGAGGAATAGGATTAGACAAGATCATGACAAGTATCTTAATCCTATCACATGAGACAACCAACTCATAACAACCTAGGACACAAGCATTAAATAAATTCCAACTAGATAAGATAAGTGAAAATTATTGCTTAACTAGAAAGATTCCTTCTTAGGACCTAAGTGGATTTAACAATATAAATAAGACCTAGATAGGTAAAACATCTATTTACACAAACACCCCCCTTAAGTAAAACTTAGGGAGTACTTATGCAAATGACACAAAGATGGGTCCTGACAATGAGGCCATGTTAGGTACCCATGTAAAAATACAAATATAATCTCTCACAAACAAAAAAAGGAGAAAAGCTAGTGGGAAAAAACTCCTCCTCAAAAGAGAGAAAAGATACAATAATGCTCCCCATAAAAAATGAGAGGATAAAACCTCACTCGAGGGAAAAGACACCCCACCCCCATAAGAGAGATGAAAAAGAGACCATTTAGCCCCTCCTCAATGAAAAGATCCATCACAAATCCAATCAATCTCTATCCACACAAAGGATGAAAAGAGAGACCACACATCCCCCATAATGAGATAACCTTCTGCAAAGAAGCACTAGAAGCACACTTGAGTAACACTAGAATCCTTAATATGACAAGCAAGGAAAGATAACTCTGATGCTAGAAACCATATTAGATTCACTCAAGGACTCAGGTCAAAATCATGATAAAGAAATAGTAGATGTGATGCCAAGGAACATTGGAAAACTCTTAAATTGGCACAACCTTGGAATCTATGAAGCAAAAATTGATTGATAAATGATCTGGAATTGAAATGAAGTGCAAAAATCAAAATTATACCCTCCCAACTATCAAAAACATCCAATTAATCTTCAAAACACCCTTTGGGGAAAAAATAAAATAAAAATCAACTTGGGACATATACAAAAAAAGTGCATGGATTGCAATGTAGAGCTCCTTAATACCTTTCCAATGTCGTAAGAATCATGAAAATCGAAGATCGTGGCAAAAATTTACGAGGTCAGGAGCCATAAAACAAGATCTAACTTTAGCCAATGATAAATATTGAAAAATAGCAAAATTATGCAAAATAACCTGCACCACTATAAAACTAATGAAGCTAGCTTTCCGACAATATCTCATTCAATTGTTTTTTCCTCTTAGATTGCAAGTAATGACAAAATAAAAAAGGCCTATTTAAGGCAGACACATACTAGACTAGGTAAAAAATTAAGCACCTTGGGCTGTAAGCCCTCAATCTTCCATATGAATTATTGACATAAGTGGGGTTAAAAAAATGTGTGCCCCGCCACTAGCGACAACGACGCCGCTAGGGCGAAGCCACTTGGGGGGCGATAGGCCGCTGGTTGCGCCACCCCAAGCTATAGCCCTCCACCCGCTTACAAGGGACCATATGCTAGTTGAATTTAGTGGCTGCAACCCAAATAAAATGTGGTGGTAAAAAAATTAATAAACAATACTTTATTAAACACACAATAAATTAATGCAATTTTCATACTGTTTGAATGACAAGGAGTACCACAACTAAAGAAAATCGATTTGACCTCATACCAATCGTAAACAAAGAGAAGGTATGAAACAAAGAAAATTCTCTGTACAGTAGAATATGCTGACCTTGCCTACGACTGATGATCCGTACGGGTTGTACAACCAAGTATAGATCCGTACGATTGTATGGCCTAATTTTTTTACCTCATGCCTCGATAGAAAGTGTCAGATTTCAATGATTTGACAGTCGATCCTTAGCTTCTCAGGCCTACTGGACGTAATGGTGAGGTTGGTTTTTTCCCAAACTCCTCCAAAAAATTAGCTAACCCCTAGATCTGGCAACTAAAACCCTTGTAGATCTTGCAAAATATGTCAAAATTTGATGAAACAAAAGCCAAACCTAACTTTCTTTGATTGCCTAGATTCAATGATGAGGTTCTCAAGAACCCAACTCACACCCAACAAAAAATTCATGCCAAGATTGGTCCCTTAGATCTGGGAAGAAGTTTGTAGGTTTTGAAGCTTTGATACCATGTAGGAGTTTATGGTGAACTCCTCAACATTCTAGGATCACTTGCAAGAAAAAATAACTTCCACAAGAGAGATGGCAAAAATATCATGCTATGATCAAGGATGCAAGAATGCTAAAATGAAAACCAAGATGAATATGGAAATGCACATATGAAGCCTTGCTTATATAGGAAAGGTGAGTAATAGGATTAGACAAGATAATGACAAGTGTCTCAATCCTATCACATGAGACAAATAAATCATAGCAACATAGGACACAGACATTAAATAAATGCCAACTAGATAAGATAAGTGACAACTAATACTTAACTAGAAAGATTCCTTCCTAGGAACTAAGTGGACTTAACAATGTAAATAGGACCTAGATAGATAAAACACATATTTACACCAACAATATGTACCCCATCATTTATTCTTTCAATACTATATCTTAAGTGAATGAATTGAATTTTGATTCAATACTTCAATCTAACTATCATTTTATGGATGGAAAGATATACACTATTGAAGTTGACACCCAAAGAGCTTCCAAAGTGATTTCCAAAAGTAACTCAAAATTTTGGAACTATGATAAAAAATAATAGAAAGAGGTAAACCAATTTTACACCATAGATTACTAAAAAATAATTTTACAACCTTAGGATAATTAATAGTTTTATTGCAAGGGATAAATATTTTCATATTTGAAAAATAACATAACACCACAAAAATACAATCATGTTCTTTGAAATTAGTAGGAAACCCACTTATAATATCCATAGAGATATAATTTTTGATTAGTAGACTTAGCTTGGCTATAAAGAGAGCATCAAAAAATTAAATATTCTATTTTATTTCTCATTAAGTGCCAATAGAAATACCACTATGAATGTTGTAATGGTTTTTTGGTTCCAAAGTATCCCCATAAGAAAAAGAATGAGCCTCCTTAATTAATTTTAGTCAAATAAAAATAGCAGGAACACACAATTGATTCAAATCATATAACCAAACATGTCTATTTAATCCAAGAAAAGAGTTTTATTTGTGATACTAGGATGTTATAGATCATGTATAATTGATCCAAGAGATACATAAGAAGAACACAACCATTTCTAATCCTAATATACATTGAATCTAACATCTAGAATATGTAATTATTTGGATAGAGGGTGGCTATAAATAGAAAACTTTATTGGTGCTCCCTTTTTTATGTTTAATGAATAATTGAAATAGTTGAGTATATGAAGCCTATTTCAAATGACGTTCTTGAATTTTAAATTGTGAATTCAAAAACATAAGGAGGAATTGATTATCATTGTGAAAAATTGTTTCCTTACCAAAAATATTGTGTCACCATAATTTCAAGGCTTAAAAAAGGTATATAAATCCTTATCATAGGTGTTATACTTAAGCTTGGCTATAGAGAAGCCCTTAGAATAATAGGCTACTAGATGTCCTCCCTATTTAAGAATATCCTATAGCATATTTGGGAGAATATGTCTCAATCTCAAAGGGTTCTTAAATATCTAGAAGAATAATTATTGGATCTAATAAAAATGCCTCCTTAAGCTACTAGAATGATTTTTATGCTATTTTAAACCATAAAAATTTATTTTGGTTCAACAAATAGAGAAGTGGTCAAGAGAATGTAGGAAAAAAATCAAATGATTTTTTATAGTAATTCATGCTTCCTAGGAAACTCTTTATATTTGTAGCACATTGAGGGATAGGTCAATATTTGAGAGTTTTCACCTTTTTAGGATTTACATGCACTCTATTTTTATCAATAACCAAACCTAGATATTTGATAGAGTGTTGGCCAAAGAAGGATTTATTCATCCTAGCTTTAAGTTGTTGCAAAAGATCTAAAGTAGTGAAAAAATGTTCAAAATGATATTGTGAAGATTAATTGAACACAATAATATCATCTAAATACACAATAATGAACTTTTCTAGGCGACCACTAAAAATTTCACTAATGAGATACATAAATATAGTAGGAGCATTACTTAATTCAAAAGGAACCATTAGCCATTCACAAATCCTAGATTTATTTTTTAAGGAAGTTTTCCAATGATTAGTAGGATCTATTCTTGTTAGGAAAATAGTGTGTCAACCTTATAATTAGATAAGGTTATTATCTATAAAAAGTTTATATTTGAGCATACATTGGTCCTAAATTTTCCTCAAATCTATGGAATGGCTAAATAAATATGCTAGTAAAGTTTTATTGCAATATCATGTCTAGATTTGAAGATATTAAAGTCTTCATTTTTTAAAGTTTCAAAGTAAATTTGATGCCCTTAAAGATTGTTTTTGGGCTCAAAAGTTGTCATAATTGGAAAAATAAATTATAGTTTGATAGAGAACTTCATGATCTTTCTAAAAATTTAAGGGGTTCATCAATTGGACTCTTCAATCAAAATTTATGGCCTTTGAAAGTTGGGTCTTCTGAATTGGGAAATGTAAAAATGTGTTGGGCAAAGAAAAGAGTTGTAAGGGGGAGCTAATTTATTTTCTATGTGTATTGACACATCATAGGGCATAATTTTATTTGAGATAAGTTGGGTGCCACCTTTGAGTCATTTTATCTTATGTTTTTATAAATACCATTTGATAGTTTAATGTATTGTATCTCCTATATATTAGGTTCTTGTTACAAAGTTTGAGTGTGAGAGTCATATAGATGTTAATTTGCCTTCAAATATTTGGTTGGTGATACTTGTGTGAAAATATTTCTCTACAAGGATATTATACTCTTGTTGATTTCAAATAATATATTGGGCGGCTTTTGGAGTGTGGGTTTTTCTCCCAAAATGGTTTTCCCCATGTAAATCAATATTTTGTAGTATGAATGATATTTGTGTTTAGTTTCTATAATTGTTGTAAATATAATTTTTTTTTTGCATAACCATCCTCTTAAGATCAATGTAGGAAGTTGTTTCACTAATTTAACTTCCTTACAAGTGGTATTAGAGCTTGATCACCTTTTATTTCAGTTATGGGTTGTTGGGTTTTTTTGAACTAATTCAGTTTTGAGTGGGATCTTGTGTAAAAGATACTTCATGATCTTGTTACATGAATTTTTAGATAGCAAGTGTTGGAAACACGCTACATTGAGAGAGGGGGTTGAATCCGTGTTTTGCAAAAAATAATTTTATTAACCTTTATCTTCAAAGCACTTGTAACATTTAACCAAAATGCATGAATATGAAGAAAACAATCACAACACCATAACACAAGGATTTTTATGTGGAAAACCTATTATGGGAAAAACCACGGTGGATGGCCAATCCACAATATGATCTGAGTATACTCAAATGAAGTTTACAATATGGGGAATGTACTTGCATTCAGGCACACTGCTCAAAATAGGAAGGCTCACTCCCTTACAAAATATTCAGATTAAGACCATCTAAAGGATTGAACTGAAGTAATAGCATCTACATATGCTTGATTACAGTTCCGGTTAGGCTCAACAATCAATCTTCTATCCTTTTGACTAATTTTGCACTTCTACTCTGCTCTGCTCAAACTTGCATCACAAAATCCTTAATGCACAAGTGAAACTGTACATAATCGCTCTTTTTCTCTTCTGATATTCGCAATTTGCATCGACACACCTTCTTACTATATTAAAATTATATGATCGATCACTTATATATATCCACGACCAAGAATTTAATCACAATATGTCGGTATCAATAGAACACAAAAATATTTACAACTGTCGGCTCAAATCATGAGTAATGTATAATGCGCATCCACAATGGTCAGCCAAAAATTAGCTAGGACCCAAACAAAGATGCTTGAACACAAACATACTTGAACAATTACTTCCCAAACATCTGCAACATGTTATATCCATGAAGTCGGCCTCCATGCACTGATAAACATGAAATTATTCAACCGGATCTTCAAACTCGCACATGGATCGATACGAGCCACTAAGATTCAATAGTAGTAGAGATCATATACCAAAAACCATTCCCTGAGATACGCAACACAAAATACTAACAAGAAATCTTCATAAGAATTGATGAACACACAACTGTCGAATGCACTGTTCTTCCTTGACTGTCTTCAATTTGTTTGTTAGTATGATCAAATGATGATATGCGTATCCAATCATTAATTAGGGTTTCCATCAATGACAACACCAAATGATATTAGTATTGTCTCTTGCCAAAAATCGCCCCCTTTGGCATTGATGGCAACACTTAGTGAAAAATGACTGAGTGTCGGATCAGTACCAAGATAAATTGCACTGCCATCTTCAAAATTCCAAAAAAGAAAACTTTCCCTCTGAGATGATTATACATTTTTCACTCTATTATTCTCCCCCTTTGACATCAATGGAAAAGGTAGGGATCTGCATACAAAAAGATCAAACAAAATTGTTATAAGTAGACTACATATACAAAGATGCTTTTGTAACTTACATAAACTGGAAAACATCTACAAAATATTTCTTCAATTGGATCAAATTTGTGTCCCAAACTCTTTTGAGACTCTCCAAAGTTGTTGTGACCATAAACTAGGTAGGATTTTGTCTCTGCAGACTCCAAGTTCGCTGGATCATTAACTGCCATAACATCTTTACCTTCCTTTAGTGCACTTGACATTATCTCAATCTTCAGACCAACTAGGCCACTAAGTTCACATGCTTTCTCCACTAATCTTTCATTTTCATGCTTCAATATTTTTATCTTGTCAAGTAGAGATATTACCCGACCTTCTTGCTTTGCAACATCACCAACTAAAGGATCAAAAGCTTTAGAAATAGTAGTTAACTATTTTTCCAAATCCTTAATCTTCTTTTCATTGGTCTTAGTAAATTTTGACAAAGACAAAAATGATTTATAAATATTTGCACCTTCAGATAGAGAATTTTGAACATTCTTCACACATGTGGCTAACAAAGTTTTATCCTTAGCAATCATTTCTTTCAACCCATTGAACCTTTTGGCATCAAATTATTTCTGCACTTTAACCATAGCTGATTTCTCAAGTGACTCAAAGTGAGTACTTACAGAGTTGATGAGCTTCTTCAGTTCATCGAAGGAGGAACCAGATGGATCTTTGACATGTGTAGGCATTATTTTCTCCAGAACTCCACATGCAAGGTTTAAAAGTTCACTATCCTCAATGTGAGAGCTCAACAATTATTCTCTAGCCTTTGCCTGGGTGAATGATGCTACCTTCATTTTCTGAATCGAAGACAAAGTGGATAGGTCAATAAGACCTTCAATTAGTTCAGGATCAAAATCTTCCTATTATTCTACAAGAAATTTCTTCACTGCCTTTGTAGTGTCTCTTACTTCCACTTCCTTTACTTTAGTTTTCTTTTCCTCAACCATTATTTCTTTAGTTGCAAATTCTTGCTTCTCTTCAGGAATCTCAATTTTCTCATCCTTCTCCATGGATGCAATTTTAGGAGCCTTGGTTTCCATAGGTATTTCTGTATTGTCCATATCAAGAGGAATCTAAGTATCCTCAGCTGTATCAATTTTTTCTTCTTCTTTTTCTCCTTTCGGACCAGATGGGAGATCTTTATAATGAGTTTCTTTAGTGACAACGTCAATTCTGTCATTTAACAAAATATTTCTCAGGATTTACTCAGTTTCTTTTATAACCTCATCAGTCAGACTAATCATGAGTTTATTCACCCTTGTCTTGCTCTTGAATTCCTTTTTAGCTTTATTCAGGAGTGCCTACATATCTTCCATAGACATTACCAAACATAATTATGTAAGAATTCTTTCTCATTTGTTCTTCTTTTGTTCTAGCATTGACTCTCCTCATTTCTAAAATCTCATATAAGCTTTTAGGTAAGCTAGGCATTACTTCAATAAGAACTTTATTGAAAAATTCAAATAATTTATTGTTGCCACCTCAAGAGTTCTTTGGCCTGATTTATCAAAAATTTCATACCATTTACAAAGCAGTTTAAGATTTTCATCTTTGATCAAAGATTTTTCAACTTCTTCCACTGAGATACCTAGTTTGTCAATTTTTTCCTTCTTTTGTGCTTTGACTTCTTCATCGGAGGATTTGCCTTTGGAAACTATTTCTGCCTTAACACCTTGATGCTTAATTTCTTTAACTCCTTCATTTGATTTTGTCTCTTCATCTTTAGAGACTGCTACATAGAATATTTTTCTTTTAGCCTTCTTTTTTTCCATCCTTACCGGATGTCTTCACATGAATTGGCTTGGCTGAAGGGGCGGGTAGGGGTGCAGAGTTGCTTGTTGACCTAGTTTTGGCAGAGGGTGCTACCAGACTAGCTAATTCAATTTTTGTTGCCTCTTTTGCTGCTTCAACTTCTTCTCTTTTCCTTCTAGATTCTCTTACCATTTTTTTTGATATGCCCATACTTTCTACAAAGATTTCCACTTCTTTTTTAACTCTTCTGACTAACACAAATTTTTTGAGTTCATTGTGTACCTGCATATTCTTTTTTGCATAAGTACCAAACCTCTCTTATGTCGGATCCAGAGGCTTATTCAATAAATTTTGTGCATACATTTCCAGAATGTGCTCTTCAACTTCATAGCCCATTGGCATGATCTAGACTATTATGAGATCAATGGCTTCCATCATGCATTGATCAATATCTACCATAAAACAAATTGTATCCTTATACTTCTCCACAATAGAAGTAGGAATTATTTCTCTAGCTTGCATCATACTTTGAAAACTCTTAAAATGTCCCCAGATAGTGGTATTTTTGTCTTAATGTCTACAAATCTATGAAAGAGATCTTTGATCTGAACGACTACCAATTCATCTTTTTGCCAATGAACCTTTTTGAATCTCGGAACCTCATTCATGAAGTAAAAGAATAAGCATAATATCAAGTTACCATACTTAAAGGAATCTTTCTTATTCTTCTTGATCTTCCCAAGATTTTCCATCAACCAAATTCTTAGCAACTCACATAGATCATAGTTTGCATTTTCCTTTACCATCTGATAGGTTGCATAAATAGTTGTACCAGACATAAAGTTATCTCGGCTGGAATGATAGATTTTGTACCCAATAACCATAAATGAAAATTTGACATCTACATCAACAATGTCATCAATTGTCATTGCTCTTCTATTATACTCAGAACCTGTTGCATCAGTGGTCGTTTGATTCTTCACAGATTTTAGAATTGGTAATCCATCGGAGGGACTCAAACCTATAACAACACTTATAGCCTCTTTTGTTATCTCGAAGGGTATATTCAACCACATGAATTCTGCATGAACTCTACTCAAGATGTACCAAACCCATTCATTCTCTTCAAAAATGGGAAATTTTACAATCTGTGTAAATGTATTTTCTTCTAGGGTTTTGAATTTTGGCTTGACACAAAAATCTTCTCCAATTATATGATTGTTATATAGATTTAGTAGCTGGGAGCTTCCTAATTCTTCAATGTTTGCGTGAATATATGCCCTAATATCTTCAGTGTGTAAGACACCGTACGAAACATATGAAAAAGCACCTAACATGTCGGTCTTGACAAACTTGAAGGGATGCCATTTGAATTTGGGATGGGGTCTGTCCTTAACTTCTACTACCAATGGAGTAGCCATATTCACCAATTCAAAAATTTATAGGTTTTGTTGATAAATACCTTTTCGTCGGATCGGAGTTTGTTTGCTGAAAGATTCTTCACACTTGAGTTTCGCCTCAATTCACTAAAGTTCACCTTAGATCTCTCCAAAATTCTTTTATTTAAAGTGAAAAGTGACAAATGAAAGATAAAAATGACCTTTTATCACTTGCATACCGAACCCTTTTTGTCGCAATAAATGATTTTTACCCTAACTCATCCGGATACCCTGTTTTCACATATTGTGAAAGATAAATCTTCTGCGGACCTCTAATACTACATACTACTTTATCCAGTGAGTTCAATAGCATCTAGAGACTTTATGCACTTACTGTACTTATCCACATTTGGTGTTAGTTACCAGTCAGGGGATTAAGAGATTTTCTTGACATCTCCCCCTAGGCCAAAGGCCTGAAACTAATTCCCAAAGGAATTACTAGAAGCAGATTCTGGTGCTAGCTTATTTCCTTCACCAAAGGGAATTTTCTTCACCCATTTCTTCTGCATTTGCTTCCTGATCACATCTATAGTGACTTTCCTTTTCCCTTAACATCCTTTTGCATGTTTCTCCTTTGATTTACCGGACCTTTTCTGTTCCAACAAAATGTAGCAATGTGACCAATTTTTTTGCAGTTATAGCACATAACATTTCTCTACCCAGACCAGTTGTTCCACTGATTTTCTCTTGATCTGCACTGGATAGCAATATGGCCAAATCTATTGCATGTATAGCATCTGACATCTTTATGAAATTTGTTCATCACATTTCTGCATTCATTTGACTTATGACCAAACTTATGGAAATTAAAGCATTGACTTGAGAATGATGGACCACTTTGATTCTTCCTGCTTCTACATTGAGTAGCCATGTGTCCAAATTTATTGCAACTGAAATAGTATCCATTGAATCTTTGGGCATTAGGTTGCCTTACCAGATACCTTCTAGATTTGTTCATTTGATTTCCTTGCCTGAATCTCCTTTATCCTGAACTTGAACTTTCTCCTTCCTCATATCCAAGACCTCGCTTGTCACCTTCTATCCTCTGACCTTTAATCAATTCATCAAGCTTGGCTAAGCTAACTTTGAACTTCTCCTTGTACTCATTTGCAACAACAAGTTCATTTTTGAGATCATCAATCTGATTTTCAAGCACTTCCTCATTGTTTTTAGATTGTTCTAGTTCATTGTCCAATCGGCTGCATACTTTAGATTTTTCTTTCAAGGACTGTGCTAGGTTCTCTTCATTATTCTTTCTTTCTTCAACCTCCTTGGTCATTCTCATCATGATAGATTCCATCTCATGCTTTAGGACATCATTATCTCTGGTAAGATTTTCACATTCTTCTGTCTTTTCCTTTAGGGCTTGATTGAGTTGTTCATCTTCAATGCTCTTACTGTCATTCTGCTTAATATGATCACACAGTTCTTTTCTCTTCTCCCTGGACTTGTTGATTTTATATTTTAAAGACTCAATAAATTTCTCAGCATCCATGAGGTTTTCTTGCAATTTATGAACTTCATATTTTGACTGATCAAGATCATCTAGGGCCACCAAAAGTTGTTGTTGAAGGCTACTTGAATCCATTAAAACACTTTCCAAGATCTCCCCAAGTTGTTAGAATTTTTTCGAGGAACTAGCTCTGATACCAATTGTTGGAAACAAGCTACACTGAGAGAGGGGGGGGGGGTGAATTAGTGTTGTACACACATTAACTTTATTAACCTTTATCTTCAAAGCACTTGTAACATTTAACCAAAATGCATGAATATGAAGAAAACAATCACAACACCATAACACAAGGATTTTTACGTGGAAACCTTGTTAGGGGAAAAACCACGGTGGATGGCCAATCCACAATATGATATGAGTATACTCAAATGAAGTTTACAATATGGGGAATGCACTTGTATTCAAGCACACTGCCTAGAGCTCACTGCTCAAAATAGGAAGGCTCACTACCTTACAAAATATTCAGATTAAGACCATTTGAAGGATTAAACTAAAGTAATAGCATCTACATATGCTTGATTACAGTTCCAGTTAGGCTCAACAATCAATCTTCATTCCTTCTGATTAATTTTGCACTTCTGCCTTGCTCTGCTCAAACTCACATCATAAAATCCTTAATGCACAAGTGAAATTGTGCATAATCACTCTTCTTCTCTTCTGATATTCACAATTCGCATCGACACACCTTCTTCCTATATTAAAATGATATGATCAATCACTTATATATATCCACGACCAAGAATTTAATTGCAATATTTCAGCATCAATAGAACACAAAAATATTTACAACTGTCGGCTCAAATCATGAGTAATGTATAATGCACATCCACAACGGTCAGCCAAAACTTAGCTAGGACCCAAACAAAGATGCTTGAACAAAAACATACTTGAACAATTACTTCCCAAACATCCACAACATGTTATATCCACAAAGTCGACCTCCATGCACTGATAAACAGGAAATTATTCAACCAGATCTTCAAACTCGCACATGGATCGATACGAGCCACTAAGATTCAATAGAAGCAAAGATCATATACCAAAAACCATTCCATGAGATACGCAACACAAAATACTAACAAGAAATCTTCATAAGAATCGATTAACACAAAATTGTCAAATGCACTGTTCTTCCTTGACTATCTTCAATCTGTCTGCCGATATGATCAAATGATGATGTGTGTATCCAACCATCGATTAGGGTTGCCATAAATGACAAAACCAAATGATATTAGCAGTGCATCTTTCCAACAACAAGTGCATCAAGGATAATAGAGGTATTGAAGTTTAATATTAACAATTTTGAGATGTGGAAGCTAAATATGGAGGATTTGTTAATTGATCAAGATTTGTGGGATGTTATTGACAAGAAAGTTTCAAGGCCTACAAATGATACTTTGGCTACTCAATATGATTTTATGGACCATAAAGCAAAGGGTCTAATTATATTGTGACTAACAAACTCTATTTTATTCAATTTTGATGAAGATTCCTCTAGAAGAAGTCATGGAAGAAACTTGGTGAGATATATCAAGCCAAATATTTAGTAAAGAATATTTTCTTGAGGAAGAAATTGTATTCCTTAAGAATCGAGGAAGGTGGAAGAATTTTATACCACTTGAAAGAATTCAATATGTTGTTGGATCAATTAGCATCAATTTGTGTAAAAATGGTTTAGGAGGAGAGATGTCAAATCTTGCTATGTTCTTTGTTTGATTCATGAGATTCTCTCGTTATGTCTATTGGGAATACTTGTGTTGTTTTGAAAGTTGAAGATGTTTTAGGTTATTTTCCTTTTGAAGAGATGAGGAAGGTTTCCATCAATACCAAGGAGGCCCTAAATTTTTGTGGAATACCTAAGGAAAAAGACAAGAAGAGTGAGAAGTGTGATAAATCCAAGAACAAGGGGTGATTCAAATATCTTAGAAATTTCAAATCAAATTGTTAGAATTTTGGTAAGCCTAGAAACTTTTATAAGGAGTGAAAAGAAGAAAAAAACACTCGACTTTGATTATAAGTTTGAGAAATAAGATGGTGAAGTATTCATTGCAACTTTGGCCACACGTGTAGTTAATTATGTATGATTAATTGAATCAAGTACATCTTTCCATATGACCTTTGATAAAGATTTATTTTTTGAATATGAAGAATCTGATGGAGGTAAGGTGTTCTTGGGTGATAATTATTAAATATTTTTTTGTCATAGTAAAGTAAGAATCAAGTTTATTGATGGTATAATAAAATACATTAATGGTGTGTTGCATATCCCTAGAGTATCATAAAATTTATTAGAAGATGCATTAGGTATGAATGATGCAAAACCTTGGAAGATTTTTACGGAGAAGAAATGATAGCTTTGAAAAAGAATGATGCAAGGGATCTAGTACCATTACATAAAGGATGAAAACCTATTGGTTGTAAATGGGTGTTCAAGAAAAATATTGGTTTAGATGGAGGTATTGAGAAGTACAAGCATGGTTGGTTGCAAAAAGTTAGTATCAGGTTGAAGGTGTTGATTATGGTGAGGTATTTTCTCATCTTGCAAAAATGGCATCTATTGAATTCTTTCTTTTTACTACTACCATGACTTATAATCTAGAGGTTTAGAAAATGGATGTGAAAACAACTTTCCTTCATGGTGATTTGAAGGAGGATATTTGTATGACACAAAAAAAGCACTATGTGATTAAAAATAAAAGTAATTTGGTTTGTAAATTGAAGATTTTTTTTTTTTTTGAAGAAACCTATGTATGGACTTAAACCGAGTCTTAGGATGTGGTACCAAAAATCTCATACATGTGTGTTGAGTTTGAGATTTGAGCATTCTAAATTAGATCATTGTGTTTATTATAAAATTAATTGTGATCATTTCCTATTTATTATATTATTTTTTGATGATATGTTATTTATTGGTAAAGAGAAATGAATGATTTCAAAACTAATTTTTCAACTTGTAGCTGATTTTGAAATGAAACATATTGGTGTAGCTAAACACATTCTTGAGATAGAAATAAAAAGATATAGAGTGAACAAAAATCTATGGATGAGTAAGTATGCCAATTCAATGTTACAAATATTTAACATGTAGGATTTTCGACTATTATGTGTTCCTCTTATAGTTGGAACAAAGTTATCTACTTTATATTGTCCAACATACCCATTAGAGATGGAAGACATAAGAGAAGTGTCTTACCAAAGTGTGGTTGGAAGTTTGGTGTATGCTATGGTATACACTAGACAAGAAATTACTTAATCAATGGGATTTATTTCCAGATATGTGTTTAATCCTAGTAGAATTCATTGGGATGAAATTAAAAGAGTCTTCAAATACTTGTGAGGTACCTTAGATTATTCCTTGTGTTATCATGGTAATTTGATATGAGATGGGTATTCCCTTGATATTCATGTTTATGTGGATTCAAATTGGGTAGGTGATGTTGATAGTAGAAGATCCACCAGTGCTTATGTGTTTACTTTATTTGGTAGTGCAATTAGATGGATGATTAAGTTATAGGTTGTCACTGCTCTTTTTAATATTGAAGCTGAGTATATGGTAGCTACTCATACTTGTCAAAAATCCATTTTGGTTAAGAGATTGTGTTTAGATATTGAAATAAAATAAGGTGTAGTGACAGTTTATTGTGATAGTTAAAGTGTGATCTACCTAGAAAAGAACCCAAAATTTCATGTCACGACCAAAAACATTGATGTATAGTATCATTTTATCAAAGACATAGTCAAGGATGGTAGGGTGAAGCTAGTTAAGATATAAAATTTGATGAATATTGTATATTATTTAACTAAGCATGTGGGCACAAATAATTTTAGATTAGGTTTGGATTTTATGGGCCTCTTAACCCCTAGCAATTAAATCGTGGTATTGATACTCCCTTTTCTTTGCAAGGTGTTCGACAAGTGGTAGAATGCTAGGAAAATAGTGTCTCAACCTTGAAATCACAAAAGGTTACTGTTTATAGTAATTTTACATTTGACCATTGATTGGTACAAAAATTTCTCCAAAGCTATAGAATTGATAAATAAACATGCTAGTAAAATTTTGTTGTGAGATCATGTTTGGATTTGAAGATATTCAAATTTATATTTTTGAAAGTTTTAAAGTAAAATTTGAGGCCCTTAGAGGCTATTTTTGGGCTTGAAAGTGGTCATAACTAGTGGTCATAGCTTGATAGAGAAATTCAATAGATTTCCAATAGTTCAAGTGGTTCATCAATTAGACTCTTGGATCAAAAGTGATGACCTCTAAAATTTGGTTCTCCTGAATTGGGAAATGTGAAAATGTGTTGGACATAGAAAAAGTTGTTAGGGGGGATATGTGTGTTGTTGTGTGTTTTAACACATCATAAGGTATATTTTATTTGAGATAAGTTGGGTGCCACTTTTAGGTGGCTTTAGTTCATGGTTTTTTAAATACCATTTGATAATTGCAAGTATTTATCTTCTATTTATTAGGTTCTTGAGATGAAGGTTGAGTGTGATAATCTTATAGATGTTGAGTTGCCTCCAAATATTTGGTTGGTGATACTCTTGTGAAAATATTGCTTTGCAAGTATATTGTATTCTTATATAATCTATTGGGTTGCTTTTGGAGTGTGGGTTATTTTCTCCTGAAATGGTTTTCTCTACGTAAATCACTATGTTGTGTTATGAATAGTATTTATATTTATTTATATTTAGTTTCTATAATTTCTATAAATATCTAAAAACTTGTATAACCCTCCTCTCAAGATTAGTAAAGGAAGTTTTTTTGCTACCTTAGCTTCCTTAAAATTCTTACTTGATGATCACCTAAAGTGAGATCCATCTTTGTAAAATATTAATCTCCCTTAACATGATCTAGAAGGTTGCCAATCCTTGGAAAAGGATATATGTTCTTTACATTGATTATTTAAAGCTTTATATTCAATGACTATTCTCCATTCATCCTTCTCCTTTTTTTGAAATATAAAGGTTGGAGAGCCACAAGTAGGGGTGCTAGGTTGGATCTTTACTTCCATAATATTTTGTACTTGCTTCTCTATTTCTACACATTTAATATGGGAGAGGAAATTAAAAATAAAATTTGGCAAGGAAAACCTTGCAACCAAATCTATAGAATGATTTACAGTTTTGAAAGGTGATAAAAAAATTGGCTCTTCAAAAAAATTTGAGTAGCTCTCCACCAAAATTCTTATCGAAAGAGGTCGAAACTTATCTTGATTTCCCTCCTTAGATTAGTGAATGATAAAATGATAATTAGTTTGATAAGTCAACTTGTTTAATAACATGGTTACTTAAAATGAAATGTGATTTATCATTGGAAGTAGAAGTAATCTTACACAACTTGTCATATTTTTTGATTTGGTAGGTGTTTAGTTATCCATCATAAATTGCACTAAAATCATACTGGAATGGTCATCTAAATATAACAAATATAATATTGTTACATCACATTCACCTATATCTTGAAAAAGCCTTATATAAAAAATCATTGCATAAATCTTGTTGATTAAATTACGATACTTGTGTTCCCATACCTAACCAAGATGATATGGTTGAGGATGATTGTATGCGGGGAGTTGAAGAGTGGTGACCAACCTTTCACTAACCAAATTATTCTGACTAGAACTATTATCAATTATCAAAATATCCATAACATTCTTGATTTGATAGTTCTATTTTAAAATATAAACACAAGAGGCCTTAGAATAATTATTAGTCATGACAATAAAGGTAGATTTAGGCATTGTAGGATTATCAATCTCCACCTCTTCCATATTTCCTTTTTTCTCTTCTACAAGGAGCCTTTTTCCTTCTCTCTCACTTTGGAGTACCTTGCACTCGTTAGTGGAATGTCCCCATTTTTTGTGATAGATACAATACTACATCATCATATTGGTGGTAGAGGAGGATGAATTATTTGGAAATTGTGATTGGCCTCTAGGGTTATTGGAAGTTTTAAAGGCACCCTATTGCATCTCTTTTTAAAAAAAAAAAAACTTAATTTTTATAGTCATTGCAATATTAAAATGCCTATCTAAAGATTCAAATTCAAACAAACTAGATATTTATGAAGGAAAGGAGATATACCAAAAATAAATTTAGCAAATACATCTAAATTTAAATATTGAGTTTTAATTGAAGCTTGTTGAACTTATCAATATATTGTTGTACGAATTGACCTTGACTTTACATGAGTTGTAGCCATCGATCTAACATGCTTCATAGATATCCAAGTGGATACAATTCTTCCTTAAGATATTCTTGTAGTCCTATGCCATTAGTAACCTCCTATCCTCTTGCTACAAACACTATCTAATATTTCTACCATCAATCTAGGGCTAAATCTAATATATGTTCCTTAACAATTTGCACCTTTTACCGGTTAGATAGATTAGGTTATGTATTGAAATGAATACTGCTAGAATACAAAGTCAAGAGTCTTATTTTTCACCATCAAAGTTTCCATCAAATTTGGGAATGAATTTTTTTTTGAATTTAGAAGCCAGGGGTTTGAATGACCCACATATTGTCTAGAGGGTGTTGGAGTGTTATTTGAAAAAATACAATCAAATCTTGCATGGCATGATTTTGGCTCTCTATTTAATTTTGAAAAAATTATTGGAGAGTAATAATGTTCACAAATTATTCAAAAGTATCTTCTCATTAGACATCTCACTTAGGATCCATTAAAATATGGAGTGCAAAAATAATCTTATTGAGGGTTTTTCAATAAAGTATCTTCTAGAAGGTATAAATTTTGATCCACAACTCTTATTTGGGATTTTTTTAAAATTGAATTTCTCAATGAGCCAGACATGTTAAAATGGTCTTTAATAAGTTTGAACCTCATTAAAACCCTCAAAAATCACTTAGGAGACCTCAAAAATATCTTCTACAAATTTATTCTACAATCATTATGGAACATATGAAAGCCATCCTTCCTTTCCTCATACCCCAACAAAATGGATTTTTTGGAAGGTAAGGAAATTATTGATGAGTTTATGATAGGACATAAATTACTTTACTCTTCCAAAAGGAAAAAAATAAGAGGCTATATTAATATTAGCATCAAAATTATCTTTGATAAGGTTAACTATTGCATTTCCTCTTATTTCTTCATAGTCCTCATACATGAAATTTCAAGCTAGTTTTTATGTCTTCCTTAATAATTAGGCAAGGAAATCCTATCTTTCATTATTTATTTATACTCTTGGCATTAAATTTGAGCTATAAGTATGGGGAATTTTGACCACACAGATCTCATTAAAGGCTCACATACACACATATTTTATAGATAAAACTATTCATTACAGTGAAGCAAGTTTTGAAGAACCCAATGATTTTAAATTTTGTCTAGACTCTTATGTCAATTCCTCAATTCAATCCATCAATGCCATATCAAATATAATTTCTCAATGTTGATTAGCACAATAAAAATTATTGCACCTCCCTTTTGGCTTAGAAATCTACAACCTAACCAATATCTAGGAATACCTTGATTTATTGATAAGGGAACTAAATTACTTCAATGCAAAATCTCAATTTTTTTAAAGGGGGAATGTGCATAGAAATGATGTATAAAAAAGTGGCCAAATGACCAATTTTCTACATAACGTTCCCGTGTTATGTTTAAGAGCACATAACATAATCACATTATTGTTTGGTAAATACCAATCCATAATGTGAGCACTTTTTGTGCCTTGTAAAACACAAGTGCGTTTTATGAGCCACAAAATGTGAGCATGTTTTATAGCTCATAGTGCTTGCATTTTGTATCTTATAAAATGATAAATATAGAGAGGGAGAGGGGGAAGACATAAAGAGAGAGGGAGGATATATATATAAATATAAAAAGAGTGATATAGAAATAGAGAGGGAGAGAGGGAGAGAGAGGGGGAGAGATAGAAAGATATAAGAGAGAGGGAGAGTTAGAAATACATATAGAGGGGGAGATAGAGATAGAAAGGTAGAGAGAGAGATAGAGAGATGAATATGGTGAGAGAGAGACAAAGATAGGGAGGAAGAGAGATGGAGAGAGAGAATAGAGAAATAAAGATAGAGAGGGAGAGGTAGATAGATAGAGATAGATGAGGAGAGAGATAAATAGATAGAGAGGAACAGGGTGAGAGACATATAAAGAGGTAGTGAGAGAGAAAAAGAAAGAGGGAGAGGATGAGAGAAAGAGATTAAAAAGAGGGAGAGGGGAGATACATATGGAGATAGTGAGAGAGATAGAAAAAGACATATGAGGGAGAGATAGAGAGAGGAGGGAGACAAAGAGATATGGAGGGAGAGAAAGAGAGATAGAGTGAGGGAGATAAAGATGTATAGAGTCAAATACGGAGAGGGAGAGAGGGAGAAGGAGATAGAGAGGGAGAGATTAAGATAGAGTGATATAGAAGGAGGTAAATTAATGGAGATAGATGGAGAGAGGGAGGGAGAGAGGAGGGAGGATATATAGATAGAGATATAGAGGGATAGATAGAGAGATAGAGGAAGAGAGTAAGAGAGTAAGGAAGAGAGAGTGCGAGAAGGAGATGGATAGAAACGTAAAGAAATGGTGAGAGAGATAGAGATAGATAGAGGGAGAAGGATATGGAGAGAAAGAGCGAGAGGGAGGATAGTGAAATATAAATAGAGGAGAGATAGAGAGATAGAGAGATAGAGGGGGAGGGAGAGAGATATAGAGAAAAATAGTGAGAAGGAGAGAACATAAATAAATAGTGTGAGAGATAAGAGGAGAGGGGGATGGAGAGAGAGGATAGAGAGACATAGATGGATGAAGGGAGAGAGAGGGGAGGGAGAGAAAGTAGGAGGGAGAGAGATAAAGAGAGGGATGATATAGAGATAAAGAAAGAGAGGGAGAGAGTAAATAAGAGGAAGAGAGAAAAAGAAATTGTAAGATAAATTTAAAGAGATAGATAGGGAGAGATATAAAGAGATAGTGGAAGGGAAAGAAAGGGGGATAGAGTGATGCAAAATTAATTCAAATTTGATGTTATTCATTACTCCTTTCATTTCAGATTTGGTACTTGTCATTTTTCCTTTCATTTTAGACTATATATTTTGTATACCATCTTCTAAATTTTGCACTTTTTCATCTAATGAAGGAAACATCAAAATTGAAGTCCACTCTTGATATATTTAAATGAATCTATAATTATTTACCAATGAGTGCTCCGAGAAAAGTGTTTGTACTAGGCAATAGTCATTTTTTTCAAAAAACCAAGCTTCTTTCAACAATCTCGAGGGGTCCAGGGTTCTGCATGTCACCATAAAACTAACAAAATATCACATGCTGCTAAATTTGCCTTTCTCTCCCACTAGAATTTCACTCATTGTCTAAGAAAACTTTTGAAGCGGAAAAAACAAGAGGTTTTCGACATTTTTTAACCTCATTCTGAGCATCTCCTAAAAGAAAATATAGCTACTTTTCCAAATGATATCCCCATAGTAATATCATTCCCAAATAATATCTCACTATCTAAAGGTGTTCCCCTCAAACCACACTATCGAAAGTTGCCTCGACATTTTTACTCATGTAAAAATTAGGTTAACTAGCAATGTCCAAGCGAAAAGAGGTTCAAAATGATCAGACATCAAAGGCTACCTTCTTTCAACAAGAATCTCCTTCAGCTTCAAGGAAGAATGAACATAAGGGTATTATAAACATACCTAGACCTGGAGCCTATGATATTATAGGGTAGCCTAGTCATTTTTTATTCTAGTCTTAAAGCAATTTGGTTTTGAGCATAGATGGTGTAAATAGATTCTATCATGCTTATTAGGAGCAATTTTTTTTATAATCATCAATGGTTCTCCAGTAGGTTTTCCAGATCAACCTAAGGTGTTCAAAAAGGAGATCCTTTATCTCCATTTCTATTCATTATTCTTGCAGAGGCTTTAAGTAGATATGTCCAAATGGTTCATTCACAGGGTTTATGGCAAGGTATCTCTCTTCCTTTCACCAATATTACAGCTACACATTCACTATTTGTTGATGATACAATCTTATTTAGCAAGGCATCTTTGTCAGAATCAAAACAAAACAAACTCATATTAGATAATACTCAACTTCCTCAAGTCAAAAAGTGAATGCAAGAAGTCCAAGATTTATATTTTTAACACAAAAGAAGCTATTACAAGGAAAATAGTGAAACTTCTAGGCATTCAACTAGCAGAGTTTCCCTGTAGGTATCTAGGTATACCATTTTTTTATAGGGGCCAACAAAGTTTCATATTATGGCAAATTAATTCAAAGCATTCAATCAATAATAGCATCTTGGAAGGGAAGATGGATTTCCCTTTCAAGAAGGATCTTAATGATAAAAGTAGTATTATCAGCTATCCCTAATTATTACATGGTAGTCCTCAAGGCCCCAAAATTCATCATTACTGAAATTGAAAAGTTAATAAGAGGTTTCTTATGTAAAGGTAATATTGACAACACAAAGAAAATTCCATTAATATCATTAGACAAGATTTGCATTGAAAAAATCAAATGGGGGCAGGAATTCATAATATGTCAGTAAGGAACTTGTCATTGGGAGCTCAATTAGTATGGCACATGTATGTAAAGCCACCGTCAAATGGTGCAAAATTATGTAGGCTAAATATCTGGAAAATGTATCCCCAAATAGTATTCTTACTATATCAAGTCCCCACTGGGATTAGCAATGTGGAACTTTCTAATATCATGTAGAAAAGTGATTATTCCATACATAACTTGTGAAATTCACAATGGAGAAGAAGCCTTATTTTGGAAGGATTCTTGGAATGGAAATCCACTGTTAAATTCACTTTAGGATTTTCAAATAGTAGAGGATACTATAACATCAAATTGGGGCACAAAGGTGAAGGACTATTTTCATAATATAGATGAACTAATGAGAAAAATTATTTGGAAAGACTTATCAAACTTCTCAATTCTAGTTGATCAAAAAAGAAGCTTGAAAAATATCTTAAAGGATAGGATTGTATTTAAGTCAACTATTCTAGATAGAATAATATGGGCTCCATAAAAAGTAGGAAGTTATATAGTTAGGTAGGGTTACAAGGAAATTGCTAATAATGGTGAGCATACTCAACCTTAGAGGGCACTTTCTTTTTGTTGGAATGAAATGGTAATACCAAAAGTAGGTTTTTTTGCATGACTGGCTATAAAAAATGATATTTTAACAAGTGATAGACTTTCTAATCCTGGGATCTCTGATCCTTTCAAATGTGTACTTTACAATGAAGCTTTTGAAGATACAAATCACCTATTCATTCATTATCCTTTTGCACAAGCTTGTTGATCATTCATTAAAGAGAAACTAGGTTGGTTCTCTCCCATTCCAAATACTCTTTGGAAGCTATTTAAAGTTTGTCCTGTACTCTGTAAATCATACCTTTTTTCAAGTATTTGGCAAGTGGTCCCAACAATGGTCATCTAAAACATATGGTGGAAGAGAAATAAGTTCATCTTTAGGAAAGAAAAATCAAACCTAGATTAGATATTAGCAAAGATAGATATGTCTATATCTGAAGTAACTAATGCCTACATACAGAAAACCAAGAATTAAGGATGTATCTTTATAGGTTGGGATGCAATCTTAATTAAGTATTGAAGCTATCTTGTTCTTCCTTTTAAAGGAAGTCATCACCAATCAACAAAAAAGAGAATTGATAGGAGCAAGATATCTTGGTTACCACCTCCGTCAAGATACTTAAAATTGATGGGGCTATGAGAGGTAATCTTGGTATATTAGGTGTAGGGTTAGCTATTAGAGATTGTAAGGGAGTACTTATTGGATCCAAATCATTTCATCTTCCTTTTGGCAAAAACAATATAGTTGAAGCCCAGACCCTTCTTCATGGGCTAAAAATGGCCTTAAATCTCAAGATCTTGAATCTTCAGATAGAAGGAGACTTGCTTTTGATATTAAATGCATGCAAATAAATAAGGGTTCATAACAGGAAGTTAGTCTATATTTTTTGGGGTCTAATAAACAAGCTAGAAGTTTATCAAAATAACCATACTTACAGGGAAGATAACAAGCTGGTAGACTACTTAGAAAATATTGTTTGTGATCAACAATAGTTTAAAATTGTCTACAATAATAGAGCCAACAAACTTCATGAGAAAATAGTGGACATATTGTGTTCTGAGAGTGTTATGTTGGGTTGAGAAGGAAATCAATTTGCAAATTGGAGGAAATTCAAATTTATATTCATCTAGTAGTCCTCGACACTTTCAATGCTCTAAATTAAGATCAAAGGGTGAAAAAATAACATTCTTTGAACACAATAAGGACAAAATAATATAAAACTATATGAAAGGGCTAATATGTGTTTGTGGGCCGAGGCACACATATAAGATTTTAATAATAAACTTATGTGGTTTGTGTTGTATGGATAATCATTTCACAAAGCTAGCCAAAATCTCATCGCACTAAAACTTGATGCATAATTATTATGTGTGTTTAATGCCAAGTATTATGTAATTGCTTTGCTTGTGCCAGCTCCAGGTTTCCATGCAATGAAAAGACATGGATTTTATTTTGGCAATGTTTTCTATGAAATAATTTTCTTCTAAATGTGTAAAATATGATTAAAAGGCCAAGCAAACTTTCATTTCATTATCCCCATCTCAAAAGTTCTCCATTGTAGTAAAGATGTTCATTTAGGCTTGAAGGTTTCATCGAGTCTCAACTTTTTTGAATTTGTAGTAGTGCTCAATAATGTCCATGATGGAATATTTCCCTTGAAACTACATGGCTTCTTTCCTTGTCTTAGAGTGGGAAATGTCATTTTTTGGGTGTTTGGGTTTGGCTCAACTTCAACAGGTGTTCAAAACTCAATACCCTAGCACCATGAAATGCATTAAAAGGGTGATTGGGGAAGAATTTATACATCCACAAGAAATGAGGTTGTTGTTTCCCTCACAACTTCTTTCAATATTTATCTCTAATTTTCTCGACTTACTACAATGCTTTCATTTTGTTCAACAAATTGCAAACCAAGTGGTTAAGGATATTTTCTTGCAAAATAATGCTTTGTTAAAAAGTGTGTAGTCCTATGATTTTTGGAAGGGGAAAGGGTATGCTGGGGGTTTATTCCCTAGGTATTTTCTTCTACACAAACAAGCCTTTATTTTTGTCTATGATGCTATCAAGCATGGATTTGAAATGAACAACCCCTGGTGCCTATACATGCCCCTTAATAGAAATGAAAGTAAGCTTGGTGAAGAAATGATGGCCAATTTCAAAGAGAAATATCATGAAGTGGCTTTTATGTTGGCTCATGAACATCATCAGTCTAGTGCAACAGTTTCTTCTCAGCGTCCCATGGTGCCACACAATAAACAATTTTTGTTGCTGCCAAATTTAAATGACATTGTTTCCCTTCAACCCCCCTCGGTGCTTGATCATATTGAAGGTTTTTAGGAGCACCAATATGAAAATTCTATAGAAGTTTGTCACATGGAGGAATAACGTTCTCTATAATATCCTCCTATTTTCTATAGTCTACACTATATATCTATTTTTTTTGTAATTAGTGCCTCTCATGTACAAAGTATGCTTATGTGCCTATTTTTTTTATGAAATTAGCTATAAATCTACCAAATTGTGTTATGTTTGGATATCCTATGTAATAATTTTTAAATATATTATAATATAAAATACAAACACTGCCTTTTACAATTTTTTTTAAGTCCACTCTAATCTAAAATATTGATTGATATCCTTTATGCTAGTTTTTTTTGTGGTGTGTAGGAATTATTGAGTTGATTCGTAGTTTGTAGCCCAATCATATAATGCCACAAAATATTTTTGACAATGACTTATTCTAGTATCTTAGGAATGGAGTATATGGATGGATTGATGTCATAAAAATTAGAAATTTTAGTGAGATTAATTGGATAGGAATCAAGAAAACAAGAAAGTAATTTAGTATTAGTAATATTATGAGAGTAAGTAATTCCAAGAAAGAGAAGCATTTGAAAATAGTGGATAGAGTAAGGAAGGAAATATAGAAGAAATATTATCATGTAGACATGGAGAAAGGTATTCCTAATGATTATTGGAAATTTAGGAGACAATGAAATGTGAAGGTGGTGAAATGGAATTAGGATTGTAGTTAAGAAATGAAAGAAAAAAATTATTGGTGAGATGAGAAAATCTAGTTAGAAGAAGAGAGAGATAGGCATATTTTAGGAAAGTGAGAATACGAGAATGAGTGGAAAATAATTTATGATAAAGATAGAGTAGGATAGTGAAAGTAAGGCTAAGATGATAAGGATAAAGGAACATGTAGGAAGAACAAAAAAATAGAAAAGAACCATGAATTGAAACAAAGAGGAGATGAAAAGAAAAAAAATAGAAAAGTAAATACTATTGGCCCCACGGTTTCCATTGCATCAAAAAGTCAACCTATTAATGCTTGATACAACCACCAGAGTTAACGGATCCACGAGAGGTGGTTAGTACATGTCACAAATCTTAAGGGGAGCACTGACCATCTGCCAACAATCTCCCCCTTAGCGTTACCTGAGGGGATTCGAACCTGGAACCTTTAGCTCTAATACCAATTATTGGCCCCACAATTGTCATTGCACCAAAAGGTTGACCTATTAATGCTTGATACAACTGCTAGAGTTAACAGATCTACGAGAGGCGGTTAGTCCAGGTTGCGAATCCCAAGGGGAGTGTTGACTATCTGCCAACAAATACTATAATATAAAAAATGAACATAAAAAGTAAGCTACACCAGTACACATAAGATATAAGTTTTCAAAAAGCTAATAAATAATGAAAGTAACAAATTATGAACTAATTTAACACTTAAAATTATAAAGTTATATTTACATGGTATGTTGGGTTCACCAAATCAAGAACAAAAAATAAGTCTAATTGAGTAAGTTAATTAACAAACCTTAATTATAACTAGGTATTTTTTCTAGTTTATTGATTGAAATACAACTTAAAGCCATTTAAACTCACTCTAATTATCCTAGAGGGTAAGAGATATATAAAGAGGTAGTGATAAATATATAAAAAGATAAAGGGAGAGGGTGAGATACAAAGATAAATAAGAGGGAGAGGGGGGTAAATATATAGAGATAGTGAGAGAGGGATACAAATGGATACATGGAACATGAGAGATAGAGAGGGGGAGATTGAGAGATAGAGAGAGAGAGAGAGAAAGAGAGAAAGAGAGAGATGGGATAGAGATGGAGTGAGAGAGACATATAGAAAGATTCATAAAGGGAGAGGGAGATAGAAAGGAAATAAATGGAGGGAGGAAAGAGGGGGGAGAAAGAGATAAAGAGAGAGGGAGGATAGAGAGATAGAGATATAGGGAGGAATAGATAGAGAGATAGAGAGAGAGATATAGAGAGATACGGGGAGAGTGAGAAAGGGAGAGAGTGTATGAGAGAGAGAGGGAGGGAGAGAAGGAGGGATGATAATGAAAGACAAAGAGAGGGAGAGAGAGAGAGATGCAGAGAGATAACGAGTGAGAGGGAGAGAAACATAAAGAAATGGTGTGAGAGAGATAAAAATAGATAGGAGAGGGATAGGGGGAGTCCAAGAGAGAGAGATAAAAAGAGAGGAATGGGGAGAGGGACTAGGAGAGAAAGGGGAATGGGGAGATATAAAGAGAGAGGTCGCATATAGAGAGTTAGAGAAAGAGAGGGAGATTATAGAAAGAGAAGGATAGAAATAAAGGTATAGTGTGAGAGAGATATAAAAGGATAGAGGGATAGGGAAATACATATAGAGATAGTGTAAGAGAGAGGACCAACCATGCCAAGGCTCCAAGTCATGGAGGTTCGAGAGCAGAAGGCTTCCCTAACTTACCTCAACTTAAAGGAGTGTTAGGAAACACATGACAAGAATGATGAGGACTATAAGGTCCTTTGATCACTCTGCAAACCCAAAACTTGAAATGGGGCTAGGCAAGTCGGTTCTCGGGGTCAACACTGTGTCTCAAGGAGCTCTTTGCCTGAGGATGAAAGTGCAGCTCTGGGACGAAAGCGCGACACGTTGGCGTCTCTTAGTTGCGCTGGTGTTCATATGACAAGAGGACTAAAGAGACAAGGTTAAACACGGGAAAACAAACTAACAACCTAGTTAGTTACTTTCGAAAGGCCAAAACAACACTATGACGTAGGTAAAATATGCATTAATATGATAAAGTAAATACACAAGAGTGAGAATGGAAAGAATGATCTCACAAAGGTACTCGTTTTCCAGCTAGCTCCAAGAATACTTCCACCTACACAAAAGAGAGAGGAAAATTGTTGGGGGGTTGTATAGGGGTCTACCTCAGCTAGACCCCCGTTTTGGTGTTCCCACCTCCACGGACAACCAAGATAATGATAATGGAGAAGAAATATGATAAAGTAGGAAATGAAGTAAAGAACACAAAAGCACTACAAAATAGTGTTATGCTATCCAACCAAATCGTAGAGGAGAGGAGTAGAAAGCTTACCACCTCCACCAAGAGCTCAATAGCCAATAGGAGAGAAAATGAGCGGACTCAAGCCTCTGTTGCGACGGTGTTTGTTCCACACATGCTCTACGAAGTTGATGGAGTGTTGTCGTTGCTGCCATGGAGTGCAAACTGTTGCTTGAGAGTGATGGATATAATGCTTAGAGCTTGTGAAGAGATGAATTCAATGCTTGGAACTGTGTAGAGATGAAATGAATGAATAAGGGATGAATTTGAAGTAGAGATGAAGGAAAACGACCATATTCGGGTTAGTTGGTCGAAGAGAATGTTACAAATCGACCTCCAATGGGAAGTGTAATGCCTCTGCAAGCTCCAAACGTGAGAATCTGCCAGGGAAGTAAGTGCATCACGCGAACATTTACACGTCGTGCGGGCATCCCCAATAGTTATTCCTTTGTTAACAAACAAAACAAACACCAAGTGGAATGAAGGTAGCAGGCTTATGTGAAATTTTGCCTTCATATTTGGTTTTCTAAGGTGAGGATGTATAAAAGGGGAATTTGCATAAGGGGTGAAAATTCGCTCCTATAGATTTTCCCCCCACTTTAGCGAGCACGAATATTGATAAGTTCTTTAGTAAATTAGATCAGAGAAGTTGTAGAGTTAGAAGTGTTTACCAGAACCGTCGAGGAAGAAGACCGCGATCTGGTGAACTCGAGAGTGTAGGAAAAGAAAAGGACTTCATAACTCCACAAAACTATGAAGCTGAAGAAAGAAAGGTCTAGTCAGGCTGCCCCCAAGCTAGATGCAAATGATTTTATTTAAAGGAGAAAATTTCAAAGGGGGTCCCTCGAGAACCCTTCAAGACAGCAAAGGGTCCACTCAAGAGACACGTTGTTCGAAAGCTGGTGTTTTCTTTCTTGAATTGATTCATCATCAAGGAATCCTTCTGAAATATGTTCACTTCATCAAAGAATTTGAAAGGAAGAATATGCCCCCACGTGAGGGGAAGATTAAAGTTGTTCCCACTTTGGAGGAAGATTCTCAAGCTCTTTCTTTATGAACCCATGATGAAGGAAACATGTTCCGTTAGGGTTTCAAGTTGAGAATGCAATTCTTACAAAGAAGTGTGTTAAGATTCTTGAGAAAAGATTCATTGTTTATGAATGTGTTTTCTAAATATCATAGTGATGTAGGGGTGGCATTGTCACACATGAGAGGTACAACTCAAGAAAACAAGAGAGAAAGATAAAGGAAAATAAAAAAAGGAAAGAGATCATGAACAAAGGGCACAAGGGTAGCCTGATATTTCAGGGTCGTAACTACTCATAAATATATATAAGTATAATAATAGTATATAAATGAACTATCATCAACCACCTACTATATCAGGCCATGTAAAGAATGCAAGAGAAGATAAAGTAAAAATAAAAAATTGGGTCAACATGGAAGGGAAGCCTAAATTCCCCCAATGCTTTGCATTGTCCCCAATTTGCCGAAAGTCAATCACAAACATGGAAGAATGATGATAAAAGTTTTAGAAGGTTTACAACACAAACACCACGCCTGTATCCAAGCACAAATAGGGGTGATGAGGGCCATCTAGGCACACATAGCATGATTACAGGGGAGACACATCACAACACATGTACACACCTAATCTAAAGATAAAGAAGAGGCCTTCCCCTAACAGTGATCGACCAAGAGGTCATCTGCTTCCCACTCTAGATCATTATAGTGGGAAGGAGGACAAGCTTGTAGTGGTGGAATTTTAAGGGGAGGAGCTTCCGACCCTCCTGTAACAAGGGCTAAGGAGGAAGGACCTGTAAGGTCTCCTCCACTCAGCTCTTGTGGAGCTAAGGTCAGCAACTTCGTGAAGATCACTAACAAGGTCAGAACTTCATCCATCGAGTTAAAACATGCACTTAATAAAAGTGCCATGTTTCACCTTGACGGACGATGGATACTACACCCGAGGTTCACCGCTAAGCTCACCGAGCGATTCAGGAGTGGTGACGAACTCAGGAGAAGCCAGAACTGGTTTTGTTACTAGGACATAACAAGTTAGCATGGGGCCACCTTTCAGAGAAGGTGGATTCTTCCTTCGTCCTTCGTTTTTGGAAGGACCACTTTCTACCTTCAGCTTCATTGGAGGAGGCAAACTCCCCACAGATGAGGCAAAAAGGGCAGAGGAAGAGGAGGAGGAAAGAACTATAGTAGATACGACAGAGGTGTTAGTCATATCTATGGGCTTTGGGAAAGGTGGGACATCTCGAATGGATATCAACAAAGGTGGATCCACCAAAGGAGCAATGAACACCTACACCTTTTTGAGGTCAGGTGCATTTGCACTCACAACAGAAGCTAGAAGTGACACAAAGCTCATTTGAATGAAAACAGAGTGGAGGAGAGAGGAGGATGTGGTAGGAGGTCTTGATATAGGGGCGATCATCTCCTATTCCTTCCTTTGTAAGGCATCCTGCTCAGCCAAGAGAGCCTTTTGCCGATGCTTGCGCTCATGCGCAAGGCAGTTTATGTGACTCTTTGAACTAGAGGTCAAAGGTTGCAAAGGAACATAAGGCTCCTTCTCAACCATGGGAGTGTCCTCCATAGTTGTTTCTAGTGGAGGGATGAAATCTTGAACGAGAGTAGGAGGAGCAGGTTCAAAAACAACGAGAGGAGTCAACTCTAATGCCTTGGCAGCGGGCCTTTTCCCATTCACTGCTTTAGGAGAAAAAGTGGTAGAAGGCTGCAGAGGCCAAATCATAGAGGATTCCCCACAAGGGGCTTTTTGATTGTCGTACCGAATGGTCCTAAGTTCTGTGGGTAGGATAGGAAGCTCAAATGTGGGATGCTTGGACTTTCGCCAAGCAGGCACCATAGGATTCTCTTGTAAACGCAAGGCAAAAGTGGATGGCACCACAACAGAGTGAGAAGAAGCATCAGGCCGAATAGCGGAAGAGGAAGAAGGATGATCTCATGACCACTTCTCTTCTTCTCTTCTATGTTCCTTGGCACCATCACTGTCAGCCTTTAGGCAAACCCTATGTGAAATAACTTAAGGCGAAGGAGGGTATCTCACTTTCGGCTTGGAATGCCCTTTCTTGTACTTTTGATATGTGTGATACATGAGGTCCTTCCTGGGTGGGAGAGGACCAACAAGTGCAAGCCAAGAGTAATCTAAGGAGTAACTACCATGTGCAATCGACGGTCTATAGCTACTGTCATGGATCACATGCATGAAACCCTCATGAGTGAATTTCAAACATTTATGCACCATTGAGGGAACTACATTCATAGCTACCAACCAGGGGATACCCAAATTCACTCTGAAGATTTCAGACCTTGGGATAATGTCAAACATAAGGTTCGTGGACTTAGGTCCGATGAGAACTGACAGGACAATACTGCCTATAGGAAGTATGAAAAGTTCGTTGTGTGTGTAGATGGTGCTTACAAGTGTATCGTACCCATATTTGTGCAAAAAGTTCATTAGCATGATCTCCTCAGTTATACTATTTACTTGAGACGTCAGATCAATGAGAACACCTACTACAATATTCCTGTCGATTCATGCAAGAATGTAAAGAGGAGATGGTTCTTTGTTAAATCCCATTGGTAGGTCTTGTGAAGTGAAGGTTATACCATTACCATTGCTCATAGGTTGTGTAGAGGGAATAGGTTGGTGTAGAAAAGAGGCCATTACACACACTAAATGACACTTTCATAGAGCCTCCTAAAGGTTACAGGACAAGGTAGTGACCCAATTAAGGTTTCGTTATGCAATACTTTTGGAACCTTCCAACTACGCCTGCTAGGGGTCATAGGTTGGGTTGTAAGGCAGAAGCCTCACAACACTCTCACCTAAAACACTCCTAGAATACGAGGAAAGGATATTTCAACATCGAAAAATGGAACCAAAATGGTTCACGTTAGGTTCATCAAAAATGTAAGAGAGGGGGACCAACCATGTCAAGGCCCTAGGTCATGGCGGGTTGAGAGAAAAAAGATGCCCTAACTTACCTCATCTTAAAGGACTGTTAGGAAACGCGGGACGAGAATGATGAGGACTATAAGGTCCTTCAATCACTCTACAGACCCAAAAATCTAAATGGGGCTAGGCGAGTCAGTTCTCAGGGTCAACACTGTCTCAAGGAGCTCTTTGCTTGAGGACAAAAGCGCGGCTCCTAGATGACAGTGCGATGCGATGGCATCTCTCAGGTGTGTTGGTGTCTGTACAACCAAAGGACTAAAGAGACAAGGTTAAACACAGGAAAATAGACTAACAACCTAGCTAGTTACTTTTGAAAGGCTAAAACAACACTGACATAGGAAAAATATGCACGAATATGATAAAGTAAATACACAAGAGTGAGAATGGCAAGAATGATCTCACAAAGGTACTCGTTTGCTAGCTAGCTCCAAGAATACTTCCACCTACACACAAGAGAGGAAAATTGTTGGGGGGTTGTATAGGGGTCTAACTTAGTCAGACCCACGTTTTGGTGTTCCCACCTCCACTAACATCCAAGATAATGATAATGGAGAAGAAATTATATGATAAAGTAGGAAATGAAGTAAAGAACACAAAATCACTACAAAACAATGTTATGTTACCCAACCAAATTGTAGAGGAGAGGAGTAGAAAGCTAACCACCTCCACGAAGAACTCACTAGCCAATGGGGGAGAAAATGAGAGGACTCAAGCCTCTGTTGCGATGGTGTTTGTTCCACACGTTCTCTACGGAGTTGATGGAGTGTTGTTGTTGCTTCCATGGAGTGCAAACTGTTGCTTGAGAGTGATGGATATAATGCTTAGAGCTTGTGAAGAGATGAATTCAATGCTTGGAATTATGTAGAGATGAAATGAATGAAGAAGGGATGAATTTGAACTAGAGATGAAGTAAACAACCATATTTGGGTCGGTTGGTCAAAGAGGGCATTACAAATCGACCTCCAATGGGAAGTGTAACGCCTCTACAGGCTCCAGACGCGGGAATTGTCCAAGGACGTAAGTTCTATGTGAACGTCTATGCATCATGTGGGCGTCCCCGACAGTTATTCCTCTACCGACACACACAACAAATGCCAAGTGGAATGAAGGAAGCAAGCTGATGTTGAATTTCATCTTTGGATTTGGTTTTATAAGGTGAGGATATGTAAAAGGGGAATTTGCGTAAGGGGTGCAAATTCACTCCTATATAGATAGTGAGAGATATATAAAGAGATAGATGGGAGAGAGATATAGAAATAGAGAGAGTTAGAGTGAGAGATATCTAGAGAGGGGGAGATATAGAGCAATGGATGGATACATATAGAGAAAGAGAGAGATAAAGAGGGGGGTGGAGAGGAGGAGGAAGAGAGAGGGAGAGAAATAAAATGAGACAAGAGAGAATGAGATAGAGATAGAGATAGGGATAGATAAAGAGAGACAAATAAAGAGGGTTAGACAGAGAGAAAGGTAGAGATAGAGAAGAAGCAATTTAGATACAAAGGTAGAGATAGAGAAGAAGCAATATAGATACAAAGGGAGAGAGAGAGAGAGAGGGAGTGTTCAATTTTAAGAAATGGGATTGTATTTTTTATTTTATACAACATTACATCTCATGTTTTACAAAATGTGATTGTGTTTTGTGGAACATGAAATGCATCATATTTCATGTTCCAAAAAATGTGCTCATGTTTTTTGGAACATGAAACACACTCGTATTTTGTGTTACATGAAACGAGCTCATGTTTTGTGTTGCATAAAACGTGCTCGCAGTTTTTAGTTAAGAAAATTTACCACCCTTTTTGCTTTGGGATAGGCTTGGATAACAATCCTAAAGGCTTGGACTATTAATTTACCTCCAATTCACATGTTTTTGACCTTCAATAGAGTTTCTCAACCTGCACATCATCATGTTTACACATTGTATAATGATATTTAATAAAATTACCACCAAAAATTCACATATCTTCTCAACTTTCTAACCATGTAATTTTTTTATATTTAATATACGTTAACATATTTATTTTTAATTTCTTTTACTAATGTTTTTATTTTCCTCGGATACATATGTCTCAATGTTTCTTTATAAATTTTGATCTTCTTATCAAACTTTTAAAAAAATATATAAGATTGTTCTACACTTCATTCTTTACTCATTGACTTTATTTATTATTATTATTGTGTAAGTTATGTGATGCAATGCTTAGTGATGAAATTTTTAGGATGCATCCACTTTGAAAAATTATTAAAAAAGTATATTCAATAAAAATAATATAAAATATAAAACCTCTATACTCACTCTTAACTATGTTTCTACCTATCAAGTTTTAAAAACACTAAATGCAAAAAAATGGGGGAGAACACACTATACACTATGTTATATTTTAGAGAGAAAAACAATAATACTTTTGTGTGCATGCAACATCTCATCCTCTTAACCATAACTATTTTTGAAAAGCTTTAGTAGTTTAGGAACTAGATTAAGAATGCTACAATTCTTGTTCTTATCGTATCTTCAAATTTTGAGTGCATGAATCTCAAATTAGTCACCCAAGTTTAGGTTTAGCTGATTTTTGTAAAAAAAAGTGGTCACTTTCGACCCAATTTTTGTATACCATTTCCATGCACTTACCCAAGGTAAGCTTGATAGCTAAGAGAGTAAATTTTTTAGCCTTTTTGTTAAGGTCTATATTCTTAAATCTATCCTCCAATCTATTCCCATCCACTTCTTTATATCTTTCATGTCCCCTTCTCAATATTATAGAAAAAAATTATGTGATATATTATTTGGAAAGGAAATAAGATTGAAAAGATGCAACTTATTGTAAAATGGGAAATGATATGCAAGACCAAGTGGACATGGGTTGTCATTATTGATTTTTTTATTAAAATATAAATCATTCCAACATAACCATAATGAGAGGAAAATATGTAAAACAAGTATTTAGAATCCATAACATAAAATAATATCAAATATACCATCAATAACACTAGATGCACCCTTGGAAAACCCTCTCAAGGAAAAAACTCATCCTCCAAAAGCACCCACATATTCAATGTATTATCTCAAGAACAAGATTACAATACACTTGCAGAGTCCATGCAACACTTCTAAAGCATCAAGCACCCTTATTGTATTCCACTATGTAAAAAATAAAATGAGAACCATGTAGATACACATCCAAATCCATGCTTCATCTAATCACATATGCAACCTTAGCCAATAAGCCAAAGGTTACATAATCCAACATCAACAGTTACTCATGTCCTTACTTTCATAGACACACGATTCATACATAACCATTAATCGGTATTACATAAACCAAGTGCCTCAAAACCATGATCTCACTAAACTGTGACACCTTCATTAAATATTTATCCAAATATATCACACAACATAAAATGTCCCCAAGAATTCTTAATTTATTGTGACATCTATATATTTGAAACGTACCATAGTTAAATATTATGTTTATATCATTAAAATTATGCAAGGTGTATAGCACACCTTTCCCAATATTCTCCCATTTGTTGTATAATTCATAAGGGGAAAAAAGAAAATTCAAGCATCAAGGGAAAAATCCCTATTCCCATTATGTATCATCAAGTATCCAAGTGCTCCATGAGTTGCATCAAGATACTTATGACAACAACCAAGGTGACCACCATCTCAAAAGATAACCTTCTCATCCTTCATCACACCAATGCACAAAAGATAATATCCTACCCAAAGATGGTGAACACACTAACTATCATGTAGAAGCATCATTGAATCCTACCTCAACTTGATATATGAACACAAACACCATATCCAATGGTGATAAATAGTCCTAATTAGCTATCTATAACTCACCAATAGTTTGAATAGAAACTACAACTAACTAACCATGCCTCAAAACCAAGACATAGTCATCATAATAGGTATACATTCTACCATCAACATATCTAACCCAATCCACAATTACAATTCCTTGTATATACACTATCCTGTACAAAGAATTCTTGAAGACCCTTAACACTATATTATAATGAGAATATCCAACAAAGGGAACACACACATCCTAAAACTCTCACTTCATGTGTAATTTCAAACATAAAATTAATCAAAGCATCCAAAATTCCACCAATAACATTCACATATAAGGGTGTGGTAGTTTTATTATTAACTAGTACCAAATAATATATAATATGATCTACAAAACTACAAACTAAACTACTCCAAAATAAACTATCAACACAAATCTCATCAATATCATCCAATACGAAAGAACATAGACATTTATCTAAAAACTAACAAACTAAATCATTGCAAAATAAACTCTCACCACTAGTCTTCAATGTTCTCCCAACTTGTCCATTTCATAGAAGAAATAGATTAAAGAACCTCCATACTTTTATTTAAAAATAATGAAGTAAAATAACATTAAATGTCCATGAACATAGTGAACACAATAGCTCCATGTAAACTACAACTATGATTTCATGTGAACATGAATCTCTAGGAAGGAATAGTAAATCAACAAGAGAGAACCTACAAATCAAAACCATGTAGTATGTTCTTCTACCAACACCAATATACTAAAAGCTGCGACCATATCTCCTTCCCAAAACCCCAAATAAAAAATTCTACCCAAAATACAATTATTCAACTCCAAGGTTAAACATATCATATATTAATAAAAAATAGGATGTGAGATTCTCAAACCGAAGGAAGATTGAACTAACAAACACCCATTCCCAAAACTAGGGTATATGCCCAAAGCCATCCCCTAAGCTCATCAAAATTATCCTTGTAACAAAATCATACATAAGGAGACAAAGGAAAAAAAACCATGTCAAGTAATCCTAATATAATCTCTCTAAAACTAACATTCCTCGCTCACGACTCGTTTGAATAAGAAAAATAATGAAAAAAAATGCATCTAAATACAAGGTGGGGAATATGTATTAGATGATTCTCTATCAAGTAGAATAAGAGTAGGAAATGAGATTTCTCCTCTATAAAATATATTTATCCACCATGAATCTCTCCATGAATAATCTCCTTTTCAAGTCTATGATGATCTAATGTCCAACTCCAAATATAGGCTCCTCTATTTTATCATTGAAACCTTTTAATAGAGTATCTATCTTAACACAAAATTTCTATAAATAAGATATTTTAAACTTCACCCAAGTCTATTCAATATCCATGAGCACCCACAATACCATCCAATGTTAACTAAAATCTATCTATACCACTACACTCAATACAAGAAGACTACCTCAAGTCATTTGCAAAGTTCCAACTATAGAATTAGAAACTCCACATGACATAATAATTCAGATCCTTGTCATATAATATCATCCATCTCTAACAGATAGATTTAATTGCAAGAGCATCCATATCATTCCAATACTATAAAATAGCAAGAAGTAGTTGTCCATGACACAATATCACACCACTACCAAAACAAGATCACTACTACAAGCTCCATGAAAAAAGAATTGCAAGTGTTTGAAATTAATCTTATAGGAAAGCTATACATACATCTCAAAGTACTCCATGAATCACAAGTACTACATTCATCCATCTCACCATATCTCTACTACACTACACTAACACACCATGACAGTCGAAGGACCACCGACACTAGAATCTATAAACTAGCATTACAATAATCTATGGGTATAGACAAACCACATCTAAGGTATCTATGCAACTTGTGGGTATATATAGCTCATAAATCTTCACAAATCATGTATCTTAAAGCAACACAACATAAATCCACCACAATGGAGACCCAAAAGAAAATAAACTCAACACTGCATTGTAAGAAAATTTATAGTTCAAAATAGATAGAGAGAAACAATAAGCACAAATTTAACACAATATTTACATGGAAAACTTGGTAATATTATACCAGGAAAAAACCAAGAGCAAGGATCTCTCGTATTTTATTTTTCAAGCAATTCACAATTACAATAATCTTCAAATTGTAATAGAAAACATGATTTTGAAAGAGTATAGAAAATCCGAATTGTAGAGTCTTTGTCGAACAAAACTTTCCAAAAATAAAAAGTGTGACTCATGCAACTACATGTCAAACATTTACCAAAATTACAAAAAATAATGAGTCCAATTTTTTTTTGACTTTTTCAGAAATGCCTTTGGTGTCCAAGGGGGCTACGACAGCCCCCTTGGGACCCCTTGTCATTTCAACTTTCAATTGAATAAGTAGGCCTTTGGTCACATGGGGTGCATACCTGAGTACTACCTAGCTACTCTATGTTGACTATTTATCATTGTTGGAATAACAATAAAATTAGCTTCATATATTCCAAAATGCATCAATATACTAAGAAAGTAAGAGATGGTAAGAAATAAACATTTATTTTATCCATTGTGATTCTTAGAAAATACTTTTCATGGCCTATAAGAAGTCCAAAACTAGACACCATGGGTATAAGATATGACCCATAAAATAAATGAGAGAATAACTAACTTTTGCATAGAATTTTATATCACAAATAGAAAAATTTAGGAAAACCTATTAACACTACCATGTAATTATTGGAAAAAGATTTTTGTCAACTATAAGAAGTCAAAAATTTGATGTTGTATGAAGGATTTATGGCTTGTAAAAAATATGCCTCTTTTATGCCTTCAAATATCTATTTCAATACTTTGATGGGTGATGACACTAGATGAGTGATGTTGGTGGCATCTCTTAGGTGACTAAAATAGACGTAGCTAGGGTGGAGTGGTGTGGTGCTAAAGTGACTCCACCAATGGTTCTTTTGTAGCTGTGGCATAAGAGCATAGTGGTAGTTCTCACCCACAAAGTTTAATCCCTCAAAGGCTGGTGTTGACCAACCATTGACACTCCCTTGTGAATATGAGTTATTGCCCATGTAATTACAACTAGTGTATTTCTAATGCCAACTTTCATACCCTCCCAATGGAATTTTTATTTATTTTTATCAATTGCATGACCGATGACATAAACCTTACATAGGTAGCATAATATTCTTTGTACATGATTGTATTATAGATTCTATAGCGATTGCACCTAGTATGGACAATATGGATTTTGATCTACAAGATTCCTCCATGCCCCTAAGAAATGACCTAGTATTATTTTTTCTAGATTTTCATCTAAATATATTTTTTGGTCTATCTAGATCAAATAGCGAGGTTGTCTTTTTTTCAAGAAGTTATCAATAGAACTTTAGCTCGAAAACCCTCACAAAATGAGCCTACTCAAAATCTCATTTTCCAAATCAACTCAAAACCTTAGATTTGCAATGACCTAGATTTGTAAACATGTCTAGAACCTTTAATATAATTTTTAATTTTCTTGGACAACCATGAATTCAATTATGCACAAAATCAACTCATGCCAAGGGTTAACAACCAAGAAGATCTCTCCTCTTACAACTTGACAACTAGGCTTTGATACCAAAATGAAATGAAAATTATAGTAATATAAATTATTTCCATATAACCTTCATGAGAGAAAAATATAGAATACAAGTATTTAGAATCTAAAATGAAAAATAATAGCAAACCTAATATCAAGAACACTAGATGTACCCTAAGAAACCCTCTTAAGGGAAAAATCCAACCTCCAAAAGAAACCACATATTCAATGCTCTACCTCAAGAATAAGATTACAATACAATTGCAAAGTCTCCGCACAAGGCTTCAGAAGCATCAAACACCCTAGTTGCATTCCTCTATGTGAACAAGAAAATAAGAACCATCTAGCCTCACATGCTGATCTATACTTCCTCTACTCACATTTATAATCTACAAGAGATTTTGAATCCAACATTAGCAAACAAGTCAAAAGTTACACAAGTCAACCTTAACAACTACTCATGTGTTTTCTTTTGTAGAGACAAACTTTACACAAAACCACTAAGTAGTATTACATAAATCATGTGCCTCAAAACCATGAGATCACTAAACCATGATCCCATATTAAATATTTGTACTATGTTTTCCCAATAATCAATATTTTCCAACTATGACACCCACATTAAATAATTGTCTCAATGTTATACAATATAAAGTGTCCTCAAGAATTCTTGATCTATTGTGATGTCCACATCTCTAAGATGCATCATAATTAAATATTATTTTAACATTATAGCATTATATAGGGTATACAACACAACTTTCCCAACAATTATCCCCCATAAATTGATCTTACAAACCAATCTCTTGATGTTAAGATTATTTTGAGGATTTATATAAAACCTGCTTAACCTTTAAATAGAATGCTAAGGTTAAACAACCAAGAAAATGTATCCTTGAACAAAATCTTTACCTCGAACGTGATATTTTAAAAAATAATTTTATACTTTTTATCATGACCATCTTACCAATGATACCAAGAATGATAAAAACCCTCAAGTTAGCTAAGCTATTCTTTGAGACTTTGGTGACCATGAGTGGATAAGTCTATTACTACTAGAAAAAATGATCTCAAACTCAAGTACCTCTCAAACCTATATCAACACTGGATTTAAGCCAAAATATCCATACACCCATTAAAAAAATAATCTTAAAGATGTAATTTGGTGTGAATGTATCCTTTAGGCATGCATGAAGTAAAATGAAATTTCTTGGAACACTCATCCATCTACCAAATATAAAGTAAATGAAGCTATGCAACCCTACACATGGACCTATTTAATATTGAAGAAAAGCAAGGGAAATTTTGGCATGGCTAGAGGATTCCAAAAGTGAGTGTATTTATATGATCTTAACACATCCAACATCACAGTTAGGTAAGTCTTTCTAGTTGCATGAGGTTCCCAGAGATTCAAATGTGTTTTGAGGGCTCAAAATATTTCTATAAAAATCTAGAAAACATTAGCTACTAAATTGTTTAGTTTTATCATATAGAGAGCATTGAAACACATGTATTAATGTGAAAGATGTCCTGAACTACAACTTATTTGATGAGGTGCATTGTTCTTTATTATCATTACTCATATCATAAATAAAAAACAAGACAATTCAGAAATACTTACTTTCTCCTACAGTCCGCAGGGGACATGATATCAAGTGTCATAATTTGCCATCCAAAATGTCCAGCTACTATTAGCATAAATAAATAAAATGGCCATCCTGAAAAAATATAACCAATCAATCAAGATGTTTCTTTTTCCCCAAAAAGAAAAAAATAATCAACTCTTCTCAATCAATTACTTACCAAGACCAGCATTAAACCCACTAAGTGTAAGGCCACATATGCATGCAATGCTGAAGCCAGTAATCCAAGTTTTTGTTTGGTTTCCAAATAGTAATGCAGTTGATTTGACTCCAACCTTCAAATCATCTTCTTTATCCTTTAAAAAGGTATCAGACAGTACAAATGTATGCACAAACTAAACAATAAGATTTTATATAACGAAAGCAACTTGAAATATTTATTTTCCTATTCATGCCAAGAGACTGTGCAACACACCTGATGAGCATAGATAGTTTCATACACAAGAGTCCAACATATTCCAGATGCATATAGAGGCAAGACAACATCCAGGTCTAGACTACCTTTTATTTCTGCCCATCCTAGTAAAGCACCCCAATTCCATGATAACCCCAGATATGCAGCAGGCTACAAACAAAAGCATGAAAGTATCCTCTTACTGTATCATGGCACATTTTCCTTTTTATTCATATAATCCAATTTGCATAGAAGAAGAATACATTGATTGGATATTTCTTACCCAATATGTGAATCTTTTCATGAGAGGATATGTGAAAGCTGGTAATGGCCATAGTGCTCCCAATATGCGACTGTCAATGCAAACTAAAGAGTAAGAATATAACATCAAAAAAGTGTAAAAAAAATGTCTTGTGGCTTGAATTTTCTAAATAAACTATTTGCATATCTATATCTCCAATGTGTAGTTCAAATTCTGAAGAATCAAGTTTACAAGAATGAAAACATGATTGCCATCTTTCCAACATCACCAAACCCCATCTGAAGAAAGGGACTGCAAAATATTTTAAGGAACATAAAGATGCATGAAACAATGGATATTAAGGAGTAGTTCTAGAATTATGTGGCCCTGGCTATGAATATTGTGAACTGTGCTAGTGACAAGTGGAATCCTATGATTGAAACGTTACTGCAGAGCTGTCTGTTGCAAAACAACTCAAAAAGGCAGAGGGAAGTCTGTAATATGAATAGAGGGAAAGTTGTGAGGAAGTATGGGGCAAACTAATTCAGAGCTAAAAGGAGGAAGTTTGAGAGACAAGGTGCTTGTCTCACTTTTTTTTTTTTTTTGTTTTTCTAATATCAAGAGAGGTGGTAGTGATGCACATAGCACAACAGACTACCTTCAACTTTTGAAAGAAGTTGCATAGGAATCCATTTATAAAATCCAACATAGAAGGCATTGTCCTAACCCTGTTACTTCTATGGGAATCCAAGAGATACAAAATGACATTGCTGGAGATAATTAGAACAAAGATGGATTTTCTTGCTTTGTGTTATATAGTGTTATTTTCATGTTAGTTATAATCACTTTGCGGAAAACCAAAATTTGGAGATAGTGCTACTCTGCTATTATTATCAATTGTGTTATTATTATCATTGCAAAAACTTTTATGGTAGTTAGACTTTGTGTTGATTTTTATTTTTTTAAGATCTTAATAGTAGATTACAGGATTCACATCCAAAGTAATATCCTATGTTCCACGACATTTCCAGGATGGAGAAACTCTCAAGTTAATGAACAATAGAATAACAACAACAATATAATATCATGATGTTAACATGATGTTGGATGATGTATTTAAAGGTCTCCATGTCAACAACATCCCAAAATAAATTGTTTGTTTGTACTTCTCAAAAAATACCACACTGTATCAGACCACAACCAATGCACCTTTAATCTCCTTTGCAATTGACAACAATAACTTAATTTAATACCATATCAAGAATTTTTAAGTTTGAGACTTTTTTGAACAATGAAATCAAAAATAGACATTATTGTTGTTAATGTTAACTGTTAGATAACATATGTTCATTAACTATAAATTTAAATCATGTTATATTTAATGTTGTTGTTATAGTTTTGCCATGTTATATTGATGTTACAATGTTGTCATGATATATTTAATGAGTGATTATTTTTTTATATATTATAAAAAAATGCTTTGTTGTAGTGGATGGTCGGCCATCCCCAAAACATTAAAGAGGCATCCAAGACATTCCCGATCATCTTAGGGATGGCTAGGCATCCCCTAACTATTTTTTGCCATCCTCTAAAAGGAGGCATGCTTTTGAAACATTTCCAAATTTCGCTTGTTTGAGGGGAAGGCTAGGGGACAACCCTTGCCATCCTGTCCCTAAAATGTACAAGGGGATGAGGATGGGGTTTGAGGGGTTGGGATGTGTCTTCATGTAACACAAGTAATATCTTATTATGTGTATGTATATTAAGAGTTCTTAATTAAAATGTGATTTAATATTATATTGTTGTAGTATTAGGGGGATAAAATACTTTAATTACTTTGATAAAGGTATGCTTTAGGAACATTGAGGATTTTTAAATAATCTATAATTCAATATATTGTTGTAGTATTAGGAAGATATGTGATAAATTAATTTATTTGATGCATATAAGTATTGGGAGTTATGAAGCATGCACCAAAAAGAAGCGAGTTGTTTATATGGGATATTTCAAAGGAGTGTTATGTTTACAAGGGGTGTCATGTTAAGTGACATTAAAAATTCTCTAAAATCATTTTGTACAAATCAATTAGAGGAGATTTCAGCCATTATTTTAGTGTTGTCAAGCTTGTAAATCTATCTTGTTTCTAGACCACATAGTTATGTATTGTGTCAAAATCTCATAATTATAAAGGCACTTGCTTAATCTCAACTATAATGCAAATAATAAAAGAAGCAATGGTCACACCATATTCATGCATATTCAATATAATCCTAGCTAAATTATTTTTAACTAACTATTAAATAGCTTTTGGTAATGCCATGATGCTACTCAAAAGAATCACTATTATCTCTAAAATCATCGTATTATGATTTAGATAAAAAAACTATACTATACTTGAGATATTTATTATTAGGGGGATTCATTGTTTAAATAATTTTTTATTCAACAGTATGAATGAAAGCAATCTAATTAGAAATTATTATAAATTCTACTGAATTTTTATCATAAAATAATATGAATAGCTTTCCACTACTATGTTAGAAAAATGCAAGGAATAATTTAGAAGTCATTTCCTTTTAAAGGGGTATATGCCTTTTAAAAAGAGTGTTAAAGGGAGTGTAATGTCATGAAAAAATTGCCCTTCCATGTCAAATTCAAAATTTTCCCTTGCATGTTAAGTTTAATTTTTTTCTTGCATGTTAAATTTTTATTATAAAATAATAAAAATATCTTATTATTTCCATTTAAAAAACAATATTGGGAATAATTAGATATTAGTCTTTTAAAGTGGTTGTGCTTTATAGAAACTCACCTATAATTGTTCAATTGTAGTAATATCCCAAGTCCCAAAAGCAATTGAAATCCTAGAAAGCATAGTCCTTGGAAGGGTGTTAATACACCAGATACAAGTGGTTGTGACATAGTCCTATGTACCTACAAGAAAGTAATGTAGTCCAAACATGGTTATAAGATAGTTCGTTTTCCATAAGTGATAGCAATGAAGTCAAATCTCATAAAAAAATGTCCCTACATAAAAGAGAAAAAATGTTACACCATACTTCAACTACCATTGGATTTGGAAAAAAACATCTTCAATTATAAACTCAATAATGAAATCTGTTCTCATTAACTAAAATACACTAAATAGAGTAAACAAGTTCCTTCTTTTGCATTCATCTCTATAAACAATAATAATAGTTTAGTTTAAAAAATCTTACTGAGACTTTCAAAGCTTTATTTTGTTAAGTGTATTCTCTAAACATAACAACTATCATTTACTAGGAGAAGTTGTGTGATGGCATGTAGATGCACATTGCAATTGTAGATCTATGTATTAATACTTTTGTGAGTAGAAAATGAACACGTGTGTATCTAGGACACAAAAATATTTCTAATTATTTGGGAGCCTACCTTATTCAAGCTTATGTTTGGTTTGTTTCAATCTACTATAATTTGAGATAATTTAGAAGTATTCACTTTACCTAAGGTGTTTTGTGCTAGGAAAATAAATGTAAATAGTTTCTTAAAAGTGTAAACATCTTACAAGGTTTCTAAAGCTTATTTTTTATTTTGTGTGTAGATGATTTATAAATATAATATAATAAATATTTTAGGACTATAAAGAGGAGTTAAGAATAAGTGCATATAATAATTTAGGAAGATTTCACAAAGGATATTTATGGAAAAATGTTAGAAGTAGAATAAAATCCAAAAAATGATAGACAACCATTTGAACAATTAAGAGAGTTATTTTTATAAAAACATTTGAATGAGTTATTGGGAAAACATAGAAAATCCATGGGGATTAGGTTGTGTTCATTTGAAGGTATAAGAGTTAGTATTTGGTTGTTGTACAATAGATCAAAATGTTGGGGACTCTACAATGATTGTATTAATTTCTTGATAGGAAGAAACTAAAAATTAAAGCATACAAACTATTTGAGTTAGGTAGAAGGTACATTTTGACATATTGGTGATATTAATGGTTTCAAGGAATAATATGAGCGAGTCTGTTAACATACTTTGAGAATGTGAACTAAGTTGAGTGCTTGATTTAGATAGAAAATTATAAAGTAGGTAATTTTTACTCTACAAAGAATTTCAAAGCTTTATATAAGGGTGAAGAATTTTAGCATGAATTATCTAAAAAAAAGCATGTAGATTAATGACATAAAATCAGAGAGCATAGAGAATTAGAATATTTTGTATATCAATAGAAATGTAGGCTAAATGAATAAGAGAGTGCACTTAAAGAGTGGTTCTTCTAAATGTAGTTCTCATGCAATAAGAGAACCTAGCAACTATAAATATTGTATGATACTTCTTATTGCTATGAAATTGCAACCCCTCTATCATAGCTAATAAGAGTGTTTATTAAAGATTAAAATTTATAATTAACCCATAACTAACATTATTAATTACAAGAGTACCGATAGATACATATATTCACAAAGCTTGAAGATCTAAAAAATACATTTCTACATGCCCACTCTGTTGGATTTACATACCCCATGGAAAGAAAAAAATCACATGACAAAAGACTCGATTCTAACAATTTATTAGCACATCATGTATAGCATCCATGTACCTCCATTGCATATAAACTAGCAATCGCACCTTGGTGTGCAATGGGTAAGTCGAAGAGGTTTGGAAGGTCAATTAGGGAAAAATGTGTTTTATTTTTTGCATACATTTGTGTAGTACATGAGGTTAATTGGTAGATCATTTTTAAAATGATATTATTTATATTTTATTATTAATATTAATTAATATTATTATTATATTTATTTTATTTTATATTAATGTACGCATAGTTTTCTTTTTCCTGACCTATCCAAAGATCAATTAAACTATGAGATTTTTTATAAATTAATTTAATTTGATCTATATAGAAATATATTAATTATTAATTATAATAATTTCATACTTATATTTAATATTTTGTATTCTAGAATATAATATATAATAATAATATAACCTATATATATACTATTATATATTTATAAATATAATTATATTGTATATAATTTTATCTATATTATATAAAATATATAATATACCAACTATATTTTGTGTTAAATAATAATATAATAATTAGTAATTAGTAATTATAAAAATGTTATATAATAATAAATTATATAAATTATATATTTATAAAAAAAATTATATTATATAAAATTTGCAAATATATACTTAACTGCGTAGGATAAAGGATGTCATAATGTTAAAACCTAAATGTTCTCATTATTAGGATCTTGGCCGTAATTTTCATTTTAATAAACATACTCTAAAACCCTCGCCAAAACCATATTTTCAGGCTATAGCTTGTGGAGGACGAGTTTGGAGGAGTAAAAACCAATAGTGACGGGGAAAGTAGTAAGAATCGGTAGGGAAAGAAGTAAAAATCGGTGAAAAATAGCCAAAAAATGGTAGAAAATAATGAATGACTGAGATTCATTTAACTATTGGGGAAGGGCTGTCAGAGCTTTTCAACTGTCGTCTGGCAAAATTTTCTCGACACTCTTAAATAAAGACACGCCTTCAGCGTAATAAAATTGAAAGTCAATATGTGGTTGTGTAATGATAAGAAGGAAATGGTTCTCAAGTTTTTAATCAAGTTGCATGTCAAAAGGGATGTAAACATCATTTTTTTTGAACTACAAATAGTTCCATCAATAGTCCAACATCTTTGTTTTGTCTTAAAATTATTCTAGTGTGTCTCATAAAATGATGTAACAAATAACATATCATTAAAAGAAATCATTAGCACATGTTGTGCATTAGAACATAAAGTGTGAATTGTCATTATCAATTCTATTTTATTTTTTATCACCAAATTCATAAAACATTGAGACAAACCTTTGCATCAATATCCGGATCGAGTAGATCATTGATTGTGCAAGCCGCCCCTCTCCAAAAAATAGTCCCAATTCCAATTAATGACATTTTTCTAAAATCAGGTAGATTCCCAGATGGTGCACTCAAAGTAATAGACTTAATAAATTTGAAAAACTTTAGATAGTAATCACAAGTTTATGCACAATCTTGTAAACAACAAACAAAAAGACATAAAATTTGACAAAACTTAGCTAATCAAATTCAAAATTTTAGTAGTCACAAATTTAACTTCAAATAATGTCAATAACAACACAAATATTGGGCTAAAAACCCCACAGTTGGAAGATTTTATCACGTGTCATTTAAGAAAAAATGAAATTTGTATACATAACATCACACAGTTCCTTCCAACAAAGATAATAGAGAATCTTAAGATCAATGGCATGTCATATCCCTTTATATAAGGAACTAAAACAACATTTGGTAAACTCAATTATGATATATATTTAATTAGAATTAAAAACAAATAATAATAAAAATAACCAAACAAAATAAAATAGTAAAAGAGATTCCCTAATGATCGAACATGAAAGATAAAAATGAAATGGTAATATAAATCATATGTTTGAGTTTTACCATAAAATATCTCGAAGAATTAGCATCATATGCTAAGTATATAAATAATAAAAAAGGAAGACATTCTATAAATTCTAATGGTACACTTCTCCCACAAACTAAGCACTATATCATACAATATATGACATCACCTACTAACCTAACAATGCCACTTATAAAATTTATTGATATATGAATAATATATAATAATAATTGAAGGGAGGTATTTGTTGCCTTATCGAAGGCAAGGTCAACTCTCTTGAAACATTTATATATGTACAATTAAACTATAATTGTAATGGTGTAACATGCCTCCAGGGCTTTGACATCCTTAGTTAGGGTGTTAGAACTTCAAAAGTGTTATTTGGTTATTAGTTTAATATGCCATTCAACATATAAGTGTACATATTTTAGAGGCTCTTATTTTGGGAGTAGATGAATTGGTAAGATGCAATTGAGGCACAACTTTGGTATAAGATCAAAATTTAACCCTATATGAAATTTTACAAGGGTCTTTTATTTTCTTTGACCTCAAAAATTTAATATAAAGACCTTTAAAATAATATCCCTTATATCTTCTAAGTAAATATATTTCAAATAACTATGAATTATATATGTGTATATGTATATATATCTGTACATACAAACATACATATGTACATATATGTATATGCATATACATATATAGTTCATAGACACATAAATACATAAATAAGAAAAGACAAATATATTTAATTTAACATTTTATTTAAAGATGCTACTCCCTCTTTTGCTCTTGAGTAAGAATATGGTAATGTCCCTTTAAAGCTTGGATTTTTTTTAGAAATTTTGAGTTAGGAAAGGCTTTTGGTCTAAGAATAGAAAAAATGGGTTTTTTTTTTAATTAATGGGGTACAAGATTCAAGAAGAGCTTTGGAGATCCCCAATCCTTCTAATTTAGGTATATTTTCTCCTTTTGTGTAGGATTTTATGATTGAACAAAAGGAAAAGAGTGATTAAGAGTGGGTTGAGGTCAAGAGAAAGAAAAACAAAGAGATATAGTAGTCATTTGATGTGTAGAAGGTCAACTAAGTTGACAAAGTATATTAATGGAACACAAGGTTTGACTCAATTTTTGGTGGGAGGATTAACCTCATAGGTCTAGTGTTGTGTTTATTCCTTAATTATATTAATTACCCTTATTAATGCAATTAAGAAATTAATGTCTTGGAAATAGCCCCTCCATTAACTTGGGCTAGGCTAAAACTTCCCAAATTTACTAATAGAAGAAAAAAATTATTACTATCAATAAATAAAACAAAAAAAAATAATTACTTTTATCAATTTACAATATTTTTTAATCTTTATATTAATAAATAATTTAAATTTAAAAAATATTAATTTTAAAGAACTTACCGCATGAAAGGCCAAATAGATAGCAAGGTGGGCTAGTCCAGGCGAGCCAAATGGACATATGACATCAACCATCTTTGAAGGAATGTATAAATCTATGACACCTTCTCCCCTTCATTTACCATGGTTTCTCTCAAACCAAATAATCGAGCAGTAGATTGGTTTTGAAACCATGATCTATTTCCGACCAGAATTCATGAACCTTTATAATAATGAATAGAACTCAAAGGCTATGAACATAAATCTCCATCCTTGAGCTCAAATGTGTAACCATTGTTCAATTTGTACTTTTTTCTCAGGCTAGATGCAAACACTAATTAAGTGATGGTGCCTTGTAATATTGATGTGAAGGATGAAGAAGAGAATCTAAAGATGTAGTTGAAATGGGTGTTTGATAGACATAATGATTTAGAGAAGAGCAAGAACAAAGAAAATGAGTCATATCCGGCTTCTTTTTTACAATCAACATTTAATTTTAGCCATTGAAATAATCAAATCAATCATAACCATCCAAGTCTAACTACTAACTAATTAAGAAAATTATTTTTTGAATCAAAATCATCAAATCATAAATGAATCCAATCCTAAATTATAGCCATCAAATCAATGAAGCAAGTCCTAGTTCTTCATTTTTAAATACCTTCTATCCAAATCCAAATCAATTGTTAATCTCAACCATCCACTTAAAAGAAACAATTCCAACCCTTTGTATACCAAATACTAGTCAAGGAGGAGAGTAGGTTGCAATCTCACACCAAGCCATTAGACATACACCTTAATTTTATGGATTTGAGCCTCATGTCCCTTTAGGTATATTGAAGACTCTCCCCAATTAGCCTTAAACAAGCTTGGCATAGTGAACCCTTTGGTCATTTGGTCTATGTAGTGCATTGATAAGTGGTTATCCTTGGGAAGTTGCATCATACTTCCAAAAATAGAATATTTGGCCACCTATGCTCTCATCTCATTCCCTAGTGTGATCTTGAGGATCAAAAGTGGTCAAAACCTTGAGATCAATAAGCCATACTATTCATGACTCAGTCAAAATATATTTGTGGGCCTCCAAAGTTAAACACTCTCACCTAAATAAATAGCGTTGTCATGTTTATAATGTCTTCCCCTTATGTAAAACCATCTAAAAACCTTATAAATAAATAAAAATTAAAAAATCAAATTTCTAAGTCTAATGCTTTCACCCAAATCAATTGGAAACTTCACTTGTCATGCGTACTAACTAGGATCAAATCTACAACTAACACTAACATAGAATTTATGAAAGAAAACATATTCTCCAATTCCAAGGTTCACATATAAAACACCTCCCACAATCTTGATAGGGACCAAATTACTCATGACAATGATAATAAAATCCTTCATAACCATAGTGAATATGCTTATGACCAAGACATTTTTGTCTAGTCTAAGCTAGAATAAGTCATGTTAGACTGGAAACTCTTTCAAAATAGATACAATCTCCTTAAGCATCTTATGGAAATAGGAGTTAGGATCTCTAGGAACTTTGACTTCACCAATGTCATGCATTGAGACCTTCCTTGTCAAACTAAATGCCCCCACCATGGAAATAACAGGGCCAATGACCATACTGACCATACCAACCCCTATAATGATCATTTGAACAACATAAACCTTGATAATAAAGATGCTAATGATGCCACAAAAAATATAGAAGCTGCACAACATAATGTCCATGGTAGAGGCTATTTCTATCAAAATTATGAATTCTTGCCCAACCACAAAATCTTGTATTTATAAAACCTTGGCACACGATTCAACCAAGAATGGAGGGTAATGAAAGAGTTCATGTAATGCTTACAAGATAAATCTCCCAACCAACATAAAGTTAAAAGGATACAAGTTTGAGAATGTGTTTCCTTATCATCTTGACAACTCACTTTCTCAAACACTCTTCCCTTCATATTCAATTCATAGACGCATACATAGATAGATTCATAAATAAGATAAAAAAATATATTTAATTTAACATTTATTTAAGAATTATTTAAGGTGAGTAAGAATATGTTAATGTCACTTGGGGGCTTGAATTTTTTCTAAAAAGTTTGAGGTGGGAAAGGTTTTTGGTCTAAGAAAAGAAGAGGAATGAGATTTCTCTTATTAATCGATAGAAGATTCAAAAAGACCTTTGGGTATCCCCCATCCCTCCAATTCAAGTATAATTTATCCTTCTATGTAGGATTCAATGGTTGAACAAAAGGAAAAAGGTGATTACGAGTGGACTGAGGTTAATGGAAAGGGAAAAAAAAGAGCTAGGTAAGAATAGTCATCTAATGTGTAAAAGATCAATTACATTGCCAAAGTCTATTAAAGGAACACAAGGTTTGGTAGATCAGTTTTTTGGTGGGAGGGTTAATGCTAGAGATCTAGTGTTATGATTCTCCCTTAATTATGAATGCAATTAAAACATTAAGATCTTGAGAAGAGCCCTCCCTAAGCTCACTAACCTAAAACTTCCAGAGAAAAAACTGTATTATTATTATCAATCAATAAAACCAAAACTCCTATCAATGTACAATTTGAAAGAACTTACCACATGAAAGGCCAAACAAACAGCAAGGTTGGCCAGTCCAGGCGAGCCAAATGGGCGTATGGCCTCGACCATCTTGGAAGGAATATATCAATCCATGACACCTTCTCCCCTTCATTTACCACACTTTCTCTCAAACCAGAGAACAGAGCACTGGACTGCTTCTGAAACCATGATCTATTTCCACTACCTTTATAACAATGAAAAGACCTCAAAGACTGAGAACATAGATCTCTTCCCTTGAGCTCAAGTGGGTAACCATTGATCAATCCATACTTATTTCTCAGGCTATGAGAGCACTGATTAAGTGATGGTACCTTGTAATACTGATGTGGAGGATGAAGACCAAAATCCAGAGATGGAGTTGAAATGGGTGTTTTGCAGACAGAAAGATTCAGGGAAGAGCAAGAAGAAAGCAAATGAGCCATACCCAACTTCTCTTTTATGACTGAATCGTCTTTCAAATCAATTAAAGAGTCTGAACTTCTGAAATATAAAAGGAATTCATCCATGAATTCCGGCGAGCTTGCAGTGTAATTTACGTCGAAGGTATATCCAATCTGAAGAAGAACAACCTAAGATTGGCTATCAATGATTCATATTGCCTTGGAGACGATTAAAATGGTCTCTTCTGTTCGATGCTTTTACTGCTTTATCTCGCAGAAGCGACTGTATTCAATTCGTTGGAACTGCACAACTACCAGTCAAACCTGTCGCTTCCTTCTGACACTTGATTTTTTTTTGTGAACTCATTGACCAAAGCCCGAGTGATTCTCAGATCAACGATGCAGACATTGGGAGACGGGATGCAAGATGAAAACCATCTGCACCGTTTGATTTTTGTTGTTTCTCATTTACTTCTGCACAACACCGTCGAGGGAGAGAGAGGTAATATTGCAAGATATGTACAAAATGGATTTGTTGAAAAGGCTTTAGAAACTTTCGAGCAAATGTAATTGGCAGGTGTACAGCCAAATTCAACAACCTTCGCCTGTATCCTCCCTGCCTGTGCCAAAATGGGAGCTTTGGAACAGGATGTGGACAACCATCAAAGCTTCATGGAAGGAGGAATTTTTTTTTAGATATTATAGTTGGAAATGCTCTCGTAGACATGTATGCAAAATGTGCAAGCATAAAAAAGGCACGTAAACTGTTTGACATAATGCCTCAAAGAGAGGCTTCTGAAGTGGAATTTCTGCGAACAACATCTAATGATATGCATAAAATTTCATCTTCCACAACCAAAAATGACACTATGGAGTTGTTGACTGATGAGGAAGAGGGAGAAATTCAACTGATGAGGAAGAGGGAGAAACTCCCGTGGAATATTCACTGCAATTGTGTTCCTATTCTTTTGGACTTTTGCAAGTTGCTAGCCAATAAAGCTTACCTAGTCTGTCGTAGCTCTCTAGCCTCTCTGCTGGACACGATCGATGTTGCCCATGGAAACCCTTATTTTAATGCAGTGAGGGCATCAAATATTGTACAAGAAATTTCTCCTTTTCCTGAATGAGCTATCAAATAGGCTGTCATCAAGTTTGCACTAGACTAGAAAGGTCTTTTTCTACCTCTCAAAGAAGGGCAGGACTTCACGGATTTTATAATACCTCTCTGTAAAGCCATGGAATCTTGCAAAGGAAGTAAATCCCGCATGCCATCATATGCTTTTCATATGGTCATCACTAAAAAAAAAAAGGTGTTCGAAAAGATTTATCTCAAAAACTGGTCTTCACTGCTAAGTTGCTAATTATTTTGTCAGCTTGATCTATCTCAGAAAGTGAATCCCACATGCCATCAGGAAGTTGCTTATTGAAATTGGCAGTTGCCTTGAAGCTGTTGAAGATTTTCTTGTTGCACCATGTTATCTTGTAGTCAGTTCGCACATGTTTGAATTCAATTATTATTAGATATCATTTTTTGGGAATGAAGTGTGTGTTTAGGATGAGGCAATTTATGTGGCATGTTTTTCATGAATAGTGGATAGATAACTGAATAACTGAGGTCAGCAAAAGCAGCATTCCTAGAACTAGGCTACATTGTATAATATCATTGTTTGGGAATCAGCTGATGCTATATTGATCAATCTTCATGCGTCGTCCTTTATGAGTAATAGTTCACAAGAAGCCAATTGTTATGAGATTGAATGGAATGGTATTTTGATGTGTCATTGGTGTCGATAAATTGGGTATATCCTACTATAGTTCCTTTATTTAATTTAATTTTTAGGGAGTCAAATCATTGTGTCTGAAGTGGTAATGCTTTTGATGAATTGTATTTTTGTTTCTTAGATAACATAACTAGTGATCTGTTCCGATGTCTCTTTGGTGTTGATCATGCAGGCATCATGTACTATAAGTGCTAGATGCTCCAAGCTTTGGTGTACACATGCCGTACTACTCTAACTGAGGAACTTTTATAAAAAAAATTACACAATTTTGAAATTGAGCACTTGGCTTATAGACTAGGGTCTAATTCTCATTCATTGTTGTGATGACTCTAAAATTCAGATTCCGAAAGTTTTGTTTCACCTGGGAATCAAAAGCAACTAAACAGATGCAACATCATGAATAAACTAAAGCATAGAATTTTAGTCTAATGTATATTTTGGAGTGTCATACACTCTTTCTTAACTCCTATTGGTGTAACTCAAGATAATTTTGTATTATCCAAGTGGTAATGCTTTTGATGGAATTTGCTTTGTTGATTTTAACAAAACTATAAATTTGTCCTTAATAACTTGATACTCATTTGGAGGTCAAAAGTGCATAAAGGGAATTGATTTGGCCCAATAAGTTTGGTAGTCAAAGGATTGAAGGTGCATTAAGGAAATTGAAAGATCCTATCTCTATCTTTCTATCCCTCCATCTCTCCCTCTCTCATTCTCTTTCTCTCTCTTTCTCTCTCCCTCTTTCTATCTTTGTTTCTCCCTCTCCTCCATCCTATCTCTCCATATCCATCTCCATATTCCTCTCTATCTCTATCTCCTTACATCTCCCTGATCTCTTTGTCTTTCCCACTATATCTATCTCTTTATGTCTCCCTTTTTAATCCCTATCTCCCCCTCTCTCTCCCCATTGCTCCTTTTTATATCTCTCTACTTCTCCTTTATTACTTATCTATTTATATCCCTCTCGCCCTTCCTATATATATACATATATATCCCTCTATATATCTCCATATATCTCTCTTACTCAAACACATAGACTCGTTGTTTCTCCCTCCCTATCTCTATATCTATATCTCTTAGCCTTTCCATCTCTATCTCTCCATATTTCTTCTTCCATATCTCCCTATATATCTATCTCATTATCTTTTCATCTCTCTCTATTTACCTTTATATCTCTATATCAAGTGTGGGAGAGATATGTTGTCTCTCCCAGGGTACATCTGTTTGTTTCACATATGTTTCATTCTTTTATCGTCTAAAGAGTTGTTTGCTTCAACAGTTTCAATCTATACTCATTTAAGTTCTACTTACTATTACATAATAATGTATAGATTGATTTAATAGTATTCTGTAGTTATACAATCTTTATTATAATTAAAGTTAAATTTGTAAATAATTGTAGATATCATATTAACTATTCAAGGGTGATATTTGTATATTCATAATAATTTGTATTTGGTTGTCTTTCAAGATAATGGTTAACTACATTTATATATTGAAATCTAATTTTGCACGAACCATTATCTTGATAAACTCAACCAAATAGAAAATATTATGAATATATATTTGCTATCTGTTTTGATTTTATCATTTCAGTGTTTCAAAAACTTCACGTTTCATGTCTAATGTGATTAAACACACTTATATTTATCTGATTGACTACGATGTACCTGTATATCTAAAGGCATTCAATTGCATATTATCATCTTTGAATACAAATAAAATATGGAGCACATTGAGAAGGCGCATATGTTGGGTTCTTGAACCTAAAATGAATATAGACCTTTAAAACCATTCTAAAACTTTGATTATCTTGCAAACATAACATGAACTTGTTGGTAATGGAGCCTAATTATCTTAGAGGTTTTATTTCACTCATGTTTGAATCCTTGTAAATGGGTGCATAGTTGATTTAAAGCTACCAGTAATCCATTAAGACCATTTTCCAATGAACAAAATCGTTTGCTAAATGACCTACCATTTCACCTCATGTACTACATAAATATGCAAAAAAATTACCCAAAATTTTACCTTATTGACCTTCCACACCTCTTTCGGCGTACCCATTGCACACAAAGGTGCAATTGCTAGTTCTAATATTTAAAAAGCATTCTTGACCATCCCATCTATCATAATGTGCCTATGACTAGATAGCATCTTTTAGATCTGCAATTCCAGTTCTAATCATGCCATCATCAGCGAATTGGTTGACTAGATATTGGTATCAATAATCAAATCTTTTTTCTTTGGAGATATTTATACAAGTCATTTATATGATTATATTTTAAAATAGTTTTAATAGTTAATGATTAGACATGTAGATAATAAGTTAAATAATTAGAAGACTTTTACATGATTCTTTCTTGTTGAATGTTTCATTATTGTATTATCAATTGGAGTCATGATTTTTAGAAAATTTATTGGTTCTACCACCATTTTTTTTTTGTTATCCAAAGGGATTATTTCTTCGTTCTTTTGAATGATGTTCAGACTGTACATATATGATGTTCTTTTGGATTCAAATGTGTTTTGAGGGTTCAAAATCTTTCTATAAAAATCTAGAAAACATTAGTTTCTAAATTGTTTAGTTTTATCAAATAGAGAGCATTGAAACACATGCATTAATGCACAAGATGTCTTGAACTACAACTTATTTGATGAGGGGCATTGTTCTTTATTATCATTACTTGTATCATAAATAAAAAACAAGACAATTCGACAATACTTACTTTCTCCTATAGTTAGCAGGGGACACGATATCAAGTGTCATAATTTTCCATCCAAAATGTCTAGCTTCTATTAGCATAAATAAATAAAATGGCCATCCTATACACAATATAACCAACCAATCAAGATGTTTCTTCCCCCTTCCCCCAACCCCCCAACCCCCCAACCCCAAAAAAGAAAGTTCCAACTCTTCTCAATTAATTACTTACCAAGACTAGCATTAAACCCACTAAGTGTAAAGCCACTTATGCATGCAATGCTAAAGCCAATAATCCAAGTTTTTGTTTGGTCTCCAAATAGTAATGCAACTAATTTAACTCTAACCTTCAAATCATCTTCTTTATCCTTTAAAAAGGTAACATACAATGCAAATGTATGCACAAACTAAACAATAAGATTTTATATAACAAAAGCAACTTGAACTATTCATTTTCCAACTCTATGAATTCATGCCAAGGGACTATGCAACACACCTAATGAGCATAGATAGTTTCATACACAAGAGTTCAACATATTCCAGATGCATATAGAGGCAAGACAACATCCAGGTCTAGACTACCTCTTATTGCTGCCCATCCTAGTAAAGCACCCCAATTCCATGACAACCCCAGATATGCAGCAGGCTACAAACAAAAGCATGAAAGTATCCTCTTAATTGTATCATGGCACATTTTCCTTTTTAGTCATATAATCCTATTTGCATAGAAGAAGAATATATTGATTGGATATTTCTTGCCCAATATGTGAATATTTTCACGAGAGGATATGTGAAAGCTGGTAATGGCCATAGTGGTCCCAATATGCATATGTCAATGCAAACAAAAGAAAAAGAATACAACATCAAAAAAGTGTCCAAAAAAATGTCTTGTGGCTTGGCTTGGATTTTCTAAGTAAATTATGAAGAACCGAGTTTACAAGAATTAAAACATGATTGTCATCTATCCAACATCACCAAACCCCATCTGAAGAAAGGGAGTGCAAAATATTTTAAGGAACATGTAGATGAATGAAACGGTGGATATTATAGAGTAGTTCTAGAATTATGTGGCCCTAGCTATGAATATTGTGAATTGTGCCAGTGAAAAGTGGAATCATATGATTGAACCCTTATTGCAGAGTTGACTGTTGCAAAACAACTCAAAAAGGAAAAGGAAAGTCTGTAATATGAACAGAGGGAAAGTTGTGAGGAACTGTGGGGCAAACTGATTCAGAGTTAACAGGAGGAAGTTTGAGAGACAAGGTGCTTGTCTCACTTCTTCAAAATTTATGTTGTTTTTCTAATATCAATAGAGGTGTTAGTGATGCACAACAGACTACCTTCAACTTATGAAAGTAGCTGCAAAGGAATCAATTTATAAATCCTAAGATAGAAGGCATTGTCCTAACCCTGTTATTGTAGAAGTTGTCAAAACAAACTTTAGAGTTGAAGAACACTTGCATGCAAAGAGATACCTATCACAGGGAAGAGAATGGAGAAAAAATCAAGAGAGGGTTTGAAGCTCTGTATCTGAAAGATATATTATCAAAACAATAGAATAAGATTATTTACAAAGATCAATCCTTAAAAGGAGATCATGCAAAACCTAAAATCAAGACATTTAATAATTAAAATAATTATTAAATGTCACAAATATGCAACTAAAGTGAAATCTTAAGAAAGGAATAAAGGTAACTTAATTAACATAATTAAGTTAGAACCTTTACTCTAACAGTTACTTCTATGGGAAGTCAAGAGATGCAAAATGATATTGTTGGAGCTAATCTAAAACATAGTTGATTTCTCTTGCTTTGTGTTATATAGTGATTTTCATGTTAGTTACTAATTGCTTTATGGAAAACCAAAATTTGGGGATAGTGTTACTTTGCTATTATTATCAATTGTGTTATTATTATCATGCCAAAAATTTTATGGTAGTTAGACTTTGTGTTGATTTTGATTTTTTTAATTTTAATAGTAGATTGGAGGATTCAACTCCAAATTAATATCCTATGTTCCATGACATTTCTGGGATGGAGGTAGCAGGACAGTAGGGGATGTATTTTGGGGATAGTAGTCCAAAGGCCATTTTTATGGGGATGATGGGGGATGACAATATATAATATAAAGAAATTCTCAAATTTCTACAAGTTAATGAACAACAACATAACAGTAACAATATGATGTGATGTTGTTAAAATGACATTGGATAATGTCTTAAAAAGCCTTCATGTCGATCACATCCCAAAAGAAATTGTTTGTATGCATTTCTAAAACAATACCACACTGTATCAGACCATAGCAAACTGAATCTAATACCATATCAAGAATTTTGAAGTTGGAGACTTTTCTGAACAATGAAATGAGAAATCGACATTATTGTTGTTAGTGTTAATTGTTATATAATGTACGTTCATTAATTATGAATTTGAATCATGATATATTCATTGTTGTTGTTATAACATTATCACATTATACTAATGTTACAATGTTGTCATGATATATTTGATGAATTTGAATGAGAAATGCTTTGTTGTAGTGGATGTCCCGTCATCCCCAAGACATTCAAAGGGCATTTGAAACATCCTCAACCACCTTAGGGATGGCTAGGTATCCCCTAACTATTTTCTTCCATCCTCTAAAAGGAGACATGTTTCTGAAACATTTCCAAATTTTTCATGTTTGGGTGGAAGGCCAGGGGATAACCCTTGCCATCCTTTTGTCCCTAAAATTCCCAAGGAGATGAGGGTGGGGGTTTGAGGGGTTGGAATTTGTCCCCATGTAACACAAGTAATATCTTATTATGTGTATGTATATTAATATTTTTTAATTAAAATGTGATTTAATACATATTGTTGCAATATTAGGGAGAGGAGATAATTTAATTACTTTGATAAAGGTGTGTTTTAGGAATATTGAGGATTTTTAAATAATCTATAATTCAATATATCATTGTAATATTAGGAAGAGATGGAATAAATTAATTTATGTGATGGATATAAGTAATGGGAGTTAGGAGGCATGCACAAAAAAGGAGTGGGGTGTTTATATGTGATATTTCAAACTAGTATTGTATTTATAAGGGGTGTCATGTTTATAAGTGACATTCAAAATCCCCTAAAATCACTTTGTACAAATCAATTAGAGGAAATTTCACTCACTATTTTAGTGTTGTCAAAATTGTAAATCTATCTTGTTTCTACACCACATAGTTTTGTATTGTGTCAAAGCCTCATAATTATAGAGGAACTTGCTTAATCTCAACTATAATAGAAATAATAAAAGAAGCAATGGTCACACTATATGTTGCAAGTATGAGCAGTTGGTGTTGTCATTGATGAGTAGAAGACTGTTGCAAGAGTATATGTAGTTTTTGGTGTTGTTTATGTTGTTACATTAATGATCCTTTGATTAGTTGCATTATGTTGTCATTAGTAAGCTACTAGTGTCAACCTCTAGTGTTGCTTTGATAAGATTTTGTATATGGATGTATGGTTGATTTATTAGGTTGTAGTTGGTTCTATAGTGTTGAAGAATTATTGAAGATGATGAGCATATGTCTCTAGTGCTTGGTTTTCAAGTGCTTTTGAGAAAATTTGATAAAAAGAGGAAGTAGTGAGTTGTAGTGTTGTTCTAGGTTGTAGAGTAGTGTTCTGGTGTTGCTTCACATTTCTTCTAGGTCAAATATCTTCTTATGCATTTTGGATATGTTGATCAGAGGGTTTGAGAGGTGTTATATCCAAAATTTAGTGTGTTGGATTGTTGTGCAGAAGAAGTTGCGTTCACCAATCCGGGAGAAATGTTTTTGCTTTGCGTTTCTCCACATTTTGGTTTTAGGTCTTGTGGATTTAAAGGCATGTTGATAGTGTTTGTATCTTTATTTAGTTGAATTTGTTCGTGGTTTGGTGCTTTGGAAGTTAGTTTCTTAAGTTACAATGTATGACAGAGTTGTTTGAGTGTACTAGGTGTGTACATCCTTCAGGTGAAAGTTGTGAAGGAACTTGTTGGATTTTAGGATGTTTTTGGAATATTCCAAATTGTGTTCTGGTGACATTTTTTGTCTGCGCGTTGTTGTTGGATCAAAGGAAGCATGTACTTAAAATCTTAATGGTGTTTACACGGGTAACGATCGATTTGGGTGTTTACACTAAACGCAAAGGTGCTTCGGTGTTTGTGGAAGTGTGGCATGACATGTAAGAATGGATTTAGATCCTAGCTAAGGTGTGTTGTGGTATGCCTTCATTCCTTTCCACAACAGGACTGTTTTGGTGCCGACTTAATTTAAATTTGCATGGTTGAGGTGCATAGATGACCTTGGAGAATGTTTTCAAGGTTGAGGATGATATAAATAAGAGTTGAGTTGTTGAGGGATGATAAGATAGAAAAGATAGATGAGTATGATGTAAATTGCAGAGTTGTGAGGTAAAAATTTGAGAAGTGCAATGTGAGATTTCATCTGTTAGATTGCTATATGCAGTGAGCAGAAGGTGTCTACAATTCTCTAGTCGGGCTTCAAAGGTGTTGGTGATATTGTGGTGGATTTTCTTATTGCATTATTGATTTATCTGTGTAAGATTATTCTTTATCTTCTTTTCTACTCTAGAAGTGAGCCTTTCTTCTTCTAGGTAGTGTTCCCTTCGGCAGTGAGCCTTTTTGTAATCGATGTTGATGTTAATTTATATTATGAAATAATCCTCACCGTGGATTTTACCATCTTGGGCTTTCCATGAAAATATAGTGTTCTCTTATGTATGGTGCTTGATTGTGTTTCAATTTCTATTAGTTTCTTTTCATGCTAAATCATTATAAAAAATTAAGGGTTAATTGAATGAATGTAGATCTGAATTTTTATGAGGGTTTTGAAGTTTTAAGGTACAACTGATTCACCCCCCTCTTAGTTGTCTTATGCATTCAACAATTGGTATTAGATCAAGGTTTCCTTGGAAGAAATCTTAACTGGTTGAGGTAGATTTGGGATGACACACAAGAAATAGATTCCTATGTTTGATGCAACAGATTATTCATCCATGAAGACAATGATGGAAGGTTTTTTGGTTTATCTTGGATTTGATGTTTGGAAGTCTGTTGATAATGGATATGTTGCACCTGCAAATGGTTCGAGTATTGATGATGAGATCAAGGCATACAAATTAATGGTAAAGCAACGCATGCTCTCTTAAATGGTCTTGCTAATTTTGAATTAGTGAGAGTTATGAATCTAAAAACTTCTAGAGAAATTTGGTAAAGTTAGAAAGCATTTATGAAGGAGATGATAAGGTCAAACAAGCTAAGATGCAGAATTTGAAGACCATGTTTGAGAACCTGCAAATGTATAATGATGAAAACATTACAAGCTACATGCAAAGGGTAGATGAAGTTGTTAGTTCCATCAGAGGTCTTGGTGGAAAATCAAAGAACCAGAAGTGGTAAAGAAAATTCTCATAACTCTTCCTAAATATTATAGTCATAAAATTTCTTCTATTGAGGAATTTGAAAATTTAGATCAATATATCAGAGATCAATTGTATGGTTCTTTAACTACTTTTGAGATGAGAGAATTTGGTACAAATAGTGGTGCAAAAGTTGAGACTGCTTTTAAGGCTAGCAAATCAGAGGAGATTAAGGAATCAAATCAAGAGGATCTTGATGATGTGGAAGCCAACTTTGTAAGCAAAATGAAGAAGGGTACTGGTAAGTATAGTGGTAATTTTCCTTTCAAATGTTTCAATTGTGGAAATATAGGTCATTATGCTTCAAGATGTCTGAATAGAGCTTTGAAAACATAAATAAGGAGAACAAAGGTAATATGATTAAGAAAAGTTATGTTAGAGAAGATGCATGTATTTCTAATGATGAATTTGATTATGGAGATGATGATAATGATGAATGCTTGTTCATGGCTTTAAAAGATGAATCTATTTCTACTAACTCTGAGAGATGTGTGAACGAAAGACCTCCAAAGACAAAGGATAAGACTACAGGTACTTTGGTATTTTATTTTCATGCTAGATAGGAGAAGAACTACTAGATCATTAATAGTGGATTCTCTAATCATATGATCGGTGACCAGAGTAAGTTTGTTAAACTTGAAAATATGGAGGATGTGTTAGATTTGGTGATGATACATCTGCTAAGATATGTGGAAAAGGTTCTATCAGTTTTGATGGCAAGTATAATACTATGTTTACTATGTTAAGGGTTTAAGGAATAACCTCTTGAGTGTTGGAATTTTTTTTAGCAAAGGATACAATCTTATGTTTCGCGATGATGGATGTGAGATCATAAAAGGCTCTCAGACTGTGATTGCTACTGGAAGAAGGATAGATGGAAATTTTTATCATCTTAAGGATGTTGATAGTCATTGGTTTATGACTTATATTAATGAAAGATGGCTATGAAAAAAGAGGATGTGTCACATAAATTTTGATAACCTAGTAAGAATCTATTTAGTTCAAGTTGTTAGAGATCCGCCAAAGATTACTAAACCTATCAATGTTGTCTATAAGGAGTGTCAAGTTGGAAAGAAAACAAGAAGCATCTTCAAAGTCAAAGAACAATCTTCTACCAGACTGTTGGAATTGGTACATACATATATTTTTGGTCCTACAAGAGTAAGAAGTATTCAATGTGACATGTATATCATGCTATTGATTGATAATTATTCTAGAATGACATGGGTTACTTTTATCAAAGAAAACCCAAAGGCTCTAGATAAGTTTAAAGTATATAAATTATGGTTGAGAATTAAATGGATATGAAAATAAAATGTTTAAGGTTTGATAGAGGTGGAGTGTTCACCTCCAATGAGTTTAACATATTTTGTGAGAATCATAACATAAAGAGGCATTTGTCTACCCCTAGGACTCCTCAATAGAATGGAGTGGTTGAAAGGAAAAATAGGATTGTTCAAGAAGAAAATCTATTGGAAGTCTACTAGAGAGAAGCAATTCATATTGTTGTTTATATACTTAATAGAGTTCAAGCAAGAGAAAACAACACAAAAAATCCCTATGAGCTATGGTATGTAAGGATCCCTACTTTCAAATACTTTAGAGAGTTTAGAAGAAAATTTTATATAAGAAGAGATGAAGAAAGCTTAGGAAATTGTAATGCAAGGTCTGGTGAAGGTATCTTCCTTGGATATTCTACTAGAAGCAAAGCTTATTGATGCTACAACAAGAGATTGAGAAAGATTTTTGAGAGTGCAAGAGTCAAGGTTGATGAGGATTTATAAAATAATTCAATGGTGATAGATTGATATGAATCAAATAAGTCTTCTTGCAGAGAAGAAGAAAAAGATAAAGAAAAAGAAGTGCAAATTGAAGAGGAAGAAGCTCCAGAAAATTCTCCTAAAACTCCTAAGTATGTGTAGAAGAATCATTATGATGACCAAATCATTGGAGATAAGAGTAGAGGTATACTGAAAAGAAGGAAAGTTGCTAAAGAATAGGTAAATCTATGTTTATTTTTTAAGTTGAACCTAAAACAGTGATTGAGGCATGTAAAGATGAATATTGGATCAAGGCTATGGAAGAGGAATTGTTGCAGATTGAGAAGAATCAGACTTGGGAACTTGTCCCTATTGGTTTTTTAAATTCCCAACCAGATCTCACAGACAATCTATGGTTTTTCCATTTCCAATTGTCAATTATTTGGAGGGATTGGCCAATGAATAGGTGAAATTTAAAATAACTTTCCCTCTACACTTTGGGCTCTAGGAAACCCAGGAGGGTGATCCCATATAATGTTCTCAAGATCTCTTGTGCCAATTTATCTTGAACATTGTAAACAATAGATATGTCCTACATATAATTGCTGGATAATTATAGAAATCCAAAGATCTAGCAATATCTCTAAGAATTTAACATTTCATAGTAATATAACATGATATTTCATAAGAATTTTCAACAAAAAATGTAATTAAATTTAAAGATTGAAAATATTTGTGTGAAAGACCTTGGAGATGCAACATAGACACAGTTTCAAGTGATTGGTGCCTTAACCTAGGGCATGGAGTCATAACCAATGTAACTAAAAATGAATAACAACATTCCCCCTAAATATAATAGAGCTATTTAATAATGCATTACACCATTAAACTAAAAAATATTAACCAATTATACTTATCAGATCCCTTTACACATCTGCACAAATCTTTACCTCTATTAAAGTGTTTAACTTATTCTTTGAATAAGAGCATTCATCGAAAAAAAACATCCAAAGGAAAGACAATGGAGATTAATTGAAATATCTTTGATTCATTTCATTCATAACTAGTACAAAGTATACAAAAGGACAAGATTGGCTTTACAAATATGCCAATGTATTAAAAAATGATAGTACTGTCATACAATTATTTCAAAATTAACAAACACTAGACTCTATAACCTAGAAAACAACTTAGACTTTATTTTCTTTGCATTCTATATTACAAAACTCTCCAAAATTGATCAATCATCCCGTGCAAATGGCCCTGAATTTCCTTTTATAAGACAAGGGAGCAACAAGCCTTAGACCATTTACACATGTCATATTTTCAATTTGCATTCATTTATATAATAAAAGACCTAACCATCCATGAGGGAATATCTCATATGAAATAGAAACACCTTTCAAGTTGTTGCAAAATATTCCCACGTTCCTCAAAAAATGCATGTTGAGGGAGATGATTGCACCTTAAATTGAAAATTTCAAAATATGATTACATTTGCAAGCTCATGGATGGAATATTCTGAGGACAAAAGTAGTTATATTTATTTGTAATAATATTTTTCCTTCAAAAAAGTGCATGATGTTGATATTCGATTCTTTGTCGCTCATTTTCTTCATTCCTCTTAATGTGAACCTAGGAAATCTAAGCTAGCATGTGAAAACAAAATCCTAGTGTGCAAAGAAACAAAAATACCTCATGTCATTACAAAAGCAATTGGAAGGTGTTGAATGTGCACAAGAGACAAAAATTATATCCACACAAGCAAAAGAATCTCTACAAATAAGGAATTTCATTGTAATTCTTATCCCATGCATCATAATCTTCTTCAAATGGCCAGTTAAATTCCATGAAATCATCCAATTTAGTCTTATATGAGCCATATTTATTCACCACTTGATTTGCATCCTTGTCAAATTCTTCTAAGAATTTACTAGTGAATGGCAACTTGTCTATGCTATTCTTTAACATGTCAATCTTAACATATCCACCTTCACATATCAAAACAACCTATGTAGAGATGACACTATCCATTTGTGCTATCCACCACTCATATGTTTTCACTGCTCCATTACTATTCAGAATGTCTAGAAAAAGGCCAAGATCATTCTCATCAAATTGCTAGAGTAATTCCCTAACTCTTTTCTCCAATGGTTTCACTAATCCCTAACAATCAGTGACTCCTTTTACCACCTTGTAGGTAGGAGAAATTTGTGCTAGTTTATTAAGCTCATGGGTAGACCCCTTAATCATACCAAACAATGGACTAAGCCTAGGTACCCATAATTACATCAGTGGGACTACCATTGATATGTCCCTTTCAAACATTCTTATTGCATCAAACATTAAAGAATAACTTGAATGTACACTATTTACTCATTTTAATTCTTTTATCAAACAATTTTCAAGCACATTGGAAATAATGAGTACATTATTCTCCTCATATAGCTCAAATATATCTTCATATGCCTTGAACTAGTTGATCAAATCTCTTTTGCTTACTCTTGCTCTAGGAGGAGGTGCGACTAATGTGCTTGGAACAAGCATCTGCAATTGGTATCTCTTCATACACAACCATCTCCAAAGATGGTGGTGGTGGAGAAGGAGATGGAACTACTAGCTACACTATTTTTTTCCTTTGCGAAATTTCAACTATTAACTCCAATTTTGCTAGCCTCTATTTGTCCTTATTATACTCAATCAATAAATCATTATACCTTTTTCTTTCTGCATCACACTTTTCTTGTAATGATTTAAAATTTTCCTTAGTGAAATGTGCAACATTGACTACCAATGTGGTTGTCTCTACTTCTATTGTGTCAGAAACCCTTTTGATGATAAGACCCCCTCTTAAGTCTACTATTAGTTTTGCTACTTGAGGCTTATTTGTATTAGGGGCCAAAGCCCATATGACCAGTGTGTCCCACTGTGGATTGAATGCAAATCCTTGCAATGCACAAATGGATTCTTCATGAGTGACAAAAACCTATGAGTCTTGCTTCCTCACAGTATCAAAAGAAATGGTTGATGCCATATCCCATTCAAGAAATAAAAGCAAGCCACTTTCTCTCACCAATCTCCTACCTTCTTCAGGAGTCAACTCTTTTTGTTTGGTTTTCATATCTTCACCTATTCTTGCAGTAGTAATATCCCTAGGAAATTCTGGAGACTTATCCATTTCCTCCTTTACCTTGCTTTCAAATTCATCTCTCTTGGTTCTCCAAAATAACTCCTTTAAAACATCATTTTTGTAAAATTCATCATCTATCATGAACTTTGTGCAGGCTTTATCCCTTATATCATCAACATTGTCAAGACCAGTCAAAAATTCCTCGGTTATTCTATTTTGTGGGGCTAGAACTTCAATCTCCCTTTGGGGTGATAGCATGTTTTGCATAATATCATTAGAGGTTACAATAACCTCATCATATAAATCCAAAGGATAATCAACAAGCCCTATTGCTTCAACCCTCCTCTTTGGAGAAGATTCGCTAGGAGGTGAATCAAGGTCAATTACATGTTGTGGAGGTGATGGTGGCATTTTTGGCACAAGGGATGAGGCTCTTCACTCCTCTAAATAAGTAGGAGTGGCCTTTGTTTTCTCTTTCCTTAATATCCCCTTTGGTCTTCTTGTGAAGATATATTGCCTCTTGGGTAGTTGGTAAGTGGGCCTCTCTTCAATCATAGGGGCCTTCCCCTTATCTTATTCTTCTCTCTAATCCTTGAACTACCCAACAACTCTATCAAAGTTTTGTAGAATTGTCTCTATTCTCAACATTTGATCATCAATATCATTGTATGTGCCCTTGAACTTAATTTGTCAAAATCCAACCACTCTATTTTCCTATCTTCAGCCTTGTTTAAATCAAACTCATTCTTGATTATATCTTCTAGATAATAAAAAATATGCTAGAATGTTCCTCTATTTATCCTCACTTTTAGTGCAACAAGGTAACCCTCAGGATCATGGTTTATGGCTCTACAACATTTCATTTTCAATGGAGTAATCATTTCAAGAATGTTCTTCCACCCATCCCTTGTCATTACAAAATCTGAAAACACAATATATTGAGGGAAAAGAGTTCCCTTCTTTTGACCTACCAAATTTATGTCTTCAACTTTTCCTAGCTACCATATAACCTCAAGAAAACCAATTTTGAATGGAACACACCTTGGTAGCACATGTGGAGTCACACTTGTTCCATATACCTTGAGAATGGTACTATTAGCATGTGGGATGGCATCTCCCCAATTGTGGTCTATCCCCAACTCAAGCCTCCTCTCCTTAGGCCTAAGGAACTCATGTAATTCTTTAGGGATTCTGGGTACATTCTTTACCAAATATCCCTTCAACTTTGCAGCAAACAAATTGGTGAATTCCATAAAACTTGAAGTTTGACAGTGCATATCTAAATGATGAGTCCACATTATGACTAGAATGCATTCACCCTTCTCATCTCTCAATCTAAGTGGTAGCTCTAGACCAAATTCATCAATTCTATTTGCTAAAAACATGCGACATAACAAGGAACACCACTGAAATCTTACACCACCCTTTCCCTCCTTAATAGCCATCAATGCTTTATGGATAGAGTCTGATAAATATGTAGCAAAGTCATATTCTACATTGAGAAACATATTTTAAATATTTTCAGCCATAAACATGAAGGCTATAGGCATGTGCTAAGAAGGAGGATTTAATCTTATGATCTAGCATAGAGTTTGGTAAGTTCTAATAAAGTATAACTCAAGACTATCAGCTCTAAAGGACTCCTTACCTATAGATGTGAGCTTCATTGTACTTCTTCCCTTCCCTTTCATCATGAATCTTGGAAAAATTGTCACTCTGTATGTGCTCCTATTCAATTCATATTCCTTTTTTAGTGATTCCAAATCAATTTGCTTAGTGGCATTAGGGGTGAGTCTAAAAATATCAATAATCCCTTCCCTGGTCAATTTTACCATTTCAACTCTAGCATGTGATCTCATTACCCAAATGTTTGGGTCATAATTGGTAGGTATTACTTTAACTAGGTCGACATCCAAGTATACTTTTGGAACTGCCAACTTTCCCATGTCTAAATTGCAGCCATTGCAACTTGGAACATTGATATTCTTCTTTCCAAACCAGTATTTGAATAAGTCCCAACCCGCAATGCCCTTTATTTCAGCATCTCTAATACCATAGTACTTTTCAACAATACCCTTATCTGTCCCTGGGTCATGGAACACTAACTTACCCACATTTTTTTCGTTGGTTGAGTCAAGTAATTGGGCCAATAGGTCTTCATGTGAGCTTCTTTTAGGGGTATAACCATATGTTTGAGCCTTAGGGGGGTACCATTTTAACAGTAATTATGCAACTAGGATTTTTAATAGTATGGCTAGGGTTTTAATTTAAGCACCAAAAAGAACTAGGGAAAAGTGTGATAAAATGAAAGTAAGAAATGCAAATTCAAGAAAGCTTTGAAGAAACTACTATCATAGAACATAAGTTTAGCACTAAACCTGGCAAGAGAAAAATATTTCATGCCCAATTGAGCAAAGAAGAGGTAAAATTTTAACTTGCAGGTGCTTCAAACACACAAACCCTAATTCTTGTCCTTGAGAGTTCATTCTTCATAGGAAATGATAGGCCAAGACTGGGGCAAAGAGTGAAATGGATTTGATGTTTAATAAAGAATTTTCGTTTGGTCTATGCGTGTCAATTCGAGACATAAATTGATGGAAGGTATCGTGGCAATCTGCGCAAGGGCTGAGAGTCATGAGATGAGTGGTTATGAATGCAACTATGAAAATAAACCTGTTGTAAATCAAAATAAAACTAGCGATAGGAACAGTCACTTCCTGGCGACAGGAGTTGTTCTAATCAGGCGATAGGAATTGTGTAGAAACAATAAATTCTGAAATAGAAATTTAATCAAAAAATATCAGAAATGAAAGCCATACAAATTAATTTTGCATCATGCAAATAAAATGCAGATTATTAATACATAGAAACGTAACAATGCAATAAATAAAACATAGATTATTAATACACAAAAATGTAGTAATGTAAAACGTAATAGATTGGAATCAAAACACACAAACACAAAACTATGGAAAATACAGTATTTATAGTTCATTGATAGTTGGAGAGTGGGCGCCCTTCCTTCCAATCAGTCGATGAATATAGAACCCGCACAATTTCTAAAGGGAGTTTCAAAAAATCTCTCTTGATAATAATATTGAATATATTTTGTTTTCTTTTCTTTCTACGAAGATGATATTACAGATGTGTGTTTATATAGTTTTGACGCATCAACATAAATATGCCTTGTTTACAATTCAACGAATGAGGTAAATTAGCTAGTTAAAGAAAGACTTTGATTTCCTCATGGCCAATCTTCCCTTAACAAACTGAACCGATTTATTAACAATACGCTAGTCATTCTATTACTAACCTAATTTTCTATAATAATCACGCCTTGTTGTCAAAATAATATAACAAAAAATAACCACGACAATTTATTGGTATATCAGATTAATAATTTGGAGAGGATAGTTGGTGTTGTATAGTTGGCAGTTGTAGTTCGTTTGCCTCAACTTGTGGCACGTGGCTCAAGAAATTAACAAGTGAACTTGGAGTTAACTACATGGAAGGAGAAACTACAATAGTAAATACAAGTTATATTCTCATGAAGAAGTTGATAGGAGGCCCCTATGAAGAATGCGACAGGAAGATCAGGAAGTTCCTGTAATCTGTATGCTACAAGATTGATTTTCCAAAGGCTTGAAATGACAACACTTATTAGTAAAGATAATCAATAATTATTTTTCATATTTTATCCAAAACTATATTAAATATCACTTATATATATTTAATCATATGCAACATAAAATGGTGAAATAGTATGAAAATGGAATGTGGAAGTGGATATGAAGGTAGATGAAATAGGCTACAATGTGGCATAAAATGGGACATAATTGTCTCTCATCAGGAAGCAATCTTCGATCTCTTCAAAATATTTTGGTAGATTGGAATTATGCTTTAACATTTACTTTTATGGAAAAAAATATCTTTAATTTGATTGAACAACGTCACATCCTCCATTACTACTCACTCATGTGAAGTAGAAAAGCTTCAACTACTCATTAGCTCAACTTTGAATGTAAGTCGTTGATCTTGTGGTGATCTGGATCTTTGGATGGCTTAGATGGAGTCAATCAAGTTTGAAAAAATTCAGTTACTTTGATTACAACACTGAGCTAATAAAATTTTGCCATGTGGAAAATCTCCTTCATGTCATCATGGACCCTACTACCTTTGGGAAGCGTTGAAAAGGATGATGTGTCAATCCCCTGTATCCCCACATTTATTCCTTAAAAAATAAATCAAAGGTTGTGGGATTGCGGGGAGAGCCACTAGATGTCACCACATGTCCAATGTGTGCACTAGTTAAGTTCCCATGAATTCGCCTATACATAGGCAAATTTTAGCATATGTTTAATCCTCTACAACTTTGAATGGTAAGGATCATATCATCTTCAATACTTCCTTACCATAAAATGACCAAATGTACTCATATACACACCTTTTAATCCTCCATATGTTGCCTTAATATTTAATAAAATATTTCATTTTCCTTAATAATCTTTTAGACGATCAAGATCTTTCCACTTGGCAATCCCCCACACCCCACATGCATCTGAGATCATTTGAAACAACCCTCATGAGATGGTGGGGAATGGTTGTGATTGTGCCACATGGCACCATAAGAGCCTTTGGATTAAGGGCCCACCACCAATTTTTTTTGAAACGAAGCAAGGTCCACTTTGAGAGTTGGACACGTGGTGTCCTCCCGCTATCATGCACTCAAATTTTTCTAAGTATTTTATTCATGATGTATGGTGGGGACCAATGAATAATGAACACCTATAAGGTGGGACCAAGTTGAGCCTTCTTAAAAACATTTATCATGCATGTACTCCCATATGTGACATAAGTCGAGGCCATTTTTCTAGGTTATCATAAGACTTAAGACTTAATTTAATTCAAACCTAGGATGCAAAATATTAAACATAATGTATAAATCTTTCTTAACCCATGGGACTTAAGATTTTAACCAAATATTTTTAGAAGGCAATACAGTATTACTAGAAAGTTGGGGTTGATGACAACACGACTTCAAAGACATAATTCATGACTTAAGGAATCGAGAACAAGTGATACCAAGTCAACAATTGATTATAAAAAAGACTAAGTAATGAAAACTATTAGGGTTTAAAGAGAGTTTTTATCCCGAGGGTTAACCCTAATGCATGAAACATGAAACCCTAGCCTAAAGATAACCAGTGAAACTCAGATATTTTGAAATGTAATTCAAGGAACCACAAAAATATTTCAATAGTCCTATCAGTAGCTCTAGTTGGGGATGTTTGTTCACTAGAACAAAGTGATATCCTAAGAATCTCACAATGGAGTAGACCAAACAAAATGTAGATAGACAAAAACCAAGAAATGCTCGGACAAGGTGAGAAACAAAACCAAAGCAAACCTATATACAACAAATACATAAAAAAATAGTGTACATGGAATAAAACATACCTCATGTGAAGTATGGCTTCAAGAATTGTCCATGTAATAGTAATTCCAGAATTTCTCTGATCAAGTTCTGTAGGAAGTAAGAATCTTCACCATATGTATTGCTTATCATATATGGTCCCAGGCAGAGAGCATCAAAATTTCCATGCTTTCCTTTCTCCGAATCTTTGGCATTCCATATCAGCACCATATCTCCAATTTCAAACTTTATGAAGAAGATTTCTTATCATACAAAGTTTTAACTTGCAGTTGCATCTTTATGTTTTTTTTTTTGTGCTTCTCTCCTTGTTTCATCAAGCTCAACCAAAGCATTGATGCTTTGCTCCATTTCATCTGTGGTATCATCCTCGTACTCCTGAATAAATTTGTATACCTACAGTAGATTATTTGTAGGAATCCTAGCTTCAAGCCCATGGACCAAGTCAAAATGTGACTTCCTTATTGCTTTTTTAATGGTTGCCCTATTATCCCATAACACTTGTCTTAGTTTAAAGTCCTGGGCCTTTTTTTTCTCAATCACACTTTTGATCATTTTTATCAAACTCGTTTTACTGGACTCAACTTGTCAATTTCCCTGTGGGTGATATAGGGATGAATATGAGATTGAAATACCATACTTGTTGTAGAAGTCCACAAATTCCTCTGACCTAAAACACATAGCATTATTAGATACTATTTTCTCAGGCACACCAAACCTGGTCAGAATATTATTCATCAAAAAAATTGTAACCACCTTACTAGTGTCCTTCTTTGTAGGAATGACCTCAATCCATTTAATAAATTAGTTTGTGGCCACCAATATCCATTAATTCCATCCACTAGACTTTTCTACAATTTCACCAATAAAATCAATCCCCCATTGTTGGAATGGTGCTTGCACTGTAACTGGCTTAAGGGGTAAGTTTTTTGAAAAAATTAACCTTTGAAATGCATCACATGCCATTACCAACTTTTGCACATCTTTGAAAAGTGTTGGCCACCAAAACCTTGCCCTCAAAACTTTATGAGTAGTGGTTTTGGCCATATAGTGACCACCACAAACACCATTATGCATCTCATTCAAAATATATAAGGCTTGTTTTCCATCAACACATATGAGCATAACTCCATCCATGTTCTTCCACCATAATTCATTATCGATAATTACATATTTTGTGGCTTGAAGCTTCAACGTCCTCTTCTTTTTTCATTCATCCCCTCAGGGCATGGCATATTCTACAAGTAATGCACAATATTCTTATACCATATAGAATTTTGCATGTCACATATAGGAGATATATCTACATAGTCAACATTGTTTATTTGATTAGCATCTAAATTTGATTCTACCATCAAATTGGCTAACCCTTGACCTCTAACTAGCTTTACAATTTGAATGTTAATGTTAAACTCTTGTATTCAGTTGATCCATCTACATCTCCTACTAGTGCCCTCCTATTGAGTAAAAATATATTTGATAGCAGTTGTGAGCACATATGCAACAATTGTTGCACCAACCAGATATGACCTAAAGTTTTTTACCATATATGCCTGCTTTTCATTTATAATATCATACTTCAACTCAACAACTTGTAAGGACTTATTGAAGAATGCTATTGGCTATTCATACCCTTCATCATTTTTTCTATAAAAGTACTGTAGCAATAGTGTGGAATGAGGAAAATGAAAAAGTTGAAAAGGATTTGAAAAGTCAAGAGTCTTAAAAATAGGTGATAGCTTGTTTGATGTTCTTAAAATCCTTGCTAGGTTCCTCACCCCATGCTATAGTTTCTCCTTTTTTCAACATATTTGAAATGGACATGGTAGTTTCTGCAAAGTTAGTTACAAATCTTCTCAAAAAGTTTACCTGTCCAAAATAACCTTTGTATTCTTTGGTTGTGGTATCTTGTCAATGGAAGCCACTCTCTCTGGGTCTATTCTCACACCTTTTAAAACTATGTTCCCTAGTAACTTTCCTTATGTTCCTCCAAAAGTGCACTTCTTGGGATTAAGAGAAATCCCATATTCTAATGCTCTGATGAATATCTTCTTTAAATGCATACAATGGTCTTCCTCTTTCTTGGAGTATGCAATAAATTCATCCTGATATACCACCATGAAGATATCAATAAAATGAGAGAAGGCTACATCCATATCTCTTTGGAATGTAGCGCTAACAATAGTTAGGCGAAAAGGAATCCTAACATAGACGAAAGCTCCCTAAAGAGTAGTAAATGTAGTCATCTACTACTTTGAATCCTTAACTTTTACTTGGTTATACCCAAAAAAACCATCCATCATAGATAATATAGCTCACAATTGTTTACCTTTTGTAGAATTGCCTCCATATTCGGTAGTTAATAGTTATCTTTTAATGATGACATATTTGAATTTATAAAATCTACACATAGTCTGATGTCACCATTCTTCTTCCTGATTTGCACAAGATTTGACACCCAAGTTGAATGTCTGATGGGCTTAATGATTCCCCCATCTCTTAACTTCATTAGTTCTTCTTGCATCTTTGGTGCCAGAGTTGGATTGGTAGGCATTTTTTCTATCTGAAAGGTTTTGTATCATCATTCAGTGGTATTTCATGTTGAAAAGATTTTCTTTTTAGGCCTTTAAGTCATCACAGGACTAGGAAAATACATGTATATATTTCCTGAGTAAAGTAATAAGCATTTATTTAACTTGGGGCTTCATCTTCTTCCCCGCATATAGTTTCTTTGGAGCATATTTTTTCCCCAAGTTTATCTCCTCCAAATCCTCTTGATGGGTTGAACTTTTCTTGACATTACTCTTATTAGGACCATCAAACACCCTTTCTAAAGCAACCAACCCTTGGGTAATTTTATTGGTTTTGAGTTGTATTACCTCATTCCAAAGTATTGTATCCTTCCCATCAACTACTTCCACAAAAGCTTCAAAATCAATTTCCCGACTTTCATAATAATGAACACATTGTAAAACCTTCAATATGGCATCATCATTTGTGAAGACTTGCCAATTTTGAATGTTGTTAGGGATTGAATGCGTAGTTTGTACCTCAACCTTCGAGATACCAACAAAATTTATATCATTAGGCCTTAATGATATGTTTACCAATAAGTCAACCATACAATTCTTACTTATTTCTCGCCAATCAATGTCGAAAGCATTAAACATTTCTATTGAGTCCCAAACAACATTTTTGTACTATTTTAGTCTTATTTTTTGACAAAAATTTGGACTTGACTTGAGATACAATTAGATTTGAATCACCTAAGACTCTCGGCTTCTTAATTCCATGTTTTTCTACTAGTCTTAAACCCAGTAGTAAGGCTTCATATTCAACTACATTATTTGTGCAAAAAAATAATAAAGAAAATGAAAACTTGAATGTATTACCACTAAGTGAGACAAAAATGACTCCTACACTTGACCCTTCTTTGGAACAAGCGCCATCAAAGTACATTGTCCATACTTTAGTATTGTCAGATTGCTTCATGAATTCCTTTTCCATAGGTGCAGGTTTCTTGTCCTCTTCCTCTTGTAACTCCTCAACTCTGAAATTATTTGGACCAGGGTGATCCCGCAATAGTGGGTTACACTTTTTGGCCAAACTTGACATTGAAATGAACATTTTGAATTAAATCTTCACTTTTTTACACCTATAGCTACTAAATCATGAAGAAATTGAAGATGATGCAAACCGGTGATTTTTGAAATTTTGTTTGTAGATTCTAAATATATATTTTAATTTTTTTTTAATCAAATTGCATTTCTTTTTCCATCTCCTTTGATAACTAGTTTTTACTAGGAAACACCATTTTTAAAGAGTGATGTGTACTATTAAGCACATCTTTTTTTCTATGAAGGATAAAATTATATTTTTTTTGAATTTAGATTTGTAACTACGATATCTAGAGCATGCATTTGGTTTCATAGTTTTTTATTGAATATTTTTTTCTCAATTAAATTTTTGAAGTCAAACCAATTACAATTTATACATAGGTGTACTATAAAGCGCATAACTTTTTTTATATGTATCGAATTTTTATTTTTTTTCCACATGTGTAGAAGAGAGAGCTTGATTTTTGGTGAAAAAACTATGTTTAATTAAAATAAAAAAAAGTATAATAAAATGAAAATATATTAAAACTATACTTGATGAAGAGCTCATTTCAAGGACTATAATCCTCCGGCTAGGCTTGTCAAGTTGATTCCATCTTGATCCTCAACCTAAGCCTTGAAACCTAAAAATTTGCATAAAATTGCTGATGGAGAGGCGCAAGAGAAAAATAAGGGGGTTTGAAAAAACACCCATTCATTTGAACCCCTTGAAGCCTCTTTGAGTGAATGGGGATTTGAACAAAGGGGGTTTCGCTCGAATCCTATAAAATAATATTTAAAAATTGGGTGCGGAGAGCTTCGAACAAAGGGGGACAGTTAAAATTATTTTTAACGGCTGACCTTCGTTCAAAGAGTTGGCTGACCAAGTTATTATTATTATTTTTAATTTCATATGTGTATAAATATGAACTTATTTTTTCATTTTTTCATATCAAAATTGCAAGATTAATTCACATTTTTATCCATCAAGGTAGATTTTGGAGAAGAAAACTTTTGGTAGAAGATTTGTCAATTAATATTTTACTTGAAGAAGAAAATGGGAGAGCAAAAAAAAGACAAAATAAGACTCAATGAAAGTATTCAAAAGAAAGAGAACAAGAGTTGTATGAAATAAATCTGGAAAGATATCATAGAAAGAAACAAGGTATGCATATTTTCTTTCCTATTTAGTATAATTTTTTAGCATGTAGTAGGATGTTATTTCTAGTTTTGAACATTTAGTTTAAGTATATATTTGTTTCCACGTAATTTAAACTTGTAATTTAAATATATTTGTTTCAAAATATATTTAATCATGTCTATTAGGACTTCATAAGTTTTCACATTAAGGACCAAGAAATTTATATGTTGTTATCAATATTTGGACTACTAGTTGAACATGTTCTTGACCATATATTATTATTTACTAGGCAAATTTGTTGGACATCATTTTCAAACAACTTTAAATTATATTTGTTTCAATTGAATGTGTATTAGGGCCCTTCATAGGTTTGCATGTATTAAGTAAACCATACTTTTATTATTTAATCATAAGTTTCATACTTGTACTAGTTTCAAACATGTTAAGTCTTTTTAAAGCTCTTTCTTTCTCTCTCTCTATCCTTCTCTAGATAGGCCCTCTTTCTCTTGAGTTAATTAGATTTTTAAAGCTCTTTCCTTCTCTCTCTATCCTTCTCTAGATAGGTCTTCTCTATCTCTCTTGACTCAAGTCTTTTTAAAGCTCTTTCTTTCTCTCTCTATCCTTCTAGATAGATCTAGGTCCTCCCTCTATCCTTCTCTCTAAGGTCCTCTCTCTCTCTCGACATAAGTCTTTTTAATAAATCTCTTTCTCTCTCTAGATCCTTCTCTCTAAGTTCCTCTCTCTCTCTTGACTTAAATAATTTTAAATATCTTTATCTTTTTGTTGACTTACAACGTCCTCTCCCTCTCTCCCTCTCTCCCTCTCCCTCCCTCTCTCTTTCTCTCTTTATCCTTCTCTAGATATACCTTGCTCTCTCTCTATCCTTCTCTCTAAGGTCCTCTCTCTCTTGACTTAAGTCTTTTTAATAAATCTCTTTCTTTCTCTCTCTAGATCCTTCTCTTTAAGGTCCTCTCTCTCTCTTGAGTTAAATCTTTTTAAATCTCTTTCTCTCTCTTGACTTAAGTAGATCTTTTTAAAGCTCTTTCTATCTCTCTAGATCCTTAAATATAGATCTAGGTCAAGTCTCTCTCTCTCTCTCTCCCTCACAAGATCTTTCTCTCTTTAGATCTCTCTCTCCCTTAACTTAAGTCTTTTTAAAGTTCTCTCTTTCTCTCTCTCTATCCTTCTCTAGATAGGTCCTCTCTCTCTCTCTCTCTTGAATTAAGTCTTTTTAAAGCTCTTTCTCTCTCTATTGACTTAAGTCTTTTTAAAGCTCTTTCTTTCTCTCTCTATCCTTCTCTAGATCTAGGTCCTCTCTCTCTTGACTTAAGTTCAAGTTCTCTCTCTATCTATCCTTCTCTCTAAGGTCCTCTCTCTCTCTTGAGTTAAATCTCTTTCTCTCTCTCTCTCTCTTTTGACTTACAAGGTCCTCTCTCTCTCCATCTCTCTCTTTCTCTCTCTCCCTCCCTCCCTTGAATTAAGTATTTTTAAAGCTCTTTCTTTAGGTCTCTCTCTATCCTTCTTTAGATAGGTCCTCTCTCTATCCTTATAAGGTACTCTCTCTCTCTTAACTTAAGTCTTTTTAAAGCTCTTTATTTCTCTCTTTATCCTTCTCTAGATAGGTTCTCTCTCTATCCTTCTCTAAGGTCCTCTCTCTCTCTTGACTTACAAGGTACTCTCCCTCTCTCCCTCTCTCTTTCTCTCTCTCTCTTGACTTAAAAGTTTTTAAAGATCTTTCTTTAGCTCTCTCTCTCTCTATCCTTCTCTAGATAGGTCCTCTCTCTATCCTTCTCTCTAAGGTTCTCTCTCTCTCCTAAATTAAGTCTTTTTAATAAAGATCTTTCAAGTTCTCTCTCTATATATCCTTCTCTCTAAGGCCCCCCTCTCTCTCTCTCCCTCCCCCTTGACTTAAGTTTTTTTAAAGCTCTTTCTTTAGATCTCTCAATCCTTCTCTAGATAGGTTGTCTTTGTATACTTCTCTCTAAGGTCCTCTCTCTCTCTTGACATAAGTCTTTTTTATTTAGCTCTCTCTCTCTCTCTCTCTCTCTAAGTATTTTTAAAGTAATTGATTTCTCTCTTTATCCTTCTCTAAATAGGTCCTCTAACTAGACTTAGAAATTCAAAACATATTATTTATCTAGCATATAAATCAAGCTATGTGAAAAAATATCAGTCCCTTATGATTAGTGTTTAAATTTGTTACATATTTAATTTCCTTGTAACTTTATGATTATCTAGATAGAAAATATTATAAATTGATTCATGATGCTTAATTTAATACATATTGTGTATATTTTGAGATCACATGTGTGTTATTACCATTGATTTTATCTTTATCTTCATTAAATACATGATTTGATGCTTATCTATTGACATGCCATACATCATTTTTTTGTACACATCTATATACAATCAAAAAATTTATATCAAGCTAAATACGATTTAAAACAAGTTTTGAATTCCAAAAATCTACACTATGTACACATGATATATATTTAAATGAGCAATTCATAATTTTTATATAATTTATATTAAATAAACTCACATACACATGTATGTCCAAGTTCTTGAAGATCTAAAACATACACTCAAACCATGTAATCATAATTTTTTTTGAAAGTTGTATGTATATTTAAGTTCATATTTAAATGAACTTGAAACATGTACATGTATATATAACACAACATATACCCATTTAACATTTAATATACATTTAACATGTTTAACATATATAAATCATGTTGAATATTCAAGATACTGAGAGGGGGGTGAATCAATATCTTCTTAAACTTATTAAACAAACACCATCAATTACTCTAATGCGGATAATAGAAAGATAAGAAAGAGCAATACTAGAACATGAAACCACACAACACATAAACACTAGAATTTTACGTGGAAAACCCAATGAGGGAAAAACCATGGCGAGGATTAGCTCACAATATATACTAGTTCCAAAACCGGATACAAAAGAGGCTCACTGCTTAAAAATAGGACTCACTGTCCAAATAGGGAGGCTCACTGCCTAAAAAGGATTACAATAACAAAATGACTTACAGCCAGAATATGAACTGATGGAGTTACACCTCAAGTGTAGATTCAGTTCCTTTGATGCTCGAGGAATTCACATGTCAACAGACTAATATTCTCTCTACTTCCAATTCACATACTATTCACACTTTACACACACACACACTTCACACTTCTCTATACTTAATCTCCAAACCATCCTACATATATATATGATTTGTACATAGGCATCAATTAGGTTGGCCTAATTTAATGCAACACATAAAAAGGATAATTGTTGGCTTCATACAAAACTTCTCCAAAGGTAATTCAACCATGCATCATGCTATAACATGCCAGCAAGGACCAAAGATGGGTCACTTATATATCCACAACATAAATTAAATCATTATATCACTAACTATTTATTAGGTCGGCCATGGATAGACCTAATAACAAGATGCAACACCGAACCAATGCTAGCATGCCAAACAATCACATGAGCATACAGGATTGCATACATACATGTTTCCAACATTCATAAACCTTTTCCCAAAACTACAACCAACAATGATCATCGGAGGGGCAATGCGGACCAAAATATCAGACCAAAACACCAAAGGATGTAAACCTGTTCTTCATACCAGACCAACCTGACACCTTAATTAACATGGTGACATCAATGAAAACACAAAGACTTATCTTCTTCATTCTTCCAACAATCTCTCCCTTTTTCATTGATGGCAACATGTGCCAAAAAAATGTATGACAATCTCTCCAAAAATCTTTCCCCTACAATTTCTCTAAAACTCTCCAAATCTCTCCCCCATTGACGTCAATGGCAAAGAGCGACCAAAAAAAATAGGATGTAAACGTATGTGACATGGTTACATTGTATTCTTAATATTCTAAAACTCCAACACTTCCAGAACTCAAAATTTCCAAAAACTCTTAGACATGCAAAACTTTTAAAGCTAAAAAGAAAAACTTCCAAAAACTCCCCCTTTGTTCATCAATTCAACTTTTCTTCTCATCATGTTTTCATTTTTATTTTCACTTTTATTTTCTCTCCTTTAACAAAAAAACAACAAAAACTTAAAAATTCATAAACTCAGGTAAAAATAACACTCTTCACTTGAAACACTTTCTTGTATCTTTCTCTGATAACTAGAAGGATCTTCTTCCAAGAAAACATAGCAGAATCCATTCTCGTGCACATGCTCTCCAGCAAGCCCAACAATGTGAAAGAGGATGACCAATCTGTGGATGAGCACTGACTTTCAAAATCTTCTGCATCATAGAGTATTCTGGAGAGATGATCTAACTAGACCTCAGCAATTTCCTTAATGAGCCAGAAAGTTTTCACATCTTCTCGTTGTCTTTGAACAGTAATCATCTCTGCTTGTAGTTCTCCAACTCTTATCCTTTATTTTCCTCCTATATTTAAAGATATCAAAGTTCTTTCCAATGTTGTTCATTTCATATTCAATTGCTTTAATCTTACTTCTAAAATTGTCAACTGTAGCAGGCCACTAAAGACAGTAATTGTAGATATCCGACATTTCTTTGATGCATTTATTTGTCTCATTAATTTGTTTGAATAATCACTGCTTAGCTTTAGCACATCTCTTCTCAATCATGTCTTATAATTTACCTCCTTCTAGTAACATTCTCTCTTCAATAACTTCAACTAAATTATCTAGTAAAGAATCAAAAACACTTGAAACATCAATACCTTTTCTAAGAAGATACTCAACCAAAGCATCATCGATCTTGAGTCTATCCACTAGAGAGGATGCATTCCACAATTCACCAATCTTCTTCATCTTACCTTTCACTAACATTGTTTGGATATCATCTAGATCAGAAGATTCAGATCCAGGAAGGGATTCTTCTTCATTCTCTTTTTCTTCCAAAATGATGATGATATCTTCTACGATAGCTTTTATCTTCTTAGATTTTGGAGGGGAATCGCTAATAACAACTTCCAATTCCTTTGTATCGGAGGATGACCCCTCTGTTGGACTAACCATCAACATCTCCCTTCGGGTTCGTGACATGGTTTAACCGCGCTTGAATCGAGCATTGACAGGTTGATCTTTTGGTACAACGACAAGGCCAACAATTGGTATCAGAGCCAGTCATGGGTTCGAACCCCTCAGGTGATGTTGAGGGGGAGTTTTTGGACTAACCGCTAGCATCTCCCTTTGGGTTAGTGACATGGTTTAACCGCCTCTCGTGGATCTTAATTGACGCTTGTATCGAGCATTGACAGGTCGATCTTTTGGTGCAATGGCAAGGCCAACACCCTCCTCAACCCGACTAGATACAGTCATACCGGAGCACATATCATTATGCAAGGATAAGAAAAGGACTTTACAGGCACTTGCAATATCCTCCATACCTTCCAAATATCTGCAGATTTTTTTTCCAGTAGGAATCCTGGATTCCCACTCAACATTTTCCTTTCCCGATAGTGAGTTCAGAAAGTAGAATACTAAGCATATAAGCAAAGACCCGAATCGAAAAGGGTATCCCTCGACAAGGGAAAATCATACATTTTCAGTTAAGTTTTCCAAAATCAAGCTACACAAATCAAATTACTTATTTTCCTTCACCATTTTGTGTGCCAGATACACGATAATAGCCGAAGTGGAACTTTTGCAATTTCTAAAATAGACTTTGTAAGAAATACCATACGCAACATACCTTACAGCGAGGTCACCAATAGTATTTATTAGCAAGGCTCTGGGGTCTTTATCGATTCCAATTAATTCCTCCACCTCTTTGTATTTAACTATTTTCTTTCTGGGGAGTTCGCCAACACTACATAACCCGATGATGGCTTCAATCGCTTCCTTCATTATAGGGTAGGGTTTGTCCAACATAATGCTACCATCCTTGATTTTCTCAATAGAAAAAAGATGGATTCTTTGTTTGTGAACCAAGGGAATTCTCCCCACAAACCCATGCCTAGGGTTTTTATATTATGCAAATCGTTTGACTCTAACCCTAATTCCATTTCCTTAATTTTACGATGATTGAATTATTCTAGTTCAACTCCTTTCAACCTCAGTGGAATATTGCCACTTGATCCTCTGTTAATAGATTCCATCATAGTACTTAAATTCTTTAAATTATTACAACAAAACTTCTATTCTTACCTTCCTCTATAGCCGTGAGAGAAAAACTTTCATCACTTGTTCTTGATTTTTCACAATTATGTCTTAGAATTGCTTCAGAATCACTCCCAAGATTGCTCCAAGTTGTTCTTCGAGTTCTTAAAATGCATAGGTGATAAAAAATTACTTATACATTTCAATTTATACATTATCGCTTTGCCCTAATTCGCATTAATACAATAAGCTTCAAAAAGCTAATAAAACCCTTCTTCCACTGCATAGAGAAACCCTAATTCACTTCGCAAGAGAGCATGCTTACACTTTTTCTTTCGGTTTCTTTTGCATAACCTATTTCCATCCAATCCTTACAACATATCCTTGTTCCAACATATGACATGCCATATTTCCAGGGGGTTTGAACAATTTTATATTGAATCTCCCCCTAAGACCATGCTAGGTCTAATTCTCAGAGGAATCATTTGCACCGGATGAGGGCACAGACACATCTGTTGTCTCAGGTTCTTGTTTCTTCTTCCATATATTGTTCATTTCTTACTTAATCTCATCTTTGTCAATCTTCTTTACAGGTTCATTTTCCTTTACCAGAGCAGATTGCTTTCCCTTTTTACTTCTACATACCCTTGAAATATGTCCTAGTTTGTTGCAATTGTAGAAGACAATATTTCTCTGGTTTGTTTTTTTGTTAATCCTTGATCTGGACTGATTTTCTTTGTGTCCAAACTTGTTATAGGTATAACAAGAGCCATCAAAAGATTGATTCACTCTACCTCCACTAAACCAATTCATCATCTGAGTTCTACATTCACTAGCTCTATGTCCAATCTTCTTGCATGCATAACATTCTTTGGAGAAGGAACCAGAAGATTGATTCATCCTACTCTTGCACTCAGTTACCCTATGACCAAATTTATTACATGAAAATAAAATATCATTGAAAGATGGGTACCTTTGAGCATTTGGTTATCTGATAGGCGGTCTTCTTCCTAGATTTATTTTCTGCTTCCCTTTATCTTGAGTCTTTTGATTATCTACTGGATTTGAGTTATGCACATTTTCACCAGCTTCATTTCCCAAACCACCTTTGTCTTTAGAAGGTCTATGTCCTGCTATCAATTCATCAAGCTTGGTGGAGCTTGTCTTGAAATTATCTTCACAAAGTTTTGCTTTCTCCAGATCTACTTTCAGGTTTATCACTTCTTGTTCAAGTCTTGAGCATACATCAGACTTACTTTGCACCACTGTATTCAAACATTCCTCAAATCTCTTCTTTTCTTCCACTTTCACTTTTAATTCGTTAATATCTTCATTTGCTTATTTCAGTTGCTCACTCACTTCTTTGTGTCTCTCTTTGAGTTTCTTCAATTGCTCTTTCAATTTCCGGATGCATTCATTTCCCTCATCAATATTTTCTTTCAGATCTCGGTTTTCAATTTCTACCTTGTCAAGATCTTCAAGAGCAGCCCAGAGCTCTTCTTTATCCATTTGTTCAATCTGTAGGATCTTCCTCAAGCTATTAGGCTTTCTCAAAGGAACTAGAGCTATGATACCAATTGTTGAATATTCAAGATATTGAGAGGGGGGGTGAATCAGTATCTTCCTAAATTTATTGAACAAACACCATCAATTACTCTAATGCAGATAACAGAAAGATAAGCAAGAGCAATACAGGAACATGAAACCACACAACACATAAACACCAAAATTTTATGTGGAAAACCCAATGAGGGAAAAACATGGTGAGGATTAGCTCACAATATATAGTAGTTCCAAAACCGGATACAAAAGATGCTCACTGCCAAATAAAAAATCTCACTACTTACAAGTAGGACTCATTGTCGAGATAGGGAGGCTCACTGCCTACAAAAGGATTACAGTAAAAAAATGGCTTATAGCTGATGGAGTTACACCTCAAGTACAGATTCAGTTCATTTGATGCTCAGGGAATTCACATGTTAGCAAACTAATATTCACTCTACTTCACATACTATTCACACTTTACACACACACACTTCACACTTCTCTATACTCGATCTCCAAACCATCCTATATATATAATTTTTCCATCTAGGCATCAATTAGGTCGACCTAATTAGATGCAACACATAAAAAGGATAATTGCCAGCTTCATACAAAACTTCTCCAAAGGTAATTCAACTGTGCATCACTCTATATTATGTCAACTAGGACCAAAGATAGGTCGCTTATATCAGCAACATAAATTAAATCATTATATCAGTAATTGTTTATTAAGTCAGCCATGGATAGACCTAATAACAAGATGCAACACCGAACCAATTTCAGCTTTTCAAATGATCATATGAGCATACAAGATTGCATATACACACACTTCCAACATTCATAAACCTATTCCCAAAACCGTAACCAACAATGATCATCGAAGGGGGAATGCGGACCAAAACACCAAAGGATGTAAACTTGTTCTTCATACCAGTTCAAAGTACCAAACCAACCTGACACCTTAATCAACATGGTGACATCAATGACAACACAAAGACTGATCTTCTTCATTCTTCCAACAAATCATTTACTCATGAGTTCTCTAAATAGATATAATGTATAAACACAAACAAGTACATGTAGATGAAATTAAACATAAACATAAGCAAACGTGTACATCTAGATGAATATTTAAGCTCAAACACATGTATGTATATCATAAGTAAATGTATGTAATCAAGTCTTGGTGTAAATTCACATGTCAATATATAAAACATAAATCATCACCTAGACAAATGTGAACTATCATGTCAAACATGACAAACACGTGTACATATGACCTCCATATATAAACACGTGTATATATATTTAATCAAGTCCAAGTACAAATGCATATCTAGAGATCATCAAATGTACCATAACATCAAAAAATCATAAATTCAATTTTTTTTATATATGTAAATATTTGGAAATGTCCATGCAAATAGACCTCTAGGTGGCAGCCTAATCATCATGTCAACTTTGAGTCAAGTGAACCTCTGAACGAGAATCCTACTTTGATGGATGTTTCAATCCCTAGAGATAAAATTGTACACAATGTGTTAAATACATTTTTTTTATATAGTTATTTAAGAATGTACATGTATAAATATCTATCTAGATGTACATGTATTTTATACATTTAAAACTCACATGTCCATTGACAACAATATCATCAAATAAATCACACTGATGTATACGATCTGACCTTAGGCTAGGAGTAACATGAGGTATATCCATCTACAATATATATATATGTATATATCATTAGTTTAAACTAAAATTTAAATAACTTTAACAAAAAAAAATTGAACATGCTCATGCTCATGCACACATAAATATAGATACACATGTATCTACATATCAGGTGGCATAGGATCTTCATCTAAGCCCTTTGCAATGGATGCCTCCACTAAATCATCCAAATGAGTTGTCTGAGTCATGTCATGATCTACATCCATCTGAGCCCTCACATGTCGTAGTAATGATGAGTGAAGGGGGCTAACCAGCTGAGATGGCATCGATGATGAATCTGAACACATTAACATCTCCATAAAACCTATAGACTACATCCTCTCCAAGTCAATTGAAGGATCAGTAGTCTATGAAGCAACCGAATGATTTGTAGGTGGATCCTGATGTGCACTAGTGTTGGGCCCAGGGTGATGAGAATGATGGGATCCTGGATGTGAATGAAAAGATGTGAACAAATGACCTCTGACCTAGTTTGTAGAGGTCCCAAGCTCTAATGTAATGAAGGAATATGCCTCCAAGAGGTCCTCAACCAAACAATGCAAAGTAATCGGTGTCATCTCTCCTATAAGAAAATCCAGTTGTGTGGGTGTAGGGATTCATGTCATAGCATAACGATCACAATCAGTGTTGTTACACTATGCTATAAATGAAGGTCTAGATTTTGGACGTCTCGACATCAAATACTAACTCACATGATCACTAACTATCCTAGTGGCAACAACTATAATATCATCGAAACTATCAATTGCTTGCATTTGGGAAGCAATGATGACTTTATTTGATGAGGGGGCTAAGGCTGGGGAGATAGCAAGAGACCTCTCACCAACCAATACCCTATATACTAGGGCCGCTTGATCTGCTCAACGATAAGGGTCCCTATCAGCAACCCTACCATGCCCTTGACCAAGATATCCTAGATGGTCACAATAGTTGACTTGGAGGCCCAAATGAACCTCAACATACAACTGTTATGCAAAATATAAGGGAATTTGATCGTTATTTGGATAACGACCATGGTTTGCAAGAAGTTTCAAGGGTAGATCAAAGTGGCCATAGCGACATCCACACGTTGGTAACCTGGTATTCCCTCACCTTAGGTTTATCCTGATAGTATCAAAAACATTGGGTTTTAATGGTTTCTTTGGTCACTAAACCCTGAATATGAGAAAAGGAAACATCACCACATAATTCTTACTGCATGTGGGAAAGAACAAAAGCTACGGTATTATGGGAATATGCACTTGTGTCTTGAATTTTATCTCTAATTTTCTCTAGGATTTCTAATATGGACTTGCAAGTGTTCTTATATATTCTTGTATTGGTACCATCAATTAGAGAAACTCTCAATCTCTTAATCTCACTATTAGCTCGTGAAAATAGTTCCTAAGGTGGAATTGGTGCATTTTCCATGATGTACCTGAAGGAGTAATGAGGTTTTTTCTTTAATATATCTATAGAGAATAGAAATACTAGATGTACATTTAATTTAAAATCAAAAAACCTATTTTCATATGATAAAAAGGAATAGGCGTGCATATGTGTCAAATTAAAGAGAAAATAAATTACATCAAAATAAATGAAGTTTCAAATATCCATCTCTATCCAAAAAATTAGTTCTATTAAGGAAAATATCATTAATATAGAGTCTTTTCATTGATTTTATAATGCTATAATAAAAAATGATCCATTACCATAATTCATATAAGACACATGTCTTAAGAGATATGAAGACATGAAATACTTAAAAAACTACAGTTAGTCATGGAGATATTCAATCAATGTAGATGCCTCTACATGACTAGACATTATTCAATATTCACTTAGATACTAAGGCTTTGCTATTGTAGGTGTTCTTGATTGTCCGTTTTGTTACTTGTGTAATTCTAAGAAATTTTGATTTATCCTATTATGATGTCTTAAGCCACCTACCAATAGAAATTTTTTATCGAATTTCAAATATACTTATAAAGTAGTTTGACATATAAAAACTTAAGAAATTTAATTGAATTATGTGTTCATTTAAATATTTTTAGAATTCATATTCGGTTAAATGTTTGATGTGTCAAGCTTAGTCAACACACATAGGTCATGTTTAAATGCATTAGGATTTGAGTCTATTATATTTATATATAAAAGGCATCTATGTTATTTATTAGGCTATCATTGTTCAAATATGTGAGAAAATAAATCATCATGTTTATTATGGTTTAGGTTCAATTTTAAATATGTGAAAATATAGTGTTTAAGCTTATTGTAGTAGGAGATAGATCATCAAAAAAAAAATGGATGAACAAGAGGGGTTAAAATGGTAAAATGAGAGGTTTAATAGAGAATACATGGAACCAAGTAAGGTAGCATACAGTGTCACATAAATGTATGTAAAAAAAGAAAGAATAAAACTAAGCTCAAGTTTACTAATAGGCTATTGACTAAAATTTGGACTACTACCAATGTGAAAATTTGTAAGGCCATATATCATGGTATGCATGGCACAAGACAATAAATATAGTAGTTATAGAGTCAATGTGAGGTACGTAGACATGTCATGGATATGAAAACCAAACTTGAGATTACTATTTACTATATTGCATGTAGGGGAATCACTCCAAAATCTTCTTTTAGTCTATATTTTTATAAATTAAAAGATATGAGGGAGTAGGTTAATCTAAATTTATCAAGTGGTTGGAATAAAACTTTAGCCCATCAAAGTAAATTAGTTTGTAATACATGAAGCGTTATGGGATTGACATGTATGTTAAATATCAACATATTCTAGTCATGCAATTTTATGTGAATTTAAGTAGTTATTACAATGTAATTTAATCTCTCCAATGGGTGTGGGAATATTATAGACACAAATTTTGAATGCATGGATGTGTTATAATAATTCAAATATTTCTTACCAAGTATTTGAAATCTATGCCCAATGGGAGGTAGATGTAACACTAATTGGATTAGTGAAGAAACTAGAAGAAGGACCATGTGAGAAGTGGAAGCCACATTAGAAGTGGTGACATGAGAAGTATATATAAATCAATGAAGTATGCAAATGTAAATAATCAAATCATCATGACAATCACAAAAAAATGGGGAACACAATCAAGAGGTTGGAAAGAGGATGTAGCATACATTAGGTGGGGAGGGGAAGATGTACCATGAAAATAAATAGAAGATGACATCATAGTTAAAATTACATGAAGAAACTATGTACCAAAGGGTGCACTAATCAATAAATTATGAATAGATGCAACCAATTGTGAAGTAGAAGTAACATTAGCAAGATCTTGAAAAATTAATTGTCCTATGATAGAAAGATGTTAAACATATCCACATGTGTGTCATTAAAAAGTTAAATTGATCATTATGCTTAACCTCGATGGGGATATATCCTACTAATCATAATGAAAATCCATATCAATATTTAAGTGGGCACCATTGTGAGATAAATTAGCTAGCTCTTGACATAATACTCTCATAAACAAAAATTATTATTTTTTTCCATGCAAAATTACACAACCTTTGTCAGCATCCTCCTTTCCTGTGTCAAAATGAGTGCTTTGAAACAAGGTATAGACATCAACTATAGAATTTAAGCAAGCTTAGAATTTATTTTGGAGTTACTACTTCCTATTTACATATGGGGGTTTAAAGTTACTTTTATTGTGGTCTATATATTGAATGGTTACATGCATTGAGAAGAAAAGCCTATCATTTTTATTATATTTTGGAAACATTCAAGCAAATGCAATTGGCGGGTGTAAAGCCAAGTTTCACAACCTTTTCCAGCATCCTCCCTGCCTATGCCAAAATGGGAGCTTTGGAACAAGGTATGGACATTGATCAAAGCATAAAGGATAAGGAATTTTTTCAAATGTTGTAGTTGAAATTTCCCTCATTGACGTGTATGCAAAATGTAGAAGCATAGACAAATCACATGCATAGGTTCAGTTTGATAGGTTGACTCAAATAAATTTGGTCTCATGGAATGCCATGATTGAAGGATATGCACAACATGGGTTTGATGAAAAGGCTTTAGAAACTTTCAATAAAACGCAATTGGTGGGTGTAAAGCCAAATTTCACAACCTTTTCTAGCATCCTCCCTGCCTATGCAAAAATGGGAGCTTTGGAATATAGGGTATGGACATCCATCATAGTATAAATGATAGAGAAATTTAGTGCAATTTCCCTAGTAGAAATGTATGTGAAATGTTGAAGCATTGAAAAGGAAAGTGAACTATTTAACCGATAGACTCAAAGAAATGTGTTCTAATGGAATGCCATGATTGAAGGATATGCACAAAATGGATTTTTTGAAAAGGGTTTAGAAACTTTCAATAAAATGCAATTGGCAGGTGTAAAACCAAATTTCACAACCTTTTCCAGTATCCTCCCTTCCTGTGCCAAAATGGGAGCTTGGAACAAGGTATGGACATCAATTGAAGCATAAAGGATAGAGGAATTTTGTCAGATATTGTAGTTGAAACTACCTTGGTTGAAATGTATGAAAAATGTGGAAGCATATACAAATCACCTAAGAAACTGAGATAAAATTCAAACCTAGATGCAAAGTTGATGTCATGGAGGGTGATGTGGATGAATTTTCTCTCTTGGGGTTTGTCTCCTCGCTTTTCTAGGGTTCAGCTCCACAGTCGTTGTCAAAATGACAATAAAAATGTCATTTTTGACAGTTAAAAATATCCTTAAAATGATTAAAATAGGGTTCAAACAAACTCCTCGTACATCTGAACCCATTATTTTATTAATAAAAAACTAGTGGATAGGGTGTTTGAACGAACCCTTGAGTGGATGTGAGTTCACTTGAACGGGGGTGTCTGAGCAAACATATTTATGTGTTTGCTCAAACACCCCCGTTCGAGCGAACCCGTGCAAAATCTTTTTTCCATGCCCATAAAATTTGTGTTCGTCAAGTGAAACGTAACCCACTATTGTGGGATCACCCCTATCCTTGTTTCAAAGACCCCATGCTAGTGTAAGATGAGGATGTTGGAAATAGTTGTTGATTCAGTCATGGATGGAGAACCTAATTATAAATTATCCAACCATGTATCCTAATGAACAATAAAAAACAATTAATAGAACAATAATACAATCTTTATTAATTCACAATCTAAATAAATCATATAATCTTTCATAATTATCTTCAAGCATTCTAGGTTATAATATTTAATTACATATGTGCATAACTATGTGTTAATCATAATATTTTACCAATATTAAAATGAAATATAGATCCCAAAGATGAAACTCAAACTACTAATATCACCCTGTCCAAATACTCATGATAAATATGTATACAAAAACTTCTAACATTAGTAGTGATCTCAATTGTTTGTAAGGAAGTATAAATTCAATGAAAGTTTAGTGTGTAGTTAGCCAAAAATATGAAATAATCTTAAAGGATGAATACAATAATGTTTAATCAATGAATCTTGACATGGTTCATAATATAATCTCTCATGGGTCTAATTAATTTGGAAATTTGACCCTTAATTGCCACACTTTTTAAAATAGGTACTACAAACCTCAATAATGAAACTAGATGTTGCTCTATCGTTCCCAATAGTAAATTAGAAAATGAGTTATGTCTTTATAGTGATTAGAAATCATTCTTTACACACTACAAAAAAAATCATGTTATAAATACTTTAGGTCTAACTATATAGATCTTACACAAGGGTTTTAGATTTATATCTTAATTATACTAAATAATTAATAAAAATAATTTTTTTGATAAAAAAAATATTTAAAAAAATCCAAACCAAACTTCAATATCATATACATCTATCCACATTTTTTTTGAAAAATACTTTTATTTATACCACCTTTTTAGGTGAGTCATACACATGCATGTTTTGACCTCAACATGTTTTTTAAAAGGTTAATTTTGTACATTCTTTCACCAGATTTTATGAACTAGGTATTAGAATAAATTACATAATTAAAAAATAGAAATATAATCTTATATTTTATATTTTATTACCGTGTTAATATTATATCTAGAAATACTTCAAATCTTTATCCCGAATATAATAAACTTGTCTTTTGAAAAAAAAAAATACAGTTTGAATATTTTCTAATCCTACTACCTTGCACTCACATAAAACGAAAGAAAAAAGATAACATGCCCCAACCAAAAGCATACCAAGACCCAAAATAACCTTACGAAACACCAATACATGACATAATTGACATGAAATATGAATTTGATTAGAATAATATTAGATATGCTAATATGGTTTCGCTTGTGCTTTAGAAATCAACATCTCGGAAGAGTATGGAGATTTTGACGATCCTCTAATCTCAAATGATTTATTTATAGACAATGCCACACCTATATAAATTACTTATTCTACTCCTCAACCTCATTAATTCATTTTTTAATTCTTAAAGGCATCACCTCCTATATCTCAAAGTTTTTGTTTTGTAGTTGTGGACTCTTCTGCTTTAGCATCAAAAACTTTAATATTTGTTCATACAAAAACATCTGGTGTGAAAACATCATGGGATGAGAAATTTAGTCACATAACATGCACTAATATTATATCATATTCTTCTCAAGAGTATATGAGTATTTGATAGGTCTTTTTGGTTTGTCTAGTGATCCCCACCTTATAGATCTGGAGGGCACCATTGAGGATATGTGTCTCATATTTTATGATAATTTCATAGAAATTATTGTTATAGTATCTCTATCTCCTATTCTAAAGCAACTTCTATAATGTTTTGATTTTAATCATCTTCATTTAGGCTTAAGATTCATGATTATATTATTCTAAATATAGGTGCATGTATTCCATTTCTTTCCTTTTTCTCTAACAATATTATATATTTTAATATTGCAAATGATAGTTTTTAACAAGTTGCTCACTTATCCCATCAAGATATGTAGAAACACTTACACATAGTGGCACAACTTTAGTTAGTCACGATTATTGTTCATCCTAAAAGTGGTCATGATTCATTAAAGGTAACTGATGCTTTAGGTAACCTCTTGTTGATTGATCCATCAAGCCTTGAGATGTTGTCAAAAATTATCCATTTTATACATGTAAATGATCATCAAAATTATTTTATTCTTATAGAAACCTCTCTCAAGGATCCACTTATATTTCATCTTCTACACCCTTATGCTCTTTTATTGATATCTCTCTCTTATTTCCTCTACCCACCACTCATTGGTTCCTTTTATACACCTCTTACCTTTATTGTTTCTATTGTTTCCCATCAATTATATTAGTTTACCTCATTTTCCCATACATAGACTACTACCTTCCTCAACTATTACATCCTTAACACCCATTCCTTAGTACCTCCCTCTAATCCTATGGTATCTATGTTTCAACCCATTTCTAATTATTAGTATATCCCATCCTTTCGACATTTCATTTGGATTTTTTTGTGGGACACCTTCCCCATATTTATATCACCCTCTTTTTATAGTATCTACATCTTATAGTCATTCCCACCTCCTTCCCCTATGTTTTTTCTAACTACTCCACCTATCTCTTCATTCTAAATCCCAATATCCATATCATTTGCCACTCACCATATTTGTGCCTCCTTCCTATGGTTCCCATCCCCCATCAACACATTCTTAGTATCATTCTCGTATTCATATAATATTGTTATGCCCCATATCCTTCATCATATATGATAGATATAGCAAAAGTTGGATGATATTTAAACAAGGTCTTGGTAGGTCACCTTGGAGCCCCATCATAACCCCCTATCATATGATGTATTAGCTTATGTATTTCATCTTATCTTCATGCTCCATATTTTATTGTATATTATGTTAAGGATGATACTACCACTCATGTGCAATCATTTAAAGTGACCTCTATTGACTACATTTTTGTATTGAAAATCTATAATTTAATTTAATTTTAAAATTTTATATAATCTCTAGAACCCCTTTCTAGTTTTTGTAGGCATGAAACTTAAACTCTATATAGATATTATACACTAATGTTAGTAAAAATTATACCATCAAGATAATTATTGTTATCAAAGGTCGTGCTAGAATTTTTCAATGATCAATGTTATCCCTACTACCATTGGCTATCATTTGCACCCACCATTGGCAACTAAATAATTTGACAAACCGTTAGCTAGTGGTTTGACTTATTTTTTGACTTCCATTGAAATACCACACATTGGTTTCCCATCTACCAATTCATTTAGTTCCCACTCAAGGCCTTCTTGTGCACCACCAAAACAATGAACATGATATTTCAGAACATCTGAGAAGGTTTAAGTAAGTGGTACCTGCATATAATATGTCTCCAGATGCTCAGCAGAAGCTTGGTTGCCTCATACAGTTTTGAATGAATTGGACTCGTTGCCATTCCAGCGGGAGAAGGAGAAAGGATGTAATGTTCCTGTTGTTGCAAATGGAAATGGTCATAGGGTTTTAACTAGGAGGAGGTTCAAGAATCTAAATTTCTAGTCCAAAACCAAATCAATTTGTTAGATACCAGTCTCATTGCTTATATACGACATACGGTAAATTCATTGCCAGCAATTCATTGATGGAAAATTCACCGTTAGTAATTCACCACCATGGAAAATTCACCGTCGCTGAAAATTAACGATATTAATAGTTTTAATAAAATCAAAGTTTTTGAAATATTATTAATTAATTTTCCACCGCGGTGAATTGCTGGCGATGAATTTTAGTTGGCGGTGAATTTTCCATGGTGCTGAATTTTCCGTTGGTGAATAGTGTTGAGAGATTAGATTCTCTTATTAACAAGGTATTACATTTATATGAATTTACAAACTGTGATATTTATGTTTGGTCACAAGCTGTTAGTTGTTTAATAATGATTCATTCAATTTGTGTATTAATGTTTATGGAGATTAGAAGATATTTGAAAAGATGTTGGTAAAATCTATAGATTTGATTATGAGTTGAAGAGTTTTATTTGTCTAATAAGATTTTTTTTAGAGAAAATATAAAAAATTATGATATAAATTAAAATTGAATATTTGATGATTTAACAAGGAATTAAATTAAATAATATAATCTTAAATAATAAAATTAAACTATTCACGAGATAACTACAAACTGTGATATTTATGTTCGGTTTGAAACCTTTAGTTGTTTAATAATGATTAATTTAATTTGTATATTAATGTTTATGGAGACTAGAAGATATTTAAAAAGAGGTTGGTAAAATTTATAGATTTGAATATGAGTTGAAGGGTTTATTTTGGGATAAAGAATGATTATTTTAGAGAAAATACAAATGAATTATGATATCAATTAAAATTTAAAGTTAACTAGAACTGAATCTTTGGTGATTTAAAAAATAATCTAATTAAATAATATAATCTTATGATAAAATAAGACTATTAAGTTTTACCTTTAATTTCTTATCGATGTATCCCATTTTTTCTCTTTGACATCATTGGAAACACAACACAATTTAATCTTAAGGTAAGTCACTTGCCATGGTTTCAATGAGTTTTACTTTTTGGAATCTCTATGCAAAAAAAATATATTTTTTTTACATTTTTTTTAGCAAGTAGCTCAGATGGTTATTTTGGCTACACTTTTCTTACTTATATTTGGGACCTCCATAATATAGAGAGAACCATCAAACCTCAAGATCATGATAGTGTAAAATGTCCCCTTCCATTTTCTTCATAGTTGTGGTAAGTGATAGTTGAACGAGGCATCTAAAAAGAAGGCTGCAAATTATAAAAGCTATTGGAAACTGACTGTGTGGGGGACTTATTAGGAGGATCCCCCAATTGTTGAGTGTGGTCAGAGGGAGAATACAATCTAGCTATTGTTATTTCTATTATTCATGGATTTTACTACCAACCAAACCTTGCAAGTAATGTTTTAGCACAAGTCTCTTTAAGTTTTAACACCAACATATAAGAATATCTAGTCAAAGTGTGTATGATTTTGAAGGTGTGCCCTTAAATAAACCATTACAAAGATCAACCCTTAAACAAACCCTTGAACATGATCATTCAAGGAATTGCAGGAACTAGAAATTCTTACCTTATTGCTTACATAAGAAATGCACTTCAAAGTAAGATACTACAACAAAAGAGACAATTGTTTGCGCTAGCTCCTATAGGAATTGTTGCATTTAACATGCATGCATCGACTATACATTCAACACTTAGGATTCCAATCAAAGAAATGAAACCATTACAAGGACAATCAATATCAACATTTTAAGAAGAAATGAAACCCATAAGATACATCCTAATCGATGAAGTGAGCTTCATAGGGCCAAACTACCACCCGTCATAGAAAAACCTATCTACACATCACACTCCAATGCCAAAATCTTATGGGAACAATTAACTATGGCTGTTACATTACAGATAATGTTTTTTCAACAAGGTGAAAATCCAAATCAAACACACTTTCGTGAAACATTAAAAAATATACGTAGTGCAGAAAAAACACACCAAGATTGGGGGATGTTAATGAGTTGCGCTAACAAACTATATACAACAACTGAAAATAAGAATTTGACAACTCAATTCATCTTTTTGCTACAAATGACTTAGTGAGACTACACAACAAAAGAATGGTTAAACTACTAAATCTTCCAATAGCAATAAGTATTGCAATAAACAAAAAAGAAAAATCACATTGATGCTAATGATGTCCATCTTGAAAAAAACTCCTTTTATGCAAAATCCAACGAACCATGCTAACAACAAACTTATGGACTCAAGAAGGACTGGTAAATGGATCCCTTGGGGAGGTTGTTGATATTGTTTATAATCTTGGCTTTAAACCACCAAATGTTCCAATGTACATTGTAGTCAGAATCAATAACTATAGTGGGCCACCATGGAACTAATATGATCCAAATATTATACCTATAATACCTATATCACTATGTAATCGTAGGAAAATACCACTATCCATGGCATGGGAAATTACTATCCATAAATCCCAAGGCCTAACAATACAAAGAATGTAACAATTGATATTGGTAAAATAGAAAGACAAGGACTAGCATTTACAACTAGATCAAGAGTGAAATCATTAAATGGGCTTCCAATTCAACTAACATTTAGTTTTGAGCAGTACAATGAGAATGGAAAATAATCCATACACAATTATCAGTAGAAAAGAGGGTCGATTACAATTACTCTCACTATGAAAATTACTCTCTTTCATATTAAATTAAAATTAAAATTTTCACTATCCAATTTATATTAAATATCTTAAGATATATTTTCCTCTTGAATACCTCATTCAAAGATTTTTGGTATACAGGTGGACACTTTCTAGATAATCACAACCCAACAAAATATAATGTGTCCTTCTCGTCCAAATTATGTTTGCTTTAGTTATTTTACATTACATAACTACTTTTTCATGCTATATCTTTATACTAAACTAGGCAAAAAAAATTCTAAAAAAAATTACAGAGTCTTACTCCAATAGAAGTCACAATGGCTATACATAAGGAAATATATGTGAGGTGCAAGGTTCACTCCTAGTCAACTTCACCTACATGTATTAACTATTCATCATCAACATCAATTGTAAATTTAATTATTTTGTTCTTACAATATCTTTATATAAAAGATGCACAAATACATGAGTTACACTTTCTTCTCTACTCTAACTCTACATTGTTTGTTATTGTAGAATCAGTACTATTCCCAACAACAAAAAACATACTTTATAAAAACAATTTATAGAATCTTAGTCTAAGAGAATTTAAATTGCTTATAGATAAGGCAATATATGTGAGGTGCATGGTTGGTTAATAACTATTACTGGTCCACATCAATTGTAAATTTAAATATTTCTGTTACTAGATTATTTTTATATAAAAGATGCACAACCAATTATATTCCCAAAAAATGTACATTTTTAAATTGCTACTTTATTTTATTGACCTCCTCTACAATGTATATTTGATATAAAATACAATCGTCGTAACCATTGCACCTCCTTTTGGTGCAAGTGTTAGTTATAAAAAAGAAACACTCCATGTAATCCATAAAAAATTGAGTATAAAAATGGATGAATGGGGCTTTGATGTATAGAGCTAGAAGAATGCTAATTAGTGCCAAGCTTGAACAACATTTATGGGATGAAATTGTACACACTACTTTTAATTTGGTTAATATATTTCCTACTTTTACTCTAGTTTAAAAATACTTAATGAAGTATGAATAGCTAAAATACCATCAATTTCTCATTTGATCAAAGTATTTTGTAGTGAGTCATATGTTCATGTTCCTAAATAAAAACATTCTAATATTGATACCAAGGCTAACAAGAGTGTTTTCATGAGACATGGTGAGAAAATTAAGGATTATGTTGGTTTTTTTTTCCACTGAACCTTGAAAACCCTCTAAAGGACAACCAACTCTTATGCTAAAGGACTTCAAGATTAGGGGCCAATGAACGGGAGACATATTTAACACTTTTCTCCCGTGCACTTCAAGCTCTACAAGACCTAGGTGGGTATCCCTATATGTAGAGAAATAAGCTTCATACAGATGACAAGGGCCTATAGGGATATTCACACCCCTTGTTCTCATTTAAGTTCAGGTATGAAGCAAGAAACATGAAAGAAAATCTGAACTAAGAAAGTAGGGAAAAGGTTTTTGAATACAAAGTTTGCTTTTTGAGGATGGGGGAGGAAAACTATACAAGACTAGTGCATGCCTTGGGCTACAAAGTCATATATCATGTGTGTTTTATGATGACAACACCAAAAATATATTGGGGGTCTTCTAAATAGATAATAAATTTGTGATAACTCGACCTACACAAGCCTGCTATGTAAATCTTCTTATAAATCCATCTAAAAACACATCTTCACTATCTTCATGCAAGAATTTACATCACTCCTTGAATGATAAGCAAACAAATAAATAGTTCAAACAAAAAATGTGTTTGAAGAACCTAAAATAACCTTGCTATTGAGATTCAAAAGACATTACATTTCAGAGTTGGAGATAATTGCATACTAGCATATATTCATATATGCCACATTTACAAGATACAAAGGTATCTTCACATAATGGCTTACAAACATGGACCTTCACAGGTATTAGTGTTCAACAATATTTTGTACATAGCATTCACCTTACAAAAACTATGAACCATGGAAGGGAGAACAAAACTCCAAATCCTCTAGAGGACTTACCTCATAACCCTTACAAAAACAACAAAACTTCCCTTTATAGTTGAGGCATAACTCAAAAACAACCAACCACAAACCCTAACCTAACTAGGGTTTACCCACGATTACAAAATATCTATCAAGGGAAAAATCCAATTAGATTTAAGAAGCAATCCATCATTAATACACTTGACATCCATGCCAAGCCTTCACACCAATGATCTTGCAAACTATGAAGACAACCCCGACCAAATCCGTAGTAAATCACGACAAAGGACAGATCTCTGGTAGAAAGGAAGTCAGCACATAAATAGGCATGGACACCACTCCATCATAATGGAAGTAGGTAGAAATAGAATTTTTTAATTAGTTATTTTATTTAAGTGGTAATCAATAATTGTTTAATGCAAAAGGAAAAGGGAAGTGTTCTCTACAATTTTGGGATTTCTTGAGAAATCGAATATTTAGAATGATGAAAATAGAGAAGAATATTTAGATTGTAGCAACTTGTCAATCTCACTCATAGTAGAAGGTAGAAATAATAAAATGGTGTTATTGTTCCAATCCTTGTCCTTGACATTTCACGATGTCAACTACCATGTGGATATGACAGCAATATGTGCAACTACAATCCAATACTCATTTTATATTTGTGCATGAAAATTTACCAATCTTAGGTGAAGTTATGGTTTATTTTTAGGATTTGATTTAAATAGCACAATCTAAATTTTGATTTAGTTAGACGCTTCATTTGAAAACACACTAATATGTAGGTCTTATTGAAGAAGCTAGTGTAATTTCAAATGAATCACCTGAACAATTCAAATTTTAGAATGTGCTATTTAAACTTGACCGTTTGTGGTAAATGTCAACTAAATTTTAAATGACAAATATTCCTGCAGTATGTGCAACTACAAACCAATACTCATTTTATATTTTTGCATGGAAAATTGCCAATCACAGGTAAAGTCATGGTTTGTTTTTTATGCTATAAATAGAAGAATAGGAGAGGTGACAAGGATTGTTTGTTAAGCTAATGTCTCAATAATACATTGTCTCAAGTTTCAAAGTTCTTGCTACATCACAAACAATAATGGCTACTACAAAGTTTTCAGATTATGTACACAAAAGTTAGGTATTTGTAGTGGGTAAAACTTATAGTAAGATGTTGCATTTTAGAATATTGTCAAAAAAATGCACTAAAAGAACAATTGAGAGTTTTCAAATAAACAAATTCCTAACTTACTGACAAGCACCTATAAGGATGGGAAAACCCTGCTAAAGGTGAAAGACAAAAAAGTCTTTGCTAGATAAAGGTCATAAAGGTTCAAACGCAATTCAAGTGCAATTTATGTATTGGAATTATATTTCATCAAATTTACAAAAATAAAGGAATGAATGGAAAATGAAATTCAAACTAAATTATTCAATTAATCATATATTTGTATGCTTTAAAAGAATACCTAAACATTTTCTTCGAGAGAATTGTGAGACAACTATCAAGTTCCTTTGGAAAAGAATGAAGCAAAAGGCATCTTGAAAGGTAGATCTGAAAAGAATACCAAATTAATTTTTTTGTAAATGATTATCCTTATCATAGTACAATAATGAGTGGCATCACTGACATTTGAATGATTTGAATTTATCTACTAACATCAATCACTTTAGAAAGAAAAAGGAATTCATTTAAGCAGCAAAAACAAATTATAATGATTAGCGCAACCAACATTTGCATTATTTGGATTTCTCTATTAGAAAGATGTAACTAATTCCTTGCAGCAATGGACCAAAATCAAAGAGCGTTTCATAAACTAAGTAATCAAAGTGTATTTTCCCTGGATTGTAATTGACATGAAGACCTACCTTTTTTTGTGTTAAATACTATTGCATCAGAACTTGAATCAAACTTGTTCTTGGTAAAACTGATGATCTCATCTAATTGAAATAGTAGTCTGATCCTACAAACACTAAAATTCCAATAGTATCATCAGTGTGTACTTGGCAAGAAGGTTTGTCTTACCAAATTTTGCAAAGGTTGTCATGTAACAATTATGGGAGACAATCACACTTACAAAATCAGATAAATATTATCCAAATTTATCCCGCTCTGCATTAAAGACAACGTGGGACTCTTTCTTTACTTCTATTGTTTTGGCTTCCCCTCTCCCCAGTTCCAAGGCTTATTTTTTATATAAGCATATGACTCTAATAAGTAAAACAAAAAAAAAAATGAAAAATTTGACAGCCACTTGAAAATAATCAAATCAGCCTTAAACAAACTGGAACTATTTTACCTAGGGATTCATGTCATAGAGACCACACCATGAGCAAGGAGCACATAAAAAATAAAATTCACAATCTCATTGTATAGTTATATAATACAATGATCCAACATTTCAAATTGTGAGTTTTTACAGTGAAAGAACCATTATCTAATCTTATGTCCCATAGTAGAAACATAGTAAATAGTAGTTTGTCTGCATTTACATAAACTTATTAGCTATACACTTAGGGTGGGGTCCCATGGGGGGGGCTTCAAGATCTATTTTGAAGGAGCATAGGGTCCCATGAAACCAAAAAAAATAATACTACAGGATAAATTAGAATCTTTTCCTCAACAATAGAAGCCCCTACTTTTTAGTTAAAAAATTTAAGCAGGTGCAAAAGGGGTGGGGCTAGAAATTGCCCCACCAGCTTAGGCTTTTTTTTTGCCACTTGTCAATCACCTAAAGTTTTAAAATTCTCAGCAATTAATATTTTTATTATTTTATATTTATTTACTCTACTGAATTGTATATGCAAAATAATAAATTTCATGAGACCACCAACTTCCATAAACATGGGAGCTTAAATTTTTGAACTTGAACTATGCTTCAAATTTCATGGACCCACTTTAAAATAATCCTAAAAAATCTTAGCAGCACCACTAAATTTTTTTAGCAAGGCCCTCTCCATGGAACCCCACCCTTGGCCCATTTAGTATTTGATTTTCAAATAAGTCCCAGAAATATTTTACTAGAAAACCAATTGAGATATGTGGTGTATACCATAAAATGTTCTTGTTTTGCGAGGGCCCTATGTGGTGTATACCATAAAATGTTCTTATTTTGTGAGAGAAGGGCCCCAATTTATCACCAAATTTTGTTTACCAACCAAAAGACAAACATTATAAATCTGATTCTATAAGATTTAATTCATATTCATATATTTTCCATACTGTTGGCTAACCTTTGATGGGATGGGCTAAAATTCTTCAAGTCTCAAAATCTTTCCTCCACAAAAGCTATTGATAAGAGGAAGGGTTTCAAACAAATAGATTCAACTCCTTTATTGGAAATTCAATTCACAAATACATTCTGTCAAAATAAATTTAGTTTGAAATATAGGTTAAGACAGATGATATGTACACATGCACGGTTTATTTCTGGAAAACATCTGGCTTTTCTACTTGTCTCAAGGAAGTGACAATGTTTGGATTTATGAATATTGATCTGTATATTAGGGACTTGAAATCTAAATTTGTTGAGATGTGTTTTGAACATGATGCTAGGACTATGTAATCTATAGATGGGGCATATAGAGGCCTTGTTTTCTTTCATGGAGAATAGAAAATTTGATAGCATGCATTGGGGCAGCTTATTGAAAAAATGACAATCATAACAAATTAGTAGTTTTATAAATATTTCCATGGGCAGTCATATCATGGTCAAAGAGGCAGCAATGAAGCAAACTAAAAATGGTTGCTTTACTTTTCTTTACAATCATCAGCAATTCCTAGACAAAATTAAATATTTGTGTGAAAGAATCTATGTATTTCTAATTTATTTAGACATTAGAAAAGTTGTAAGATCACAAATGATAGCACATCTACTGATCTACACATTACACAACATCATATGTTCTTAGATGCATCTTTATGTTAATGAAGTTCGCTTTGAATGTAAAATTTGCAGTGAGCAATTAATTGATGCCTTTAGAAGTATAATGTAGTATTAGTAGAAGATTTGGATGAGTACTCTTCTTTAAGCTATGTGATTTATGTGGTGGAACCCTATGTATTTGTGTAACGTCAATTTTTTTGGAAATAAAAGGCTTGATTGCAGCCCCGTCTTTGGGTAGGAAAATATTTATATGTTACTACTTTGTTCTTGGAAACCCCCGGATCTAAATAGAAAATCATTAAGAGTCATGGCCTATTCTTTCTCAAAGCAGATTTCTCAAGAAGTGGATAGATTGACTTTGGAGTGGATAGGGACTTCTTGCAACAACCTACATGTGGAACGATCAATGGTTTCACAGGATTCACGCCTTTGGATAGAGGGGTTGCAACTTGTGCATTGTTCTATATAGCTTCACCCCTACAACATGCAAGCTATGAGTTGGGGGAGGCAATGGTACAGTTTAGAATCTGTATATCTTTATCTTGTCATACTTTACAAATGTGTAGTGAAAGTGGATGTAAGGAATGGTATTGCAAGGTTTGACATAGGTGAGAGAGAAGAGTGAGACAGAGTCTATGACAAAGATTTCTATAATGATCTGGGAAAGCAAAAAAAGATGAGGAACATAGTCGTCAATATCAAAGACTACTGACCAAATGCATAAAAATCAAAGACAACACTTAAATTTAGAAGTCAAATAATGACAAAATTGTTTGATGTTTGCATAGAGATTCAAAAAATTAAAAATCATTGAAACTGTTGCAAGTGATTTACCTCAAGATTATGGTCAAATTGTTTCGTGGAAAGAATGATGCCAATGACGAATAATGTGTGAAACCCTACCACGGCACATTATTGGCAAATGATATGAATCTCCCTTCACTTGTTGCTTCAATCTCTTCACAGTAAACAAAAGTAGCAGATTGGGGGCTCGTGTAATTTGAAACCTATCTACCTTCACTTTTGCTTCAATCTATTCAAAGTCTTCTACCCTTCAATGTCTTCTATTGGGTATCGATTTGAATAGTTCCACAAAGTTTAAACTAGTTGTGACAACGGTGAAAAACTATTGACAAATGTAAAATATAGGACTCAAAAACAACATTACCCAACACAAATTTGGAAATCTGAAAAGGGAAATATTCGCTAAAGAAGTGAAACTATGGCAAGTAATTTACCTCAAAATACTAGTTGGTGATGTTTGATCTTATATAGAGTTTTCACCAGTGATTTTCACACAAGTTTGTCGCAGCTTTATTGCTAGTCATGGATGTGGCAAAATTTCTAGTGCATTTCACATGCGGCCATCACCAACAATGGTTTATATCAACCATTTGAATCGTGTCCATCTTGCCCAAACAAATCATGTCAATCTTTCCCACACAAATAGATCCTCCACATGTCGAAGCCCTCCCCACACAACCTCTCTCCAGCAACCACCATTTAGCATGTGGATATAATGAACTCACCATTTGGATCCCATGAACTCCTCAACTTCCTCTTCATCGACCAAAGACCCGATCAATCACAATTCAAGAGATCCATTCACTCGGGTTTCCTAGTTCCATAACCATTTACAATCAAACTCTTATTCAGGCGACCAAATTAATTTTCGGCAAAATTTAATCAGGCTAATTACAAAATCAGTGGGTTGTGCCCACAATAAATAGCCTATCGGCTAAATATACATTTTAATTATATATATTGAAAGAATAGTTTTATTAAATTTTATATTTATTGCACAATACTTTTTTTGTTGTATTCTATATTTTTTATTATATTATATTTTGCAGTTTATATTTTATTTATATGTCTTTTATTATTCATTTTGTGTCTATTTTCATTAAAATAACTAACAATTATAAAAAAATATTTTTTTGAAAATTATTTTAATTTTTATATTTGATATTAAATTTTTAACACTAAATATTAGTCATTTTAAAACATAAAGATTCAAAATAATGTACTAGTCCAAATTAAACATATTCTTGAATAAAAAACTAAATATATTATTTATCACAATTACTTTCTTAAAATAACTTATTCTAATACTTAGAAACAAGGAAATGACGTCTACTTAGAAAACTCCTGAATTTGCCCTGACTCCTGGCACGCCCTTCTCTCCCTGCTCTGCGATTGACCATGGCTAAGGTGCCCTCAAGGGGGTGAAATCAGCAAAGGTGTTCGTTGTTTCTCATGTCGTGCGTGATCAAGTGTGTGGCGGGGATGGCATTCCCAGGCGCACCTCTTTATCTCCATCGGCTGATATTGTGGGTGGAAATGATGGCATTGTTGGTCTTGGCAACCATGTGACGATTGGCTCTATGGGTTCGTACCTGGATGGTGCTGGTTGCAGGAAGAAAAGCTTCGTTGACGCCCTTATTGCCCAACCTTCCTCTCTACCTAAGGGTTTTCATGGGTCGGGGTTTGTCGGTCTATCCCCTATCAAGGAAAATTTTGAGCCTCTTTTGCTCCATGACGATGCCTCTTTGCGTCCTCAATTTGCAGTTCATCAATCCTCTGCCCCTGAGATCTGTCTTGACAGCCTTGTCTGTGACAGAGAAAACTTTTTGCAAGATCATGCCTTGGTATGCAGATTTACTAAGGTATGGCCTAAACTATGTGACCTCCATTCACATAGTTTACCCGTGTGCAAAAGAGTTTTTTATCCTGAAATTTGAATCTATGGGTGACAAAGAAATGGTGCTAAAAACTGGTCCTTGGTTCTTCAAAGGGGATTTTCTATGCATGAAGCCTTGGTCCCCCTCATTTGATTCGCCACAGAGTCATTCTCATCTACATTTTTATGGGTTCATTTACCCTACCTCCCATTACAGTTTTGGTCCGCGCACAGAGTCATTCTCATCTACATTTTTATGGGTTCATTTACCCTACCTCCCATTACAGTTTTGGGAAATTGACTGTCTAAAAGCGATCGACAACGGCTTGGGGAAATACTTTTGCATCTCTAATGAAACAATCAACTATGAAAATTTGAAATTTTCTCGCCTATGTGTAGAAATGGATGTTTCAAAGGGTCTTCTAGCAGAAATCTTCCTCAATGTTGGCAAAAGACGCTGGTGCCAACCAATAGATTATGAAAAGATAGCATTCAGATGCAGAATTTGCTTTGCTACAGAACATGTTACTGCACAGTGCGGTAAAAGACGGTTTGGGGAGAATACTAGTGTTGTCCCAAACAACAACCCCTCATGGTGGGTTGGGGCTGAGTCCAAACATTATGTTGTGTCTCCTTTTGTAAAGAATGATAACGCCTTCATTCCCTCTCTTCAGAAAACTGCTCCTACTTGAGTCCCCTCCCACTCGACCGTGGATGACTGCCAAGTTCTTGTGTCTATGCTAGATCCATTGCTAGATGATACTTGCATTACTTATCCTTCATCCTTGGAGGTTTCCAACATTGCTCCTTCTTCTCTCTCGGTGGCTACTACTGTTGATTGCAATCCCGGTTCATCGTTGTTGGCGGATTCGAGCTTGGGTCAACATTCTTCCTCAAATGTCGAACTGGCTTGGATTGAGGTGAAGAAAAAAAAACTCCATCGTCAAAACAGAGACATCCAATGGCCCTAAGATCCTCAAAGAAAGAAGGAACTTTAGCAGTATAAGTTGTGGGCACACCCATTTTTGGGTTGATGCATGTCCTATTAGATTTGGAGGGTAGGTTTTAGAGTGTACAATTTTTTTTGTGGTGTTGCACCCCTGGCGACAAGGACGTGCATGTATTCTCTTTTTTCTGTCTTTATACTATGGAAGTTGTCCCCTTGACAACACTTACCCAAAAAAAAAAAACAAACAAACAAAAACAAAAAACTTGTTCTAATACTTCAAAATTAGTGTATATTTATTAAAAAAAAACAAATTAGAATCTATATAATAAATAACGAACTTATCAATCTTTACAATTACTTATTAATCTAAACAAACCGACCCTAACTAAATCAAATGATACATTAATCCTGTTAATGCAGTGTGGTTTTTTTTTTCATAAAGCATAATAGGCAACCAAGACGAAATTACAACGAACTCTGACTCATTCGAGTAAATTGGTAAATACAGCTTGCAACATCATGGGCATAATGCATGTATGGCTGCATCGTTGGAGCTGTATAGACGTTGCCAATAAATGATATATTCTCCAGCTCGCTTTCATGGTGCCCCAGGCAGCATTAAACCGATCTGGCAGAATGAAATCATTTATAGTTATGTATTGCCTGGCGTGGACCTGTGCGAATTTGGTATAAAGAGCACGAGAAGTGTGACTGTTGTCTTGGGATTGAATCACTGGACGTGCAGCTGCTAGGGATTTTGATTGATTTGCGACTGTAAAATGGAAGAAGTCTGGGATTTGCAGGCCGTGGTGGCGGCGGCTGTTGGCGGAGATTCGAACCCGAGGCGTCTGGATGTATGGCAAAGAACTCCACTGCTCAGCCATCAGAGCCAAAGGCAGGTTAAGAGAAGTGCCGTTGCGGTGACTGAGAGTATGTTTGTCGTGGCAGCGCAGCCACCCGCGGCGTCAGTGCAACCACCCGCGGCGGCGGCAACGCCATCCGTGGCTGTGGCTCAGCCGAGGTACAGAGGAGTGCGGCGGCGCCCGTGGGGAAGGTTCGCGGCTGAGATACGCGACTCAGCAAGGCAGGGCGCTCGGATTTGGCTGGGGACTTTTGATACTGCGCTGGAAGCGGCGCTCGCGTATGACCGCGCCGCTTACGCCATACGCGGGGCGCGTGCCGTGCTCAATTTCCCTTTCGACGCCGCAGCCGATCTTCCTTTGCCGCCGCCGCCGCCGCTGCCAGTGAGGAAGAGGCAGCGGACTGATGCGACCAATCAGGTTCTGTTCGCGCCGCTGGAATGCTCAAATTCTGGAAGCAGTACAGTTATCGAGTCAACGGAGGTAGCGAATATTTCCGATGGCTCGGCTCCCATGGCGGCTTTACCCGGCGGATACCAGTGCCTTTTTATGCCCTAATTTGTTGTTCGTTACTCCACATTTTGATCGGCGTGGAGAACAGTTTTGTTGTTTACGGGTTTTGTACAGAGATTTATACTCATTTATTGAACATATCAATATTTTTACTCCACATTTTGATCTCCGCGGAGAATGTTTTGTTGTTCACGGGGTTTTGTATTGGGATGTATATTTATTGAATATATACATCGTACTGAACGTTTTTGTTCAGCGAGGAGGGCTTTTAGTTTTGTTTTCAGATTTCGTATATTTAATGAGTATACGCCTTCGGATATTTGTACGCTTGTATATTTCACTGTTTTGGTTTCCTTTCATGTAATAGTGCTAAGATGTACAGTCCAGATGCACTTCTACGTAATGATTTTGAATTTCCACCTCTCGATTGAGAACATCAAGAATGCCGGCTCGACAGTCCATTAATTATCGAGAACTTGCGAAATTATTGATGTTCTGTAAATCCACTTAGTGGAGAGAGTTGGCTGATTTTTGTCACGTACCAGAATTAATAAGCTCATTCCAGCAAGAAAAGAGCCCTATATAGGCTATAGTTAACCTGTCTGCCATCTTCCGTTTAATCTTTCTATTTACTTTAAATAGATCGCAACATTAATCTTTAAAAAACCGTTAGAATTGCACCTCCGAATAGGGAAAAATCATGCAAACAATGAGCGCAATCCTTATTTCGGCAGCGTCTATCCACCATACTGGATGCATTCATAGAGTCAAAATATTAGTTATTTGTCAGTATGTGCAGCCATGATTAAGTCACTACAAGTAGAAACTGAAGAGGCCTCGTAAAATAGAATAAGATCGAAGGATTTTAGAATTCATGAGGTGAAAGATAATTTATCAAACATTTTAGTTTTTTGTAGGTCTGATTTTTTTAAGATGAATTTCTTAGTTTTCTGCAGTTCTGATTTTCTGAAGCCGTTTTTTTAAGTTTTCTGTAGTTCTGATTTTCTGAAGACAATTTTTTTAGTTTTCTGTATTTCTGATTTTCTGATGACGAATTCCCTTATTTTCTCAACAGCTTTCTCTTTATAGGAATCCTCTAAAAAAAATTTCTAGGTAAAACATTTTCTGATAGAAAAGCTTTTCCTTACATAGCCTGTACGCCTGCACCACAGTTGCCCTCTGCAGCCCTAATCCTGCCTCCTGTATAATCTACTGAAAAATAGTGCAGACATCGTTCGAAAGGACCATTTCCCCAACCTGCACAATGAAATTGTTGAATTTGAAGTGAAGAGCACAGATGAGAAGAAACAGAAGCAAAGTATTTCATATCTAGCTTAACCAAGCATATAAGAGAAAAGAAGTGGAACAACAAATATATTTACAGATAAATGAAATAAACATCAATACTATTGCAGCAGCTGTTCTCTTCATTGATCATTGAATTTTATATATACAGATTGAATATACATGGTGTGCAAAATATAAGGCTTAGAGATCAGAATGGCAAGTCTAAAAAGGAGTATTGTGGCACTATAATGTGACTGTAGCCGCTGGAAGAAAATGTATGGCAGCCAACTTAAAATATTGCATCTCTTGAACATACTGCAAGCTTAGAGTTAAAGCTAATACCCAGCAGCCAGAACAAAACAACAGGAGGAGGAAAATGGAATGCACAACTTAATTTTTGTTTTGTTTTTGGATAATAAGAAATGTTCCAGCATAGGGAATACATGCAGCTACATAGAGGACAAAAAATTAGCTTCAAAAACAAATGTAATGTATTTAAAAACAGCTGTAAAAAAGTGGCCAATTTTTTTTTTAAATAATGATTTATAACATTTACAATGGAGAATTATATGACATAAAAAATGTTGTGATGTAGGAATGCCTATTGTTTGTTGAAATCTCTCAATTTTTTTTTATTTACTTTAGTAAAAATATTAGCAACTTGATAATCAGTTTTGCAAAACCTTAATTCAATTTGTTCTTCAACTACATATTTTTTTGATAAAATGTTGTTAAATATCTGTCTTTGGTTCCATAATAGAAGATAAGATCTTTTGTGATTGCAATTGTTGAGTTATTATCTCAATAAATAATTGTTGGCTTGTTTTGTTCCTACTTTAAATCTACCACAATCATCTTCGACCATATTGTTTGACAAGATGCTAAAATTGCAGCAATAAATTCAACTTCAAAGATACATATGATAATTGTTTGAAGACCAATAAATGACATCTAATTCTAAACTTAATACATATATTTTTCCTATCGTCACTATATGTATACCCAACCAATCCAAAGCTATATGTAGATGTATACAAAATGCCAAACTTTAATAACAAACATACCTCAAAACTCTTTTTGTTGTGATAAAATGTATTTTATTTGGGTTCTTACATAAATCTCGAAAAGAAGGTACCAACATACATGATATCTAATCTAGTAATTGTAAGATATATAAGACTACCAAACAAACTTTTGTACAATGTTTCATTTTTTTTGAACCACCATCTTAATTAATTTCTCATTTATGTTCAAAGTGTTAATAGGTTTACAAATTTATATTCTAAATTTATCAAGTAGATCATTAGCATACTTCTCTTATGAGATAAAGATGCCATTATTCAATTGTTTTACCTTTATCCAAATAAAATAATGCATCAAACTCAAATCCATCATTTCAAATTCATTCTTTGTGGCATTTCTAAACTCATTCATTAACTTTTTTGTTCTTTGTGTAAATAAATTCATCAACATACAAACATATTATGAGTAAATCACTTGTACTTTAAATTTACATTAGTGTAGACTCACTTTTACTCCTTTTGAAACCATTCATTTGAAATAGCCATCTATCCTACTATACCATGCTCTAGATGCCTACTTAAAACCATAAAGAGCCTCTTTCAACCTATAGATCCTTTACATTCCTATTTTACAAGCTCATACCCTAGTGGTTGTTCTACAAACACTTCTTCATTCAAGTAACCATTCTGAAAAATTGATAAAATTTCCACCTAAATTGTGTTGCCAATGCCAAAATCGTTCTTGTGATATCCAATTTAGCAATAGGAGAATATGTTTCAAAGTAATCAATACTTAGTTGTTGACCCATCAAATTTATATTTGGTTTTGGAGATCCATTTAAGCCCAATAACATCTTTCTAAGTTGAAGGATCAACTAGTTCCCATGTTTCACTCTTTTTTATGGAAATAACTTCTTTATTCATGACTTTAACCCATACTTCTTCATTTATTGCATCTTCAAATTGTCTTGATGTTGGAAACAAGCTACACTGAGAGGGGGGGTGAATCAATGTTGTGCAAAAATTAACTTTATTAACCTTTATCTTCAAAGCATTAACAACATTCGATCATAATGCATAAATAGGAAAATAAACACAACACCATAACACCAAGATTTTTACGTGGAAACCCTGTTAGGGGAAAAACCACGGTGGATGGCCAATCCACAATTATGATCTAAGTATACTCAAATAAATATCACAAAAACGGGAATGCACTTGCATTCAGGTGCGCTACCTAGAGCTCACTGCTCAAAGGGAAGGCTCACTGCCTTACAAAATACAATCAGATTAAAACCATCTGATAGTTTGAATTGAGAAGATTATCATCTACAAATGCCTGATTACAGTTCTAATTAAGCACAATAATAGATTTTCTGCCTTACAAACTAGTTTTGCACTTTTGTTATTTTCTGCTCATACACATAACATAAATCTTCTATGCGCAAGTGAAATTGCGCTTAATCGCTCTTATGCTCTGCTCTTATTCGCAATTCGCACCAATACACACTTCATACATCATGCAAGATGATACAGATGATCTTATATATATATATATATATATCTGCAATCATAAAATTTAAAATTACAATTTGTCGGCTTCAATAGAACACAACAATAATTACAATTGTTGGCTAGATCCTTGATTAAATCTTTATGCACATCCTCCAAAGTCAGTTAAGACATAGAGGGGACCCAAACAAAGATGTACAAACACCTTGAAAATACAAGTAATTAAATGCTTCTCATACATCTATGACATAATATATTCCCGAAGTCGGCTCCAATACAACAAAGACTGGGAATAAGCCAACCAGATCTTCTATCTTCCATACGAATTGATTCGATCCACTGCGCTTCAGTAGTAACAGAGACAATATGCCAAAAATCATTTCCTGAGATGCGCAACACAAAATAATAACTTGAAATCTTCATACAGATCGATGAACACTGTGCTACTGGATACTCTGTTCTGCCTTATCAATCTTCAATCTGTCTGCCAGTATGATCAAATGATAGTGTGTGTATCTGATCATCGATTTGAGTTGTCATCAACGACAACACTAAGTGATACTGCAGTGTCTCTTACCAACACTTAGTTCAACTTAAATATGAGATAGAAAAATAAAATTTGTGGTTGAATCAAGACTAGTAGTCCCATCATAAATTTGTTTAAGGCTTTATACTTTCCTTGGAGGAAGAATCAATCCTAAAGAAGGATTAGATGGAGAAGATGAGAATTTTGGTGAAGGTGATGCTATAGAACTTGAGCTACTACTCATTCCAACAGGATAAGATGGAACATCTTCTTCCAAATCAATAATTATGTCTTTCTTGGTTCAAATTTCCATTCCATTGTGAAGCTTCATTTTTAAAAAAGATAACATCTTGACTAAAAATTTGTTGAACACACTAAAAGTTGAGAGGGGGGGTGTGAATCAACATGTACTAAAAATTAAATAATTTCATTTGCAAATTAAACATCAAATCACATTAACTGAAAGAAGAGCATAAAAGAAAACATGCACCACACAAGGACACCAAGACTTTTACGTGAAAACCCAATGAGGGAAAAAACATGATGAGAGTTAACTCATAATATATGAAGCTCAATGCTTACAAAAATTGCAATGTTGTTTAAGGCTCACTACCTCAAGACTTGCAGGCTAAGGCGCACAACCTTAGGGCAAGATACAAGGACCTACTGAAGAGGCTCACTGCCTGATAGCAAGATACATGAAAATTGCAATGAGAACATGAACATGAGCTACTATAAAAGAAGCATCTAACATATGTTGATGTTGTAGTCCCTTTTTCGCACTATTACTCAATCGTACTAACTTCACACACTTCACTTTTGACATACTACACAATCTCTCATCAATCAATTCACAAATTATTATTTTTCTTCTTTAAATACCCTCCGCAACAACTCAAAACACCAATTAGGTCAGCTCCAAGATGACATAAAATGAAACAAGTGATACTACATAGGTTGGCTTCACATATATGCATTATAAAGAGAAAATGAGTTGTGGATCATCACAGCATAAAAGGCCCCAAATACATCACAACACATATTCCAAAGAAAATTAATTAATCAAGATCAACCACAGATGAAGGGAACAAGATTGTCAACCCAAACAATATCAATACTACCAAAACTGCCAATTCTTCATCTTTATGCCATCATGAAGAAACAAAAAGCATCATGTGGACCAAGATGTGAACAATGTAGTTTATGCACAATATCTCTTCAACCTTCTTTTGAAGTATCTGATCATAATGAGTTAGCACAAGAAGAGGAACATATTGAAATGATGAAAACAGAGCATCCCAAACAGACTGCAACACTTCAAAACTTAGGATATTGCATTGGTATACACCAAAATAGCTAAGACTTGCACAGATGAACCCATACACTTTTTTTAGCATATTCCCAAGTCTACAAAATCACATCTATCACTCTGGAGGAATGAAGAGCATTCCAATAAGCCTTCATCAATTCTTTACTCTGCTAGAGCTATGTTGTTATATGGAGCCCAATCAGACTCGGAGGTTAAAATTTCCCCACTTTTGTCAACACATTTTTCCCCAAATCAATTAACAAGGGAATACAAGGAGGGGCAACACCCCCAGTGGGGGATGTTGGGGGCAGCGCCCCTGAAGCAAAAATTTACCATATTTTGTATAAAGAAATTGTTGCACTTTTGTATTTAAATTATAGTTATAAATAGTTGTAAAAACCACCAAAAATGAAGAGTTTTTTGCTGCACGTAGGAATTCCAACAGCCACGGTTGGAATGTGAGAAGCTACGCATGTGTGGAAGGTTAAGAATCATGTGGTTTTCAATTTAGTTGTAGGGTGTGTGAGAAATAAGGAGTAACAGGTCACGAATTAGTGATAGTGAAAAATATAGGTTAAGTCGTGGGTACACACAACAAAGCGTGTGGTAAAATCAACAATGGATATCATTGGTTAAAATGGTTGCTGCAAGATGCAATAGTTGTTGCAAGTTGCAACAAATGTCATTTTTTGGATATTAATAATAAAAAGGGACTCTAGTTTGTGGATGTAGCCCATCATTTGGGTGAACCATATTAAAAATTTGTGTTGTCTTCTTTGCTACCATTTATTTTTGTGTTTAATTTTTTCTTGCATTTAAATTATTGTTTGCATTTAATTGGTAGTAATCTTCCTACAATTCCTAACAAGCTCAGACTGGAACTTTGTCACTTATAACTTTCATTGTAGAAGGTGTGATGACTTGAATTTTTGGATATAACACCTTCACATCTCAACCAACTTATCTTTTGAACTACAAGACTGAATCTTTCTCAGCAGAAGGATGCAGACCAAAACACCATGACTCTATCTTAGATTATACACTATGAATGCCTTAGCAAAACTCCTGAAGCTTATATCCATGTGTGGTACACCAAATTAGAATAATATCAATGTGAAAATGTTGTAAACATATCATAACATGTGTACCTACCTCCACATCATACTTAGACACCAAGTTGATCACCATTATTTCATATACTGCATTGTTGACTTGTACCAACAAATATCTCTACACATCAACTATCTCTAGAGTATATACAATCTTAAACACACACATTTTACATCAATGACAACACATATTGAGTTGACATCAATGACAACACCTATTGCCAATAAAATTAATCTCTTAGTTAATAGATTCTATAGTTAATAACCCTTTGTCTCTTCAATGCAACCAATAAAAATGCACTTCTCACTCCTATAATCAAATTATTGTAAGAAATACATATAAAAACATTTTAAGATGTGCTACAGTAGGTTTTCTAACTCACCATGCCTCATACAATGTCGTACTTCATATGTTTTTTGTTGATATTTATTTAATAAATATATGTATGTAGCAAAAAATTCACCCTAAAAACTATTTGGTAGACCTTGGCTTTAAGCATGCTTTCTTAGATGCAAATTGGTATCATGGCTAAGCAAGAAACAAGATTTTATATCTTTATCTACTGCAAAGGCACAGTGCATTGCAAGTGGATCTTGCTACACACAAGTGTTGTGGATGAAGCAAACATTGAAGGATATCAAAATGGTATATGATGAACCAATTTCTATCTTCTATGACAATACAAGTGCTATCAATATTTTAAAGAATCTAGTAATACGTTCAAGGACAAAACATATCTCAATCAAGTATCACTTTGTGAGAGAGAAGGCTGTAGAGAATGAAGTGAAGCTTAAATATGTTCCTACAAAGGATCGGGTTGCTAAAATATTTACTAAGGCTCTTCCTAAGGATATTTTTGAGTATCTCTGGAAGAAGTGGGGGTCATTTCCCCTCCTTATTTGAACTAGATGAATAATGGGATGCATCATTCCATTGGATCTCAAGATTCATTCCTTGGTCTGGACTGATGACTGGTGGCTACCCCTCAAGGGGAGTAGGTAGTGGAATTATTGGTAGTTGTAGTCAAGGAGAGTGATTATTATCATTATGTAGTGGTTGTTGATTAGTGCAGTATGGTGTGTGCTCCTAAGGGTTCCAAGTATACTGAGCGGTGAAGGAAAGGAAGTTGCAGTCCAGCTATGAGAAGGTTGATTGATGTCAAAGGAGAAACATAAGTAATGCAAATATTTTTTCCTTTTCCATTGATGTCAAAGGGGGAGAATGAAGTATGTGAAAAAGATAAGTTGAAAGGGGGAGAGTGAGTAATGTGAAAGAGAAAAAGATAAATTCATGTAAGAGAAAAGAGAAAAGAAAATAGGTATGGAGCAAAGCTATTGTGTTTGTTGTTGATGGTTTTTCACATCATGTGTTGCCACCAATAACAAAGGGGAGATTGTTTCAAGTATAAATAGTCGGTGTTGTCATTGATGTCAACAAGACTGGGTTGTCATTGATGAGAAGAAGATTATTGCAATATTATATGTATTTGTTGGCATTTTCTATGTTGTTGCATTAACAATGCTTTGATTAGCTGCATTATGTTGTCATTAGTAAGCTACTGGTGCCAACCTCTAGTGTTTATTTGATAAGATTTTTTCTATGGATGTATGGTTGATTTTCTTGGTTGTTGTTGGTTTTGTAGTGTTGAAGAAGTACTGAAGATGACGAGGATATGTCTCTGGTGCTTGGTTTCCAAGTACTTTGGATAAATTTGATTAAAAAAAGGAAATAGTGAGTTGTAGTGTTGTTTTGGGTTGCACAGTAGTGTTTTGATGTTGCTTCACATTTCTTCTATGTCTAAGATCTTCTTGTGTGTTTTGAATATGTTGATCAGATGGTTTCAGATCTATTATATCCATAATTTAGTGTGCTAGATCGTTATGCAAAAGAAGTTGTGTTCACCAATGTGTAAACTATGTATTGTCGAGGTGTCTGGGAGAATTTTTTTTGCTCTGTGTTTCTCCACAATTTGGTTTTAGGTCTTATAGATATAAAGGAATGTTGATATTTTTTGTATCTTTCTTCAGTCGAAATTGTTTGTGGTTTGGTGATATGGAAGTCAGTTTCTTGAGTTACAGTGTATGGTAGAGTTGTTTGAGTGTACTGGGTGTGTGCATTCTTCGGGTGAAAGTTGTTGCGAAGGAACTTGTTGGATTTCAAGATTTTTTTGGAATGTTCCATATTGTGTTCAGGTGACATTTGTTGTTTGTGAGTTGTTGTTGGATCAAAGAAAGCATGCACTTAAAAGCTTAATGGTGTTTACATGGGTAACAATTGACCTGGGTGTTTACACTAAATGCGAAGGTGTTTCGGTGTTTGTGTAAGTGTGGTATGGCATGTATGAATGGATTTAGGTCCTAGATAAGGTGTGTTGTGGTCTTCCTTCATTCCTTTCCATCGTGGGAATATTTTGGTGTCGACCTAATTTAAATTCGTATGGTTGAGGTACATAGTTGACCATGGAGAATGTTTTCAAGGTTGAAGATGATATAAATAAGAGTTGAGTTTTTAAGGGATGATAAGATAGAAAAGACAGATGAGTATGATGTGAATTGCAAATTTGTGAGGTGCGAATTTGAGAAGTGTGATGCAATATTTCATGAGTTAGATTGTTGGATGTAGTGAGAAGATGGTGTCTATAATTCTTTAGTCAAACAACGAAGGTTTTGGTGACATTGTGGTGTATTTTCTTGTTGCATTGAGATTGATTTCTCTATGTAACATTCTTCTCCATCTTCATTTCTAATTTGGCAATGATCCTTTCTTCTTCTGAGCAATGTGCCCTCTAGCAGTGAGCCTTTTTATTACAATCAGTGTCAAGATATTACTTTATATTGTGAGCTAATCCTCACTGTGTTTTTTCCCATCTTGGGGTTTTCCATGTAAATCTGGTTTCTCTTGTGTATGGTGCTTGATTCAGTTTCAGTTTCTATTATTTTATTTTCATGCTAAATCATTATAAAGATTAAGGGTTAATTGAATGAATGTAGATTTGAATGTTTATGAGGGTTTTTAAGTTTTAAGGTATAAATGATTCACCCCCTCTTAGTTGTCTTGTGCATTCAACACTATATTCATGCATGTTCAATATAATCCTAGCTAAATTATTTTTAACTAACTATTGAACAACTTTTGGTAATGCCATGACTCTGCCCAAAAGAATCACTATTTTCTCTAAAACCATTACATTGTGATTTAGATAAATATATATATTATAATTGAGATATTTATTATTAGGGGGATTCATTGTTAGAGTTGGTATAGCAAGGGTTTGGGGATTGAGTTATGTAAGTTCTTTTAAATCAAAGTATTATATACGATGACATATTTCTCATAACTCATCTAGACTTTTTGTAATGAGACTTTAATATATGGGGTGGCAATCAAAGGTGGTTTTAAGTTAGATGTAGGTGTGAGTAGTACCTTTAGTTGAGAGGGTAGAAATAATAAGGGATACAAACATGTAATTAGAAAAAGTACATAAGATACCTAGTGAAATAAGAGTTGTGTTTTATTCTAATATATGTAGAAGCAATATTAAAAATATTAATTATAAATTATAAAAGACTACAAATGCATGTGCTATGTTATTGATTTATTAAATAAATCTCCCAAAAATATACAAATTTTAATTATATTTATATATTTATTTTTTTCAATAATATGAATGAAAGCAAACTAAATTAGAAATTGATATAAATTCAATAGTTATAAATTCTAGTGAATTTTCATCATAAAATAACATGAATAGCTTTCTATTACTATGTTAGAAAAAATGCAAGGAATAATTTAGAAGTAATTTCCTTTTAAAGGGGTATATGCTTTGTAAAAAGAGAGTGTTAAAAGGAAGTGTAGTGTCATTCCAAATTTGTCCTTGCATGTTAAACTCAAAATTTTCTCTTGCATGTTAAGTTTAAATTTTTTCTTGCATGTTAAATTTTTATTATAAAATAAATATCTTATTATTTTTATTTAAAAAATATTGGGAATAATTAGATGTTAGAGTCTTTTAAAGTGGTTTGTGCTTTATAGAAACTCACTTATAGTTGTTTAATTGTAGTTATCCCAAGTCCCAAAAGCAATTGAAATCCTTGAAAGCATAGTCCTTTGAAGGGTGTTAACACACTAGATACAAGTGGTTCTGACATAGTCCTCTCTACCTACAAGAAAGTAACATAGTCCAAACTTAGTTATAAGATAGTTCACTTTCCATAAAGGATAGCAATGAAGTTAGATCTCATGTAAAAAGACGTTCTTACATAAAAGAGAAAAAATATGTTACATCATACTTCGACTCCCGTTGGATTTGACAAAAATACCCTCAATTATAAACTCAATGATGGAATGTGTTCTCATTAACTAAAATACACTAAATAGAGTAAACAAGTTCCTTCTTTTGCATTCATCTCTATAAGTTCAATAATATTAGTTTAGTTTAAAAAATAATAATAATAGTTTACTTTAGAAAAGCTTAATGAGACTTTCAAAGCTTTATTATGTTAGGTTTATTCTCTAAACCTAACAACTATCATATTGTAGGAGAAGTTGTGTGATGGCATGCAGAGATCTATGTTTTAATACTTTTATGAGTAGGAAATGAAAACATATTTATTTGGGATGCTAAAATATTTGTAATTATTTGGAAAGTTACCTTAGTCAAGCTTATGTTTGGTTTGTTTCAATCTATTATAGTCTAAGATAAAATAGAAGTATGCACTTTACCTAAGGTGCTTTGTGCTAGGAAAATAAATGTAAATAGTTTCTTAAAAGTGTAAACATCTTACAAGATTTCTAAAGTTTATTTTTTGTTTTATGTGTAGACGATTTGTGGATATAATATAATAAATATTTTAGGACTATAAAGAGGAGTTAAGAGTAAGTGCATATAATAATTTAGGAAGATTTCATAAAGGATATTCATGGAAAAAAGTTAGAAGAATAAAATCCAGAAAATGTTAGACAACCATTTGAATAGCTAAGGGAGTTATTTTTATAAAAATATTTGAATGAGTTATTGGGAAAACATAGAAAATACATGGGGATTAGGTCGTGTTCATTTGAAGGTATAAGAGTTAGTATTTGGTTGTTTTACAATAGATCAAAATGTTGGGGACTCTACAATGATTGCATTAATGTCTTGATAGGAAGAAACTAAAATTAAAACCTACTAACTATTTAAGTTAGTTAGAAGGTACATTTTGACATATTGGTGATATTAATGGTTTCAAGGAATAATATGAGTGAGTCTTTCAACATAGTTTGAGAATGAAAACTAAATTGAGTGCTTGAATTAGAGAGAAAATTATAAAGTAGGTAATTTTTCACTCTACAAAGAATTTCAAAGCTTTATATAAGGGTGAAGAATTTCAATATGAGGTATCTTAAAAAATACATGTAGATTAATGACATAAAATGAGAGGGCATAGAGAATTTGAATAGCTTGTATATCAATAGAGATGTAGGCTAAATGAATAAGAAAGTGCACTTAAAGAATGACCTTCTAAATGTAGGTACCATGCAATAATAGAACCTAAAAACTATAAATATTGCATGATACTTCGTATTTATATGAAATTATAACCCTCTATTACAACTAATAAGAGTGTTTATTAAAGAAAAACTTATAAACAACCCTTAAGTAACATTATTAATTACAAGAGTACCCATGGAAACATATATCTGCAAAGCTTAAAGATCTAAAAAACCCACTCTTTGTTGGATTTGTACATACCCCATGGAGAGAAACAAACACATGACAAAAGACTTGATTCTAACAATTTATCAACAGATCATCATATATATTATCCATGTATCTCCATTTCATATAAAAAAATTGAAGCTCAATATGGTTGTGTAATGATAAGAAAAAAATGGTTCTCAAACTTTTAATCAAAGTTGCATGTCAAAAGGGATGTAAACACCATTATTCATTGAACTACAAATAGATCCATCAATACGAGCATCTTCGTTTTTTCGTAAAATTATTCTAATATGTAGCATAAAATGATTTGTAACAAGCATCATATTATTAAACAATCATTAGCACATATTTTGCATTATAGCATAAATTGTGAATTGAATCATTATAATTCCTATTTTATTTTTATCACCAAATTCATAAAACACCAAGACAAACCTTTGCATCAATATTTGGGTCAAGTAGATCATTAATTGTGTGAGTTGCCCCTCTCCAAAAAAAACTATGAGTCCAATTAATGACATTGTTCTAAAATCAGGAAGATTCCCAAATGATGCACTCAAAATAATGGACCTAATAAATTTGAAAAATTTTAGATAGTAATCACAAGTTTATGCACAATCTTGTAAACAACAAACAAAAAGACCAAAACTTAGCTAATCAAATTCAAAATTTTAGTAGTCACAAATTAACTTAAACATATGGTGTGACAATCAAAGGTGGTTTTAAGTTACATTTAGGTGTGAGTAATACCTTTAGTTGAGATGGTAGAAATAATAAGGGATACAAACATGTAATAAAAAATAAATACATAGTATGATCAACAGATAATGAAATTTCATGTTGATGGAGTGATCTGGTGGTGCCGACGTAGCCAGCCACTGTTGGTTTTCTCTGTGCGAGGGGGGTTGTTGTTTGCACGCAGGTGGGTCTTGGGGACCTGTCTTAATTCGTTTCCTATTGATTTGTTTTTCACAGGCTACTTTGGGGTCTTTTCTTGTTTGTTGCGGTGGTGTGTGGGTCTCTTTTCAACGTAATTTTCTTGGGGCAGACTTCTATTGTCCTGTGTGTCTCCTATGTTTGCTGGTTGTTGGGGCTCTTGTCTATAATGGCGCTAGCTCTTCTCTTTCTATGACCTGTGAGTGGGAGTGGTATTTGCCTTGGCGCGGGCTTTTTCTTGTTTGCTGACTTCTGTGGTGCAAGTCGTGTGGGGTGTTGCAGCAGTCTGGGTGTGGGGTTGTCGGTGGTCTTGGCTGGTGTCTCACCGTTGTTGAGTCTTGATGGATTTGCATATGCCAAATGATATGACTACGGGGGTTGGTTTCTTGGTGGGTGTGGAATCTGGGTCTCAAACCCTTTATCGTCTAGATCGGGTATAATCTGAAATGGAGTTGTAAAATTGCAAAAGGTGAACGGATGTTTAGAAAGGGTACAAGATCGGTCGGTTCTAGTGATTCAACCTGAATCGTTGGTTGAGGATCTTGCTTATTTCTCTAGTCATGTTCTGATATGTAAGTTTATGGGAACGAGGGTTTCTCTTCCATTCTTCAATATGTGGAATCAGAAAACATGGAACTCGAAAGGCGATTTCGATATTTTGATGGCTGCAAACAATTTCTTTTTGGTGGATTTTTCGTGCATTTTGGATCAGAACAAGGTGTTTGAAGGAGGACCATATTTCTATAACCAGGTGGGTCTCTTCATCAAATCATGGCATGGTTTTAACTCGACAGAGGAGTTACCTTCTAGGGTCCCAATTTGGGTTTGTCTCCCTCGGTTGCTGCTTGAATGTTGGAGAAGCGATATCTTGCAGTCGATTGTTTTTTGTTGGGAAAACCGATTGGCCCTTCGCTGCAAATGTAGAATCTAAGTTAATGTTTTGTAAACTTGGTGAAGGTCACTCAATTCAAAGGGTGAACATACTGAGTAGTCCACTTAACACTGCTTTAGACTACATTAAATTATCGATTAAGGTGTGTAAGCTTGTGATGGTGCAACAAAGTATATGCCCTCATAGACTCAAATTACTCAACTAACCTACTAAAGGTTATTCTAGTTGTTGGAAATTCATAAAAATTGTAAAACAATATAGGAGTAAAACTGAACCTTAGTTGCTACAAGTGTCTACAATAATGACTACAACTAAACTACTTCTAATGAAAGCGACTATAGTTGAACTATCTTTAATGAAAACAGATCAAAATCCTAAGTAAGATTACTGTAAAATTTAATTTATCCTTCAGAGTGTCATCAATAGTTATCCATGCATGTTCCTAAGTAGTTGCTCATAATAAACAAGAAATAGAATCTACAATTCATGAGTAACAGCAAACTAATTATATTAACTATAAACATAAATGAATAACTAAAAACTGAAGTGGAAAACAGTACCTTGAGTGGCCTGCTCAAGTGATTGTTCCCACTTAATGAAGCACAATCTAACTAGTAGATCTTACACATTTCATGAACTAAAATTCATTTATTGCATAAGATAATGGATTATAAAAACTCTCACAAACTGAATTCAACCATTTTGTAGATTCATGTTCAACTGAAAAATAATAGATAATACAACTAAAATCGAAATCATTAATTCCACTTCTAGATATCTAGAACGTGGTTTTAAGATCTGGACTTATTCAATCTATAACTGAAAAGAAAGAGAATCCTAAAAGGAGTTAAACTTTGACAAACAGATTATATTAAGTCATACATCCATCTGTCAAAATTTTAAATCAGAGAAGACCTCTTCCACAACGTTTATTAATTGTCATGACAATGTGTGCTCCATCTTCATGAATTCCTTCGGCCAATAACTACCATGTTCAACTATTTCTGCAGCATCTCCTATTCTAGTATTCAGTGCTCCTTTTGCTATGGGTTCATCCTACAATAACCGTACATCATAGCTCTTCCTTCTGTTGTAAACAGATTAGTTACACAAAATATATACACAAGGATAACCATCATAATTAAACATAACTTTCCACCAATATTTTCATGCACATATTCATAAAAACCACTTAATGCTAATATATCAAACCATAATTCCATCATTATGCTTTTAGGTTTTAGGTCCATGGAATAGATACAAAAAAGATAATATAATATGGACTATAGTCAGGAAGTATATTCAAAATTATCTTAAAGTCTGATAAAACCTAATGGAAAATAAGTTATTATTTGGACCTATTGTTTCCCCCCAACTTAACTTTTTTCTTATCCCCAAGCAAAAACACTCAGGATCTTGATTTTTCTATAGAGAGGTTTGCCTCAGTTTCATAACTATCCCAACATCTTGATCTTGTTGTAGATGGAAACCTTGATATGTTGAAAGTATCCTCATTTTGATAGCTTCTTCTCTTTCCAATTCATCACCCTTATTCCCAGTCCAATGTGGAATTGGACAAAGGAGAATGGGTGGCTGAAATGTAAGGGGCGGTGATAACTTTAAGAAACCACCCTCAAAAAAAGATATAAAATCCTGGCGAATCTTTCATTTTTTGAGGAATAAAAATTAATTTCTATTGGCGAAACTTTCCTTTTTTTCGAAAAAAAATATTAGTTTTATTGGCGATATTTTTACATCACTAAAATTTTGTGGAAAATTTTGGCGAATCTTGAAAAATAATAGGAAAATGCATTAATTATGATGGTGAATCTATCCAATCTAAAATTAATTCTCATGAAAAAGTAGGGGCCCGAGGGTGGAAATTATCGATGAATTGAAGGGGTAGACTATAATATTTACTTTCTACCATTGTTTTATAAAATAATATAATAGCCCTCATTATATTCAACAAGGTAAAATGTAACCATGATCTATAATTCTCATAGGGGCTCAAAACTGATTTTAGATAATTGGTCTAACAACCCTTGTTGTACACTATAAGGTGAAATTTACCCACAATCTATAATGCTCGTGATACCCAAAATTGTGGGCCCCATGAGAATTATAGATCATGTCTACATTTTACCTTGTGGAATACAATAAGGGCCATTAGATTATATTTAAATCAATGGTGGAAACTAAAGATTAGAAATATGGTCCTAAAGCAACTAGTTATGACATACTATTGACGAATTAATATAGATTTCTCCAATAATTTAAAATATTAAGGCGAATCTGATTTAATCATGTATCGAATATTGTGGCAAATTTTTGAGTTAAGTTTTTTAATAAAATAAATTATTTGGCGATTTAAATAAGACTATAATAAAATTTTGTAAAAATGTGGCGATTCAAGTCACATTGTAGCTCGAACTATTAGCCAATTTTAGATTCTCAAATTTCAACTATTAGCCAATTGGCAAATATTAGCCACTAAAAAAATCACTGGACTAAGGGGTATCCAGTGAATTCCTTTATTAATACCGATTGCCATGTATTTCTAGACCCTTTGGAGCATAGCAGTAAAGTTATGCACAAAATATGGTTATTTATTCTGCAATTCAGGAGTTAGTTCATTCCACTGATTTTGTACATACTTATAACATTGTATAATTCCTACAGCTAGCATTTTCATCCTTTCATAGTCATCTTTCCTTAGTTTCATTATTATCTTACCAACTCCTTTATGCCCAAGAAATTTCATCCACTCATCAATAATTGGCTCTCAATCCTTAGCCATTTTCCTCAGTGGAAGTGCTATAGATTTTTCTTTTTCATCATACTCTTCCATAATTTCTCCTCTGAGTTGTTCATTCCTATAATAAGAGGCAAGGGCTCTGACTTGAAGACCCCTAACAAACATTAAGGGGTTATATTTTGTGTCATTAGGAATCACATAATTGTGCAAATAGAATTCACACAATTGATCTTGGTCCTCAACTGTAGAAGCTTTAAAAATTTCAAGAAACTCATTTGGTTGGCTCATAGCAGTTGAATGTTTACTAACCAATCTATTAAATTGGAAACACAAATACCTCTCTTGAAGAAATAATGCATAAGTTCTAGGTAGAGGCTTTTATTTCATAATTTGTGTAGCTTTATCTTCTACTTCTTCCAGTCAGACTGCTGACTTGCTCAATTCCATATCCTTCTTCTCGAATTCATATACATATTTCTCCTTTTCTTTTTTCCATTTCTATCTCTCTTCTTCAAATTTATTGGTTATACTCCAAAATTGTTAATCGAGAGAAAAAGTGGTGTGACAACCAAGAGCCTTAAGAGAAGGGGGCTTTCCACTTGGAACTTCAAGTTCCTTAGCCCCTATTTTAGTATCAACCAATTAAGCCAGTAAATCCAACTTAGCACCATGACCATATAATTGCAATTTTTCCTCCATTTCTTTTATTTTAGCTTCCCTCTCTTTGTCCTTTTGCTCATAGTTTTTCACCAACTCCTCTAGATGCTTGATTCTTTCCATTTCTTCCTGGAGTGCTTGCCTTACATTCCTTTCTTCAAGATAAGCTTCTTCTCCACCTTCAAACTGTTCATTTCCTCCTTCATGTTCATTATATGTGGGGCTATCTGGAACTTCTCTCCTTAATTTCCTTACAATAAATGGATCCTCTGACTCAAAATCAGAAGTCATTATTATACACCTTCTCCTTTTCAGAGATGCATTCATATCCCCAGTGATATTCTTACCTGGTTCAGAATCAAGCTCCACGATTGTGACATTTTCCTGTTGTTGTTCCTGTTGGTGTTGATTTTCCTAGGACTGTTCTTTGTTTTCCTCTTCTTTCTCAGGTTCCCCTATACCTTCCTTTGCAATATGTTGCTACCTAATTCCACCAGAACATCTGGGCGTAAGTTTTTTCTGCTTCAGTTTTCCTCTTCTCCTTCCTAGAACCTTTTCTCTTTTCTTGAACAACCCTCTTTCCTTTTGGATCCTCTTCTTCTAGTTTAGAGGGTGTGGAAGCAGTAGATACACTACTTCTCTTTCTTTTAGAATTGTGTGGACTTGAAGAAGGTAATTCTTTATTGTCAGGTGGCCCTAATTTTGGTTCCTCGGGTTCTGTATGTTCGCTTTGGTTGTGGGTAGGTGAGACCATTGGAAAATTATGAGGGTTTTCACTTCCAAGCTCATTCTAGGGTTCATCTTGAATTCCCATATTTTCAGGCATTAATAGCAAATTATTGATATCATTACACTCTTCAGCCCTAAAATCTTCCCACCTCACTTGTGGGTACTGAATCCTCAGACTTCTCTTTATCAAAAGAGTAATCAAACAATGGTGGAAAAGAGAAGTATCATATTTTCTCCTCTGATACTCTGAAGCCATCCTTTTCAATAGGTGGTATAAGAAATTGGGTGCATTAACTATCTTGTTATGACTAAGATGAGTTAATAACTTGAAATGGATGGTATACAACAGATTTTTCCTCCCATCACATGTGATATACCTGACAATATAAGAAGCACATATTGCCCATAACCAGTGGAGAGACACTCTTTTCATACCTTGTGATGTGGAATCAAATTGATCTTCTCTTATGTTGAATTCATCCCGAGCAGTGACTGCATCCAACCGAGTTGGAAATTTTTCTCATGTCCTTGGCAATCCGATTACTTGAGCAATAGTAGCCTTTGAAGCATCTAAAGAAATTCCTTTCACCACAACTTCATTATACTGAAGAGTTTTTGCAAATCTCCATGTCAAATCATCACTAAACTCTGTCAACTTCAAGAAATAATCCAGCCATCCAACCATTGTAAATATAGGAAGAACAATTGCATACTCCAGAATTTGTTGATGAGCTCTCAGTTCCCTCCTGATAACATCTCCTCCCATATTGGCTCACTTACTGCTCAGAATATCAACTCAAAAGCTCAACTCAGTCTTTGCCTACCGCCCTCAACTATACTTATGACCTCAGTTTCCAAATGTATACTTGCTACCACACTAGACTATAACCACAAACCTTTCTTCAAATTTAGCTCAAACAAAAACCAAACTAAGGTTCTTTCAATTTGACAAGGTTTCAAGTTCTTTAATAATTACAAAAATGGCAGTGGCAGAAGTTACAATAAAGACATAACTCAAGACTTTTCATTTCATGATCACATTAATTCAATTTGGGGTGGCTAATTTCAAGAAAATGTGACAAAAAGATAATTTAAGCGTACCCCCCCAACTTAAGATGTGAAGTGACCTCACTTTATGGTGGTGATTTGGAGGTGAAATAAATGTGAGTTGATGGAATTAAAGAATGCAATATTTCACATTCGCGGAATTGAAAGTTTGCATAATCATAATAATTTACCTTAAGTGTAGTTGTGCGGAAATAACCACTGATGACGCGTGAAGACTGAAAGAATATATGTTGCAAAGGATTTGATGGTACAAATATTAAATGCAAGGTAATAAGTATCATGGATGGTGAATGAATATGGCTAGATAGGTGTAAGCAGATGATGTGACTTGAAAAAGGTTGGAAATGTACGCGGGCAATAAAATAATTATGTCGCGAGATTTAGGTGGAATAAGCGGGTATTATGGAGATGAGTGGTGATAACCTTGCAATAAATATGACACCAAAGAAATAGAATATTTTGTTCAGCTCCTTGAATTGTGATACGGGCTCCTACAATGTCAAGTCCCAAACATACCATAGATAGTGTGAAGCTACAGGTCCCTTTGAAACATGTTGAACAGGTCCCGTAAATATATAGTTGTAGTGTTATCATAGTCGTGCAATGTGTGCAAATTTATTGTGCAGTGTGTGCATGTGGAAAAGCATTGAAAATTAGGTCGATGTAACCTCAGAAGTTGAGTTGTGTAACTCAGCCACTACATTATCAAATGTGCTTGGAATGTCCCTCAAAACGGATGGAGGACTCAAGGAATCGGATTTTGTTTCAGTCTCAATACGAGCACCATATTATTGTATGAGAAAAAAGATGAAGTCATCATGTTGCATTGGCTTCTTATATAACTTGAGTCTGTGTCCATTGACAGGAAGAGAGAAACATACTACATCAATTGTATGTAGTTGTACTGCTCCATTTGGATAAACCTTACTTATTTCATAAGGGCCCGACCACTTCAACTGAAATTTTCCCTTGAAATCCTTATAGCATGAATCATACAACAGAGCCCAATCTCCTTAAATTCTTGTCTTTATGAACGGTGCCAAAAATGTAGAGTCTAAGTTAATATTTTGTAAACTTGGTGAAGGTCACTTAATTCAGAGGGTTAACAAACTGAACATTCAACTTAACACTACTTCAGACTACATTAAATTAGCGACTGAAGTGTGTAAGCTTGTGATGGTGTAATAAATGGTATGCCCTCATGGACTCAAGTTACTCAACTAACCTACTAAAGGTTATTCTAGTTGCAAAAAATTCATAAAAATTGTAAAACAATAGAAGTAAAACTAAACCTTAGTTGCTACGAGTGCCTACAGTAACAACTACAACTAAACTACTTCTAATGAAAGTGATTGTAACTGAACTATCTAAAATAGATCAAAATCCTAATTAAGATTACTGTAAAATTTAATCTATCCTCTGGAGTGTCATCAATAGCTATCCATGCATGTTCCTGAGTAGTTGCTCATAATAAACAAGATATAGAATCTACAATTCATGAGTAACAACAAACTAATATTAACTATAAACATAAATGAATAACTGAAAAAATGAAGTGGAGAAGAATACCTTGAGTGGCTTGCTCAAGTGATTGTTCCCACTTAATGAAGCACAATCTAACTAGTATATCTTACACATTTCATGAACTGAACTTCATTTATTGCATAAGATAATAGATTACAAAAACTCTCACAAACTAAATTCAACCATTATGTAGATTCATGTTCAACTGGAAAATAATAGATAATACAATTGTGTAAAAACCAACTAACTAAACTTCAGACTCAACCATCAGTTATATACAAACTGAGGGAGTCATTACTGAATTAACAACTAAAACCAAAATCATTAATTCCACTTCCAGATATCTAGAACATGGTTTTAAGATCTGAACTTATTCAATCTATAACTAAAAAGAAAGAGAATCCTAAAAGGAAGAGAACTCTGACAAACAAATTATATTAAGTCATACATCCATTTGTCAAAACTCTAAATCAGAGAAGACCTATTCCTCATTGTTTATTAATTGTCATGACAACGCATGCTCTATCTTCATAAATTCCTTCAGCCAATAACTATCACGTTCAACTATTTCTGTAGCATCTCCTGTTCTGGTATTCAATGCTCCTTTTTGCTACAGGTTCATCCCGCAACAACCGCACATCATAGCTCTTCCTTTTGTTGTAAATAAATTAGTTTCACATAATATATACACAAGGATAACCATCAGAATTAAACATAACTTTCCATCAACATTTTCATGCACGTATTCATAAAAACCACTTAATGCTAATATATTAAACCATAATTCCATCATCATTCTTTTAGGTCTTAGGTCCGTGGAATAGATACAAAAAGGATAATATAATATGGACCATAGTCAGGAAGTATGTTCAAAAGTATCTTAAATTTTGATAAAACCTAACGGAAAATAAGTTATTATTTGGACCTATCAGCAAACTTTGGATAAGAGGATTTTCTCTTATGCGCGAGTATGTGTTGAAATTGATTTGAGTCATTCTTTTATGAATTCTATTGATTTGACTATTGGTTCTTGTTCCTGAAATCAGCCATTGGATTATGAGACATTACCTTTCCAGTGTTGTTTTTGTCATGAGTATTGTCACCTTTAACGGAGATGTCCTCGTGCAGCTGGTGTTGGTGGTGCAAATAATCCTCCCCCTCATTCTAATCTTAAGGTGGATAAAGGCAAGACTCCCATGCAAGGGATAGTGGATAAATATGGTTTTGTTCTGGTCAAGCCTCACAATCGTGGTCGATGTCAGAAGCGAACTTTCAAGGATAGGCAGTTGGGAGAAACTGTCAATAGATTTCAGGCTTTAGATGAGTTAGTTCAGGAGGAAGGGTTCCTAGCTGACATGAAGTTGGAAGTTGGTGCTTGTGTTGAAGAGTTACCTAATGTGTAGCCTTTAGAGATTTCTAGGGTGGATAAGCTTGGTGTTCTTGGTCCTCAATTGGATTTTGTCTTGACCCCTTCGGCTCAGGTGATGGGTTAGGAAGGTCGGGTGATTGTAGATTCTGAGGGTTCCCTTGGTGGGGTGGGGCTATCTCGGAGGTGGAGAGTGGTTATGTTACAAGTAAAAAATAAGTCTTCTTCCTCTACCTTGGATTTGTAGCAAAAAACTTTCAAGAAGGGGGCTCCTGAGAAACCTTCTAAGGTTGGTCGGAAGAAGGACCAAGAAAAGGTGAAGTTAGCTAGTGAGACATTGGTTGAGGTCGGTTCGGTGAATACTATTGATGCTCACTTCTCCCAACCTCAATGATGATTGTGCTTTCTAGGAATGTGAGGGGTATGAATAGCATCCTTCAATAAAAGGCTATTCAGGACATGGTTTGTGTTCATTCTCCTGAAATGGTCTTCCTTCAGGAAACTAAGTTATCAATTGATTCTATGTTGTGGGTGGCTTCAAATATTTGGGGTCGTGGTAAATTTCAATGTGTGGGAGTGCTTGGTAGCTCTAACGTAGTGGCCTATTTATGGGATCCTTTAAAAATCAGTCCCGTTTGGTGGATCTCTTGCAGGAGCTTGATTTCTTGTGTTTCTTCTCATCTTCAGTCTGGGGAAAAAGTTTTTTCCTCTAATATTTATGTGTCAATTGAATTTCAAGGTAAATCCCGATTGTGGGAGCATGTTAAATATGTGAGGTCTTTGGATTTGTATTTTCCTTGGATCCTTGTTGGGGACTTTAATGCGGTTATTTCTTTAGAGGAGAATAGGGGAGCTAGTGCTTGCCTGGAGCCTTCCTCGGGGCTCTTGTAGGATAATGTAGCTCTTCTAAGGTTGGTTGACATTAAGCCAATGAATGGAGTCTTTACTTGGAGCAATAGGAGAACTGCAGATGTAGCTAATTCTGAAAGACACGATAGATTTTTGGTGTCTAGGTTTTGGTTGGGGGACAGGTGGGTGACCAATTCTGAGATATTGGATAGTTGAGGCTCTAATAATTGGCCTATTAAGCTTATGGTTGAGTTTCCCCATCATGGTATTAAGAATTATTTTAAGTTCCAACTTATGTGGCTTAGGGACGAGTCTCTTCATGATTTACTTCTTGTTTGGTGGTGTCTTGGGAAGCCAGCTTATGGCACTACTATATACTCTTTCTCCAAGAGGCTTCAATATGTTAAATACAGGTTGAAATGCTGGAATAGGCAACACTTTGTTAATTTGTTTCATGAAAAATAGAAGGCTCAAGATAGATTGGATTTGATCATTAGGAAGATTTGTGATCAAGGCCTCTTGGAGGAGTTGGGTCTAATGGAGGCTGTTGCGGTGAAGGATGTTGAGGAATGGGAGTTAAGAGAAGAAATTTTTTTGAAGCAAAAATCTTGTGTTGATTGGCTTCAGGCTGGTGATTGAAATACTTATTTCTTTCACAATTTTTTCAAAGATCGGAGACAAGGTAATATTATTTCCTCCCTCTTGTCATCGAAGGCAGAAACTTTTTCCTCCTCTACTTCTATTTCTACTTAATGTATTTGGTTTTTTTCCTCATTATTCTCTAATGATTTTCCTCCTGCAGAGGAGGATGAAGCTATGATCCTTGATTACTTTCTGCAACTGGTCTCAGATGAAATGAATGAAGCTCTGCTTTCTCCTATCACCTTGTTGGAGCTTGAAATTGTTGTGTTTCGGATGAAGAAAGGTAAAGCTCCTGGACCTGATGGATTCCCAGTTGAATTTTTTTAGGAATTCTAGGAAGTGGTTAAATTTGATCTCCTGGAGGTGGTTCAAGAATCCTTCAGGAGTAAACAAATGTTGAAATCTCTAAATGCAATTTTTTTGGCTCTTATTCCAAAGAAGGAGAGAGCTAACTCTCTAAATCTTTTTAGGTCGATTGCTCTTTGTAATGTTGTTTACAAGATTATTACTAAGTTGATTGTTGAAAGGTTGAAACCTTGTCTAAGTGGGTTAATCTCTGAGGAAAAAGGGGATTTCGTTGCTGGTAGGTAGACCATGGATGGTGTTGTTATTGCTATAGAAACCATTCATTCTATGGAGTCTTCTAAGGAAAATGCTATGTTTATTAAGCTGGATATGGCTAAAGCTTATGATCAGGTTAAATGGAGCTTCTTATTTAAGATTCTTGAAGCTTTTGGCTTTATTGGTGACTGGATTGAATGGGTTAAGAGCTGCATTACTTCCTCCTCCTTTTTTGTGTTAATTAATGGTGTGCCCACGGAGTTGTTTGGTGCTTCTAGAGGACTCAGACAAGGAGATCCTTTGTCTCCCTTCTTGTTCATCTTGCTTGTTGAAGGATTGGGGAGATTTATTTGTTCCCAGGTTGAGAGTGGCTAGATTCAAGGTTGAAGTTGGGTAAATGATATTCCCTCTCAGTTTCATATTCAATTTATAGATGATACTACTTTGATGGGCAGGGTGAAGGTTGAGGAAGCTATTAGATGGCGTAGTGTGTTGGATAGTTACTTTGCTGCCTCTGGGCAGCATATTAATGAGGGAAAGTCCATCTACTTCTTCAATACTCCTAAGGTTGTACATAAGAGAATAGCAGGCATTCTTAATTTCTAGATTGGTTCATTGTCCCTTATCTATCTTGGAATCCCTCTTGCTAGTCGTTCACTTCCTAAACATTTTTGGTAGGAGATTCTTGATAAGTTTTGAAGTCTAGTCAGTCATTGGACTTACAAGTGGCTTTCTTCGACAAGTGGTTCAGGCTCTTCCCCTTTACAAATGCTTTGTTCTCCCTGCTCCTTCCAGCTTCATAAAAGAATTTGAGAAATTGTCTCATCAGCTCTTGTGGTCTGGAAACTTACTTCATAGAAAGTGGAGTTTGGTTAAGTGGGATGTTGTTTGCAAGCCAAAGTAGGAAGGTGGTCTTGGTTTGCGTAGGACTGATCTGAATGGGTAGGCTTTAGTAGATAAATTGTATTTGCAGTGTTGTTCTCAACAACATCTATTGTGGGCTAAAATTCTCACCTTCAAATATTTGGGTGTGGTGGAGAGCATTGAGGTTGCTAGATTTAGCTTGGAGGGCAAGGGTTCTATGATCAGGGGGACCCTCAAAAGGAGTGCTAAGCTTGTAAAGCAGGGGTTTTTTTGGATTTGTAATGGGTGACGAGATGCCCTTTTCTAGCATGATTCTTGGGATTGGCACCCTCCCATTTGGTCTTCTCATCCTCACTTGCAAGATTTGTGCTAGGTTTTTACGGATGCAGGTTGGTGTTATGTGGTTGATTTTAAATCTCAATAGACCATGGGCTAGGTTACTGTGTCTAGGTGGAAGGATCCTCTAGTGTGGCCTCCCAGTGGTGTGGTGAAGGATTGTGAAGAGCTTTTTAGGATTTTATCATATCATGTTTGTAATTCTCTTTCGAGGAAAGATGTGTTGGCTTGGGGTCCTAACCCGAAGGGAAATTTTTTGGTTACCTCTAGGTATCAGGTTTTGGATAAGTAGGTTTTTGGGAGCTCTGAGGTGTCTTGGTGGAAGCATGTTTGGAACAAGTTTTCTTGTCCTAAGTGTAATTTATTCTCTTGGTTGGTGGTACAAGGTAAGAGTCTTACTTGGGAGAATCTTTTGAAGTGGGGGTTCTAGGGCCCCTCCATGTGTGTTATGTGTGCTAAGCATGAAGAATGTTTCCCACATCTCTTCTTTCAGTGTTTTTTCGTGAAATCTATTTGGAATCTATGGTGGAATATCTGGAGCCTACCATGTAGCCATGTTTCTTCCTTGGATGACTTTTGGAGGAGACAGGGGTCCTCTCCTGCTAAGACTTCTTTTCTTAGTATTGCTTGGATCATTGGCCCTAGTTTGATTGTTTGGAATATCTGGCTGGAGCATAACAGGAAAATCTTCTTAGATAAGAAGTTTCTTATTGGGTAGCTTTGGATGAGAATTCTGGGAGCTCTTCAGGAGACTCTGAATGTTAAGTGTGATTTTTTGGTGTCATTTGATCCTAGGGATTTGGGAGTGGTTAATGCTCTGGGCCTCATTGGGGAGGGAAAAACAAATTTGAGTAGGGTGCACCGTGGTCGTGGTCATGAGAGGGTTGATCATGGTGGTTGGCGCCCTCTTGCACAAGGGGAATTGAAAATTAATACGGATGGATCTTCTAGGGGAAATCCTGGGCATTTGGGCATTGGAGGTATTGGTAGGGATTGCTCGAGAGTGGTGCTCTTTTTCTTTTCTATGTATAAAGGTTTGCATACTAATAATCTTATGAAGGCTATTGATATCCTCTTGGTGGTCGAGCGTACGATTGGCCTTGGATGGTGAAAGATTGTTTGTGAATTTGATTCTCAATTTGTTGTTGATATGTTGCATAAGCGACATTTGGAGAATGTGAATTGGCAGCTGGTTGCGGTGGTTAAGCAGATTATTTATGTGTTCTACTTTGGAATTCATTTCCTTTCACCATGTTCCTCGAGAATGGAACAAGGTGGCTAATGGTTTGGCTAGGTGGGCTACTGAGAGGATGGGTTCTTGGTATGTGGATGATTGGGGCAACCTTCCTAGTGACTTGGCTCTTGTTTTGGAGGAATGGGTAATGGAGGATATGAGGTGTTTCTTGGGTGTGAATTAATTCTTGGTTTTGTTTGGCCCATTGGTGGGCTCCTTAATTTTGTCTTTGTAATGCTTTCCTGATTCAATAAAGTTTTTACCCCTTTTATTATAAATAAATAGGATAACTAGTGAAAAAAGAGTTGTATTTTATTCTAATATGAGTAGAAGCAATATTAAAATATAAATTTGAGAGATAAAAATAAAAATAAAAAATTATAAGAGATTACAAATGCATGTGCTATGCTATTTATTTATTAAGTAAATCTCCCAAAAATATACAAATTTTAATGGTTATTTATAAATAAATAAAATAATAATATGAATGAAAGAAAACTAAATTAGAAATTGTTATAAATTCAATAGTTATAAATTATAGTGAATTTTCATCACAAAATAACATGAATAGCTTGCTATTACTAGATGTTAGAAAAAATGTAAGGAATAATTTAGAAGTCATGCCCTTTTAAAGGGGTATATGCTTTGTAAAAAGAGTGTTAAAAGGAAGTGTAGTGTCATTCAAAAAAATTCCTTGCATGTTAAACTCAAAATTTTCCCTTGTATGTTATGTTCAAATTTTTCCTTGCATGTTAAATGTTTATTATAACTAATATAAATATCTTATTATTTTCAATTTAAAAATATTAGGAATAATTAGATGTTAGAGTCTTTTAAAGTGGTTTGTGTTGCATAGAAACTCGCCTACAATTGTTTAATTGTAGTAATATCCCAAGTCCCAAAAGCAATTGAAATCCTTGAAAGCATAGTCCTTGGAAGGGTGTTAACACACCAAATACAAGTGGCCATGACATAGTCCTTTCTACCTACAAGAAAGTAACATAGTCCAAACTTAGTTATAATATAGTTCATTTTCCATAAATGATAGCAATGAAATTGGATATCATAAAAACATGTTCCTACATAAAAGAGAAAAACTATGTCACATCATACTTCAATTCCCATTGGATTTGAAAAAAAACACCCTCAATTATAAAATCAATGTTGGAATGTGTTCTCATTAACTAAAATACACTAAATAGAGTAAACATGTTCCTTCTTTTGCATTCATCCCTATAAAAAATAATATTAGCTTAGATTAAAAAATATATTTTAGTTTAGAAAAGCTTAATGAGACTTTCAAAGCTTTATTTTGTTAGGTTTATGCTCTAAACCTAACAACTATCATATGCTAGGATAAGTTGTGTGATGGCATGTAGATGCACGTTGCAATTGTAGATCTATTTTTTAATACTTTTATGAGTAGGAAATGAACACGTGTATTTGGCATAATAAAATATTTGTAATTATTTGGGAAGCTACCTTAGTCAAGCTTATGTTTGGTTTGTTTCCATATATTATAGACTAAGATAATTTAGAAGTATGCACTTTACCTAAGGTTCTTTGCGCTAGGAAAATAAATGTAAATAGTTTCTTAAAAGTGTAAACATCTTACAAGATTTCTAAAGTTTATTTTTTATTTTATGTGTAGACGGTTTATGGATATAATATAATAAATATTTTAGGACTATAAAGAGGAGTTAAGAGTAAGTGCATATAATAATTTAGGAAGATTTCATAAAGGATATTCATGGAAAAAAGTTAGAAGTAGAATAAAATCCAGAAAATGTTAGACAACCATTTGAATAGCTAAGAGAGTTATTTTTATAAAAATATATTAATGAGTTATTGGGAAAACATAGAAAATCCATGGGGATTTTGCTTGTGTTCATTTGATAATATATCAAAATGTTGGGGACTCTACAATGATTGTATTAATGTCTTGCCAATGTGGTAGGGTTGACAAGGTAGGGGTAGCGTGAAAAAATGCCTCATTGAAATGGGGTCTCACGGTGATTTACATCACCGTGAGACCCCATTTCTATGAGGCCACATTTTGCATACATGTCTATGAAAACATTATTGTCAAACAATTCACATGTCTTGTCCATGCTTCCATTTTGAGCCCATCTTGCAATCATGGCATGCCACATGACCACATTTCTTGGACCCATTTTTTCAAACAGGCCAAGTTAGGTTTCCAATTTCACCGAATAGGAAAGCTAGTGGGCCCGCTAGCTTGCCAATAGGTGAAATTTTCAATGTAGTGGCTTTTTTGAAAAAATGGGTCCAAGAAATGGGGTCTCTCGGTGATTTAGATCATTGGGAGACCCCATTTCTTGAACCCATTTTTTCAAATAGGCCAAGTTAGCTTGCCAATTTCACCGAATTAGACAACTAGTGGGCCCATTAGCTTGCCAATTCGGTGAAAGGCCAAGTTAGCTTGCCAATTTCACCAAATTGGATAGCTAGTGGGCCCACTAGCTTGCCAATTCAGTGAAATTGGAAATATAGTAGCATGTTTGAAAAAATGGGTCCATGAAATGGGGTCTCTTAATGATTTACATCACCAGAAGACCCCATTTCTTCGACCCATTGTTTCAAACAGGCCAAGTTAGCTTGCCAATTTCACCAAATTTCCAAGCTAGTGGGCCCTCAACCCTCAACCCTTAAACCCTAAACCCTCAACCCTTATACCCTCTACCCTATACATTGGACCCTCAACCCTAATCCACCCTTAACCATTATCCCTCAACCTAAACCCTTAAACCTTCTACCATCTACCCTCAACCCTAATCCCTCAGCCCTATACCCTCTACCCTCTACCCTCAACCTTCAACCCTCAACACTCAACCCTCAACCCTCAACCCTCAACCCTTAAACCCTAATACCCTAATACCTCAACCCCTATACCCTCTACCCAATACATTGGACCCTCAACCCTATACCTTCAATCCTCTACCCTCAACCCTCAACCCTTAAACCCTAAACCCTTAAACCCTCTACCCTCAACCCAATACCCTCTACCCTCAACCCTAATACCCTTAAACCCATGTAAACTCTCTACCATAATCCATAATCCCTCAACTCTAAACCCTCAACCCTTAAACCCTAAATCCTTAAACCCTTTACCCTCTACCCTCAACCCTCAACCCAATACCCTATACCCTCAACCCTAATACCCTTAAACCCAAGTAAACTCTCTACCCTAATCCCTCAACCCAAAAACCTCAACCCTCTACCCTCTACCCTCAACCCAATACCCTCTACCCTCAACCCTAATCCCTCAACCTTAATACCCTTAAACCCAAGTAAACTCTACCCTAATCCCTCAACCCTCAACCCTTAAACCCTCAACCCTATACCCTCAACCCTTAAACCCTAATCCCTCAACCCTTATACCCTATACCCTATATATTGGACCCTCAACCCTAATCCTTCAACCCTATACCCTCAACCCTCTACCCTCAACCTTAAACCCTCAACCCTCAACCCTTAAACCCTCTACCTTCTACCCTCTGCCCTATACATTAAACCATCAACCCTCAATTCTCAACCCTCAACCCTTAATCCCTCAACCCTCAACCCTTAAACCCTAAACCCTCAACCCCTATACCCTCTACCCTATATGTTGGACCCTTCAACCATATACCCCCAAACCTATACCCTAAACCCTCTACCCTAAACCCTCTACCCTCAACCCTAAACCCTTAAACCTTCTACCCTATATCCTCAACCCTATACCCTACACCCAATACCCTAAACCATCAACCCTATACCCTCAATTCTCAACCCTCTACCCTATACATTGGATCCTCAACCCTCATATATCTTTGTCCCTGCCTCCTCTTCTCTCCTTCTCTCTATCTCACTTCTCCCTCCATCTCTCCCTCCATATATCCCTCCCTCTCTACCCTAATCCCTCAACCCTCAACTCTTAAACCTTAAACCCTTAAACCCTCTACCCTCTACCCTCTACCCTCTACCCAATACCCTAATCCCTCAACCCTTAAACCCTTAAACCCAAGTAAATTCTCTACCCCAATCCCTCAACCCTCAACCCTTAATCCCTCAACCCTTAAACCCTCTACCCTCTACCCTCTACCCTTAATCCTCAACCCTTATACCCTCTACCTTATACATTGGACCATAAACCCTAATCCCTCAACCCTATACCCTCAATCCTCTACCCTCAACCTTAAACCCTCAACCCTCAACCCTTAGGCCCTCTACCCTATACATTAAACCCTCAACCCTCAATTCTCAACCCTCAACCCTTAAACCCTAAACCCTCAACCCCTATACCCTCTACCCTATACATTAGACCCTCAACCTAATCCTTCAACCATATACCCTCAAACCTAAACCCTAGACCCTCTACCCTCAACCCTAAACCCTCAAACTTAAACCCTTTAACCCTAAACCCTTAAACCTTCTACCCTCAACCCAATACCCTCTACCCTCAACCCTAATCCCTCAACCCTATACCCTCAACCCAATACCATAATCCATCAACCCTATAGGTCCTCCACCCTAATCCCTCAACCCTATATACCCTTAGCCCATATTCCTTTCTCTCTATCTATACATCTCACCTCTCTCCCTCCCTCTCTCCTATCTTCTCTAATTGTCTCTATCTAGCCTATCCCTCTTTCTATGTACCTCTCACTCAATCATTCCCTACCACTCTCTCTCACTCCCTCTATCTATCTCTCTTTATCTCCCTCCCACTGCCTCTCCATCACTCCCTCTCTCTTCCAATCCCTCTCTCTCCCACCCCCTCTCTCTCTCAAGTCTCTCCCTTTGGCACCCTACCTAGATAAATCTCTCTCTCTCCCCCTCTCTCTATATGTCCCTCCCACCCTACCTAAATAAGTCCCTCTCACTCCACCCCCTCTCTCTCTCCCTCTCTCTCAGGTCACTCCCTCCCACACCCTCTCCCTCTCTCAGGTCTCTCACTCTCACACTCCCTCTCACACTCCTTCTCTCACTCCCTCTCTCTCCCACTTCCTCTCTCTCACACTCCATATCACTACCTATCTCTCAAGTCTCTCCCTCTCACCCCCCTCACACTCTCAAGTCTCTCCCTTTGGCACCCTAACTACATAACTCTCTCTCTCTCTCTCTCCCTCCCACCCTACCTACTCTCTCTCTCTCTCCAGCTAAGTCCCTCTCACTCCAACCCCTTCTCTCCCACTCCCTCTCTCTTAGTCTCTCCCTCTCTCAAGACTCTCTTTCACTACCTAGCTACATATCTCTCTCTCTCAGGTTTCTCCCTCCCTCTCTCCCTGCCACCCTACCTAGACAACTCTCTCTCTCTTAAAATTCTCCCTCCCTCTAAATACATACATACTTACATACATACAAGCATAATACATATGTACATACAATCCTACATATATACAAGCATACATGTACATATGTACATACAATCTTACATACATACATACATATAGGAATACATACATACATGCATGGATACATGCATACAGGCATACATACATGCATACAAGCATGCATACATACATACATACATGACATCAAACATACATGTACATACAAACATACAAATATATAAGCATACATTCAATAGAGTAGCATTTAACATAAAGCAAGACATAACACGAGTGCATTATAACACGCCCGCATTATGTCTTGCTAGACATGTCTTGCACAAATGCAAAAACCATGTCAAAACTAAGATATAACGTGGGTGCACATTATAACACGCCTGTGTTATATCTTGCTTTGGGAATCCCCAAGCCTTGGGTTTGGTATTTTCCTTGGAATACCAACCCAAAGGCTTGGAGGGCCTTCCCAATGACCAAAGATGCATTTTTTCAAATTCTACAATATTTCGCATAATCAGGTTCATGCTCACCATTAAGATTACACGTGTTTCAATGTCAAACAAATCAAACACCTAGGTAATATTAAGATTTCTCTTAGCTATCCAACGATGTAATTTTTTTCACTTTTTGACAATGTTAAGCCTTTGATCTATAATTTATTTTGTTTGTGTGTCTCTTTTTTGGCAAAAAGCAATGTTTGGTTTTTTTTCATTATAAATTAACCATTCATCAAAATTTCAAATAAACTACATTTTTAGAAACTAGACTCCATTCTAAAAATATTTTTAAAAAATCAATTAATTTCCAAAATTTGTAGTAGCACAGCCAAAATTTTATTTTTTAGGAAGTGTCCATTTTGAAAATTAGTAAAAAATTAAATATTCATTAAAAATTTATTAGAAAAATTGTGCATTAACTACATACTGTTAGCTAATTTCTCACCAAAGCGATTTTAAAAATACAAAAAAAAAGTTCACCGTGCTATGTTCCCACAAAAGTTGTTATGTTATCTTTTTCTGACAAAAACAACACCAATTTTTGTGGGTCCCTCTTTTGAACCACTTAATCTCAACCATTTTCAAAATAAATTAGTAGTTTAGAAAGTAGACCCGGAGCACTATGATCCTTTTTTTGTTGCATCTCAAAATTTTGAGTGTAACTATCCTCAATTTCACGTCCAAGGTTAGTATATCCTAATTTCAGAAAAAAGTGGCCACTGAAGCCCCTATTTTGGCCCCCCATCTTTTTGCACTTACCCATTTCCTTCCACCTATCATATCTATTGTGGGTTTCTAATTAATGGACTACTCATAAAGAAATTATTGATATAGTTTTAAAATTTATAGATTTGATCATCATTGTTGAACACTTACTAGTTATAGGAATTATCTAGAATAGTGGGTTATGTTACAACTGTTGCAATGGCTTCGTCATTCTGCCAAAAGATCGACCTGTTAACGCTCGATACAAATACCAAATTTATACAAGATCCATGGGAGGCAGTTAAGCCATGTCAAAAATCTATGATGGATTGGACAAGCACCAACCTATCCAAGGGGACGAGGGCACCGACCTTCCAATAATCCCCCAACACGACTGTGGGATTCAAACCCACGACCTCTCTCTGATACCATTTGTTGCAATAGTTTTTTCGTTGCATCAAAAGATCGGCCTATTAACACTTAATATAAATGCTATATTTATAGAAGATCTACAAGAGGCGATTAAGCCATGTCACGAAACTGTGACAGGCTAGACAGGCACCAACCTATCCAAGGGGACGAAGGCACCAACCTTCCAAAAAATACTTCCACCTCTATTGTAAATGCTAGCAAGGAAATGGATTCACATATTAGAGTTTTGAGTCGTGATGTTCTTCGAGTTTTAATTATATCCTAGTGCTTACAATATAAGAAATACAGGTATTTTGTGGTGACATATGTCAAACTATTACAAGATGAGAGAGTTTGTAAATAAAAAATATTATTTATTTATGCTAATTAATTTATAACGCAATGCATCAAAATTTAATATATTCATTTATCAGTCAATAGATTACATTAATTAGATGTTCAATCTTCAATATATCTTATCCTCTTCCTTTCTCACTATCTTTCCTATTCTCCCTATCTTTCCTATTCTCCATCTCTTCATGATTATTTATTTCTATTTTTCTACTATATAATTATTATTACATTAAGAACATGTCCCTTATGATCCTTATTCCTCCTAGCTAATGCGAGAGTTAGTCTAGAGCTCCACATTTCTCTTATGATAATATGTGATGGTTTGTAGATGTTTTCACTTTGTTGTCTTACCTACTAACAATAAACAAAGGTAAAACTTAACTCTCATAAAATTTGGCAACTAAAAATAATAGTACATTAGTCAGAATCTTATTTTTCCTTTCTACCTACTCTATCTCAAACATTAAATAATGTATTTATCTCTAACACTATGCTTTTATATTATCTTCCATATTGTAAATTGGCTAACAAAATGATCTAGTCCTTCATCGATGTATGAGACCTCTCTAGATGCTTTATCAATGTCCTCAAAAATAAGTAGCATATTCTTCTCCCTAGTAATCTATCATGTTTCCCACTAACAGGAATAGTGGAACGTGATGAATCCAACAAGATTGGAGTGATCCAAGGGTACGTGTGGAAATGGACTTAAACTAGCAATCACAAGAAAATATCAAACTCATTGGGCCTAAGTTTGAATTTTACCAGCCAGATGTTTATTTGAACAAACCTAATGCTTGTTTTTACTACTGATAAGAAGGTCATTTGATTAGAGATTCTCCTACCATAAGGAATAAATTAATACAATCTCTTGTTGAAATGTCATCTAGACAACAATAAATTAATAGCAAGTTGCCTATTTTTTCCAATCCTAAGGGTCCAACACATGAAAAATTGATAGAACCACCTTCTAAAAATCAAAATATTAATAATCCTCTTACCAAAACTAACTCAAATCCCAAATCTGATGTGATGATGGATGGATGGAAATTTGTAAGAAAGAGAAAAGAACCTTCAAGCTCTATTACAGGTCAGAATGGTGGTATCGTGTCTCAAGGTTATCACCTTTCCTCCCCTCGCCTTAACTATAAATCATGAAGAAAGGCTTCTAATTCTCCCCCTCCTTCTACAAGGAAAATATCTAGGTCCCCTCCTCCTAATTCAAAGGATTTGGGTACCTCTGATCCATCTATGGATTTTTTCAATCAGTTCAAAGCTTTGCCATAGGAAGAGGATCTTTCTATCTCTTATTTACCATGAATTAAAAAAATGTCATGGAATTGAAGAGGAATGTCTTTGAGCCCTCATCGTAAATATGGTATAAAGTATTATATTGTTGAGTAGAAAATAGATATTATCTTTATCTAGGAGGTTAAACTTAATGGTCTTTATCTTGCTTCTTCTTTATTTGACATATGGAGAGATGCCTCTTTTCTTTATGCATCACATAGAGAAGGAAGGAGGGCAGTCATTGGTCTTGCTCCTTGGTTCTATAGGTTTCTCATTGATAAAGGTGAGAACCCTTCACATAGTTGTGTGTGGGTTCTGGCCTTTATCAATGGCCAACATATTGTTTTTTTCTTAGTTTATGTTGCAAACTCTGCTAAAGATAGATCTATTTTGTGGGAATGGATGGCTAAAAACCTCCCTAATGTTGATTGGGTTGTAGGAGGTGATTTCAATATGGTGGAACACCATAATGATCATAGTTGTCTTAGCCATATTAAGTTGAATAATGAAGAATTTAATAAGTGGTTGTTATGTCGTAATACAATAGGTGTTGTTGGCTCAATTCATAACAAAAGGGTTAGTCATTATAGTAATTGGTTCACCTTGTCTAATTGCAGATTTGGGGAGGAAAAATAGCTTAGAAAACTTGATCAACTTTATATATCACCAAATCTCTATTTTTCAAGACTCCTCAGGTCTTGTGGTTAGGGTTGACTACTCTCTACCTCTTTTAGATCATTTCCCTATCATTTGTACTATCTTGGGAGCTAAAAATAGTAGAGAGGAATTTGAGTTACCTTACAAGCTTAATGTTTCTCATTTAAAAAATACTTCTTGTATGGAAGTGTTGGTGGGCCTTTGGAATTATTTTCCCAAACCAAATGAATGGGATTCATATAGACAATGGTGGAATAATGCTATTTCTAAATGTGTCGATTTCCTGCTTGCTTTTAGTAAAAGATATTTAGCTTGGGAACGAAAACAGAAATAAAAATCCCTTCAAGGGAAGTTAGAACACACCAAAAAATTACTTAATGCCAACCCTTTTAATTATAATTTATAAACTTTGGTGGCTGCCTTAGAAGTTCAAATTCATAAAATGGATAATTATAAGGGGCGGGGAGCTAAAATCAGGGCCAAATTACACTGGATTAAAGAGGGAAATAGAGGCTCCAAATATTTCTTTAAGTATCTTAACTATAAGCACAAAAAAGAATTTATCGGAGCTATTCAAGATGATGTTGGTTTGGTTCACACCAAGTAGGCAGAGATAGAAGGGTTGTTTTAGAAACATTATGAGGAGCTATTCAGACAAGAACCACATTGGCATGATGCTTAAAGATATTATTCCTAAGAAGGCGGATTCAAAATATATCCATTTCATAGACCGTAATCTCTCCATTGAAGACTTAGAACATGTGTTTTCTATGCCTTCTAATAAAGTTGTAGACTTGATGGGTTGTTAGTGGAATTTTATCAAAAATGGTGGTAGCACATTAAAGAAGATTTCTACTTGGTTTACCTGGAGGCTTTGGAGCTTGGTTCTTTAGGGCCAAACATAAACAAAGGATTAATTAAACTCCTTCCAAATGGGAAAAATAAGGATACTATTTTGAGTTGGTTCCCTATCACTTTACTTAATACTTCCTATAAAATCATTGCTAAATCAATAGCAACAAGAATTAAACCAGTTGTGAAAGGGATATTCAGACCAAAATAAACTAGGTTTCTTGGTGGAAGGCTTATCTTGGATAATCTTATCCTTGCCTGAAAAACATTCGAATGGGCCCAACAATCGGGCCAATAGGCCCTATTGGTCAAGATGTATTTTGATAAAGCATATGATAAAATACATTGGAGCTTTATACTCAAGATGTTACATTGGTTGGTGGGAGGTAGGGTGGGCATCCCTCCAAGCTGGTGGAGGGAGGTGGCACTGGCTGCCATAGTGGAAGGTGGATGGGATGGGTACCGTGATGGAAAAGACTGTTGGGGCAAGCGAATTCAGGAAGATTTGTGGCATGATTATAGACTTTGGTTTATGTTTTCAATGGTCCTTGCATCGACTCCAAGTGAGGTGTGATAATAATGGCGAGGTGACCCCAAACTTTGGTGAGGACACTTGGACATCTGGCGGAGTACTACTTGTTGAGCTCGACGGTGGCCTAGAAACATGTGCTCATGTATTTAGGGGAGGACGGGCTATTTTTGTTGCATCATTTTCTTGTCATAACGGGGTGTGGTGGTAAGCAAGTGCTTCCTTCGTTCTCGACCAAGGAATTTTGAGAAGGCAAGAGGATGGTGAAGGGATCAAAATTTGTGGTGTAGGTATCGATGGTTGGTCTCGCACCCCCCATCTCCTTGAAGTCATCTTTGAGACAAACATCATTCATGGCGGTCTTAGACTAGCGACTCAAGTGCATCCTGAACAATTATGATTCGTTGGTGTTGGTGGCCATAAAAATGGTTTTGGGCTCGGGACACTTGGAGCGCAACGAGTATGGAAGGGATAATTTGCAAGTCTCCTCTCAGTTTCTTGCGTCTCTCTTGGACAATAATATCCTGAAGGCGGAAGCAAAAATCCTATTGATCAAGATGTTTAAAGTGGACTTGGTCGAGGGAGTGGACGAGGTCTTGCATGTGGTGGTTGAAGGACGGGGATGCTCAAGGATGTGTGACCTGAAGCGGATTCATCTGGAGGACACAATAAAGATTTATCCTTTCCTCCTAGACTTGCATGATTCGGTTTTGATGAGAAATAGGTCGGTTGTGGTGGTGGCTATCATTTTTATGCAAAAAATCTTTGGAATGATGGAGGTGGATGATGAGGAGTGGATTGCAGAATTTGAAGATTTCACAAAACTGAACAAGTTCCTGTAAGGTGGCTAGAGGATTGATGGTTTTTTGGCTTGTTGGGATCGATTTCGGTGATATGATCATTTTGTTGGTAACCCTAGTAGTTTTTTGTCTGATAATGGTTATTATGCAAGTCTGTTCTAGGTAGGATTAACAGTAGTTTGGTTAGTTCTTGGTTGTTAGTTGTCGGCAAAATCTATGGTCTAAATTTTTTGATGACTATGTTTGTTTAAAATTTGGAGGCTGGAAGTTTTTTTGGTACGTCAGAAGACTTTAACCTGTTGGGCAGATGATTGTATGAAAGCTTTTTACTTCATTAATATAATAAATAGTATCTTACGTATCAAGAAAAAAAGATGTTACATTGGTTGGGTTTTGGTCCTAAACTATTTAGACATGTTCAAATATTGTTTAATTATGCCAATACTTAGTTAGTGATTAATAAAGAGTTGACTAACATCTTTCCCTTACAATGTTCAATTAGAAAAGGTTACCCCTTGTCCATGTTCCTATATGTGCTTGATGTTGATGCTCTTGGATATCTGTTGCAAAAATATAATCAATTGAATCCAATTAACGGTATTTCTATTCCCCATAATACTGTGGTGATTAACTCTCATTTTTTTTATGACAGCATGTTGTTTATCCAAAATCCAAAGATGAAGATTAATAATATCATGAGAGTCCTTAACCTTTATTGTGAAGTGTTGGGCTCAAAGCTACCTCACCATAAGACAAAATTTCTGATGGTACAATCAGGTTCACCTCCTAGGTCAATTCCTGAAGATTGGAAACAAATTAAACATGGGAAAATCACTCGGTATCTTGGCATTCCCTTTGGGCTAGGTATCTCAATTTTTGAGATGTGGAATTGGTACTTAAAAAATTCAAAAAATTAATGGTGTACTTGGGGAAATAAATTTTTGTCTCTATTAGGAAAAATTCAAGTTGTGAACTGATTTTTTTGGCTTCACATGTGTATTATTCCTCTTATTGGATGTCATTAAAGAAAGGATATGAAGACCTTAACAACTTCTTGTGGGCTAATTGGGGTGGTAAGGTAAGTTTTAAATCTGCTTCTTGGCTACATTGCATCCAACCCAAAACCAAAGGTGGGTTGGATCTTTTGGATATGAGGATGCAAGGAGCTTTCCAAGCAACAAAATGGATTATTAGAATAGTCAATGGAGATGAACCATGGAAAATCTTGGTTCATTTTCAGATTTTTTAGGCTACTCTCAAAGGTAAATGGAAAGCAATTAGCTGGGAAGATAAAAAAAAATATTAGCGCCCTTCTTCCATCTTAAAGCTTTCTTTCCCTTACTTCCAATTTGGAAGGCCTAACAACAAGTTAGTAATTTCCTGGTTTGGAAAAGTTCACTTCAACATGGGTTTAAATTTGGATCTTCGTCAATATGGTGGAATAAATTGGTACAATATCATAGTCAAACTCTTGTTGTTTCCTTTCCAAGGTTGGCATATTATTTATTTTAAAAAGGAGTTCAAAGATTTGGGGACTTGTGGGATTTTAATGCTCGAGAGTGGGTTAATTGGAAAATTCTTAAGAATAAATTTGGTCTAAGTTACAAATATAAAAGGTTTATTATATGTGTTAATTCATTGGTTCCCTTTGACCTAGTTATGAAGATGTGTACTCCCATACAATGTAATCCTTTCAAGGATTGGTGATGGTTTTCCAAGTGCTAGATTGTGTTATTTCCTCTTTAAAAAGTATACTTGAACCTGCTTCCACACTTGTCCTTAAATCCTAGATTGAATCAGAAATGGAATTGCAAGTTTCGTGAAAAAAATTGCTCATGCTCAAATATGACATTCTAAAACTGAAGCTAATGTTCAATCTTAGCTTGGGAAATCATACATTGCAAGTTGTTCATTGGTGATAGGTTGGGATATATGTGGACCCAGTTCGTTAAATGTCCCTTTTGTAAGCACATTGAACGTTTGAAACATTTATTTTGGGACTACTCTTTGACGAAAAAAAATGGAAGGCTACCTTTGATTATCTCCCTACAAATTTTGAGCATGCTTTGAGTTGGAAAGAAGTTATTTTGGACTTGGGCCTTCAAAATAATGTTGTTGCTAATTCTATAAGGCAAATTTTCTTGTTTAATATATGGAAAATTAGATGTATGACTTTTTTTGCTAATCATAGTGTTCATCTGGAAACAAAAATGTTAAGGTTTTGCTCTGACATCATCAAATTGTATTTCTATGTTCACAATTGTAGGGAGTTCCCAAAGGAAACGAGAAAATTAGCATTCACTTGGACAAGAATAAATGGAAAATACTACAGCTCCACAAAGATGATGTAATATGTTCCAAAAAGCTAGAACATATGTTAAAATTTAGAGTTTGAAAGGGTTAATCTTTCAGCTATGCATTGCTGATGTAAATATTCTATGTTGCCATGTTAGTTTTTGATCTTCCAAGCTTATTAGACCAGTTTGTTTTGAGTTGCTAGACTATTGTTATGTAATTTCTTCTTTTCAACAACCTTTTGATTGCCATTCTTTATGTTTTTTTTTGCTTTTATTCAATACAAAAAAATCTATTATTTAAAAAACATCCTTCACCATCACAATTATAATGACATGCTTATATTTTCATAAAAATTGAAACAAATGATTAAATAACATCTTTCACATCTGCAATTCTAATAATTATCTTTTCCAAGAGGATAGACATCATGATGCAATCATGCCAACATCAACAAACTCTTGAACTTGACTTCATTAGAGGAGACTACTTGACTTGATTGATATCAATTATTAAATAGTTTTTCCTTAGTGTTATTTATATAATTATTTAAATATATTGACTCCATCTATTAAGTGGCATGCATTCATATTCAAATATATTGACTCTATATATTAAGTGGTGGCATGCATTTAGAGTGTGGCAAAAATATTTGTTATAGAAAACAACTTATTATAAGAATATGTCAACAATCAATTCATTTATTTTCTTTAATTATCAAGGCAAAGATACAATATGAGCTTAATGGGAGAGAAAAAGATATATCATTATTTAACAAATTAGTATACATGTCACCAAATAATCATATATTTACAAGATTCATTCACTAATCTGATACCTCTACTTACATCCCATACACGACCTAGTTCACATATGATTAAGTAATGGTACAAGAAATAGTACGCACATGGTTTTCTACGAGGCAACTTCTAGTAACTCAAGTACTCCTATTGATTTTGGTGTAAGACATAAAGTTAACATGTATAGCAATTAAATCATTTCAAAACAAAACATGACAACACTAACAAAGAATCATATATTTACAAGATTCATTCACTAATTTGATACCTCTACTTACATCCCATACACGACCTAATTCACATATGATTAAGTAATGGTACAAGAAATAGTACACACATAGTTGTCTTACGAGACAACGTCGAGTAACGCAAGTACTCCTATTGATTTTGGTGTAAGACATAAAGTTAACACATATAGCAATTAAATCATTTCAAAAAAAACATGACAACACTAACAAAGAGTAAGGATTATGTCCCTTTTATGTAACCAAGAATATGATTCATTCACTATTATTTTTTCTTCAATCCATTAGTTGTTGGAACCATTCATAAAACATAATCTTGTGAAATTATTTACCTATCACTAGTATAAGGTCTATTCAATTAATTATTTTTACCCATAGGTGAAACTATATAAGGTGAAAGAGGGAGCTAGATAAATTATTCACCAATTGGCTAATAGTTGAAGTTTGGGAATCAAAATTTGGCTAATAGTTCAAGTTATAAGGTGACCTAAATCGCCACATTTTTACAAAAAAATATTTGTCTTATTTAAATTGTTGGAATTTTTATTTATTTAATTTTTTATCTCAAAAATTCACCACAATATTTGATACATGATTCGATTAGATTCACCTAAATTTTATATGTTATTATAAAAATATAAACTGGTTCACCTTGATAATATATCATAATTATTAGTTAATTTAGGTCATATCACCAACCTTTAGTTGTCACCATTGATTTAAAATATAATCTAGCAACCCTTGTTGTATTCCGTGAGGTAAAACTAGGATTTGTAATGCCCATTGGGCCTAAAATTTCTTTTGGATTGTTGTTCTCATTGGAGATCAATTGTTTAAAAGCAATCTTAGGCCACTTGAGCATTATAAAGAGAATATGACATAGAAAAGGGGAATTGAAGATAATCATTTATGAATAATTTATTTTATTATTATTTTTTGTAGTCATACTAGGTATGTGCATGGAAATGGAGGACCAGGAGGGGATTAGAAGTGGTCACTTTTTTCTTGAGGCTAGCAAAAATTGATCTTGGATGAGAAATTCAAGATAGCCACACTCAAAAATTTGAATATGTCACTAGAAAAAAATATTAGCAGTGGTCAAAGTCTAGTTTCTAAACTATTATTTTTTTAAATGGTGGAGATTAAGAGGGTCAAATAAGGGGACCACACAAAGTGGTCTTGTTTTTTCTAGAAAAACATAGCATAGCATTAAGTGTGCTTCCCCTAAAATGTTTTATTTTTTTAAGTATTTCACAAATCCCTTTAGTAGAAAATTAACTAATATCTTGTATTTTATGCTTATTTTTTTAATTAATCATTTACTAATTTTCAATGTGGACAAATCCTAAAAAATGAAAATTTGAGTGTACTTCCCCCTTAATTTTAAGAAAACTAGTCAAAATTGATCTTTTTAAATGTGTATAGAATGAAATCTAGAATGAAAAAATGTAATTTTCTTCAAATTTGGATGAGTGAATACAAAAATAACACCCAAAACATTATACATAGGTTCGTGGAAAAAATAAAGACATTAAAAAATAAATTGAAGATGGAAACCTTAGAATTTTTTAATTTTAGAAAAATTACATGGTTAGAAGGGTGATAGAGAACTTGTCATCATTATATTTTTATGTAATAATCTTGAAAAATGTACAAAATTGATAGAGAGCATGCTAAACATCTACTTATTTTTGTATGTTTTCTAAAAAACACATATTTGGCCATGTGACATGTAGGTCCAACCCTTTAGATTGCATGTCCAAGGAAAATCCAACTCTAAGATTTAGAATCTAAAAAAGAAAGGTATAACATGTAGGAATGATAAAATTCTTATATAATGCATCTAAATTTTGTTTCACATAAAAATAGAGCAATAGTTTACAAAAATATTTAACTCATGATTTGAGAGCCACATTCGCTATTTTTCATGTGCTTTATATTTGACAATAGCTTAATATATTATCTCCCCCTCTTTATCTCTATCCATTTCTCCCTATATCTCTCTCTTTTTTCTCATCCCTCCCTCTCTATCCCCCTCCCACTATTATAGTTTCAAACCCTAATTTTATTGTAGTCTCCTTTATGCCTTTTGTCATACCTCATATGATTTCAATCATAACTATCTATAGTTTAGAGTAACCTAGAACAAGAAAAATTTAAATTTATTTATATCCTCTCCCAAAAAAGACACACGAAACATCCACCATCTAATTGTAAGATAATTATCTACTCCTAAAGTATATATTGACTATCTCCTTTGAGTAAGTCTTTCTTCTATTCCACTCCCACGTATTATCTTTATTTCTAACATTCAACATAGGAAAATGGATAGAATAGAGTATAAAAAAGAAAAACATATGAGAATATATTGTATAAGGGATTAGTTTGTATTGACAAACTAAGTATATGTGGGTCTTATGATATTGTAATGAAGAGAATGATTTATGGGATCTGATATGTGTATATAGTGAATGTGTGAATTTTTTATTTGTAACAATCCATACACTAATTTTTAATCCATTATATATGCTTTAATCCTCTTCTTATCAATTATACTAAGGTATAAATATTTTAATAGATAATAGGACACAACACCGCAACCTATGCTCCTTCTTGTCAACATCAATCTACTAAACTTCTAGGAGTGAGGTGTCAATTTATTTATTACTTTCAATTCATAATTTAATTTTCTTTTTGAAAGTGTTAGATTATATTATCAAGTAGATTATTTAGCTTCAATCTTGACCAAATTATGGATTAGAATAGCTATAATTTATTTTTCATTACAATTAGATAGATTAGATTAGATTTAATTTCAATTTAACAAACATTTCAAAAAATCCCGAATAACAACACAAGGCATTAAGTGAAAATCCCTTAGCAACAACATAGTGCATTCAACACATTGAATCAAATAAAGCCAAAAAAATCAAAATATTAGCTTAAATTACATTTAGGATCATTTAAAATCATTTAGTTTTGATATTTAAATAAATCACACTTCAATTTGGGAAAAACACAAAAGGATAAAATAGGTGTTTATTCCTGCATTCGTTAAGCCATCTTCACTCCAAAAAAATAACTATTTATAATAAGCCCTTCATAACATCACAAGGAACTCAACAAACAGAATAAATCATAACGAGCATTCGCAAAAAGACATACCTTTTCCTTCTCTCTCCCACTATTAGGCTCATGTGTCTTGGGGTAAGAGAGGATTGGATAAAGGCCATCATAAATGAACTTGGAAACACTTAGCCTAATCAAGAAGCATTCAATGTCAAATAAGTTTGAAGGAGTAAGCTACTATCTTGAAAAAGTCCAAGAGAAAAACAACATGAGATGTGCAAGAGAACTAGTCATCCTATAAGAAATTTATTGAGTTAGAAAACCATTTACTCGGCTTTTTTCATGCATATGCTCAACATAAGCTAAACTTGCTCCAAGCCAACAACACACCTGGCCATAAAAGAACCACTATAACTATACCTCTTCAAAGGTTTGTTAAGAAACATCCACACATCCCAACTCTAATTCCACACCTTAACATAGTTGTCAACCATCAAGAACTCTTTCATTGTGAAGTGAGCAATCAAGTCAATGTGACACTCACCCCATGCATTATTATTGACACTCACATGATTCTCCTTCCTCATGAAGATGGTAGTTTGTTGGACACTACTTAGCTGCATTAGCTTTTGCCACGTGAGGAAAAGTGATATGACCATGTCACTAGTCGCACGAGTGCAACATATGTGCTAACTCAAATCCAACTCATACACATTTATGTTAGATAGTTTTGAACCAACACAATATATTTTTTATTATCATTAAATATTATTTATATATGATTAAATGTTTTTATTTATATTAATATAATTGTATGATATATTTTAAACCAATTACAATTTTTCATAATTTTAATTTCAGACAGTTTTTCCAATAATTAATATATTATTATTCATGGTCTATTTTAATCATATTAAAATTGAAAGACTTTCATAGTCATATAAAATTTACTCTCTTTATCTTGGCGCATAATTTTTAATGAGAATTGATGGTTGTGTTAAATAATTTCTTGGCTATTAAAATGTGCATATGCCATAGATCTTAACGTTAGTGGTTTAGTAATATTTAGTACAATCACTTGGACAAGACACACGGACCACTCAAGTTCATTGTATCAGCTGAAAATAATCATTGAATGTCGCTTTGGCCGAGTGGTTAAGGCGTGTGCCTGCTAAGTACATGGGGTTTCCCCGCGAGAGTTCGAATCTCTCAGGCGACGTTAGATGTCTGGTTTTTGTCTTTCAAATCTTCGAGTTTGCTGTTGTATTTTATCGTTCGAGCTAGCAGCTGTTAAATATTTTATCGACAAATGTTGTTATTCGTAGTGTGGAAGTAAAAAAATAGTTTACAGAATGATGAGCGGAGTGGCGTGAGGCAGCAATATGGTATTGATCCCACATGCATTCCATGATAAGGAAAGGAAACACATTTTATCATAATATATGTGCATTTTTTTTCGGTTAAGGATTTGATCATCACTTTCCATTGTCTATTGGATACTTTTACTCCATTTGATGATGAAGAAGGTCATTCACATATTAAGAGCATTTTTGTGATTAATAACTTTGATTTTAACAAATGAGAATTCAATTTGTTTTCTTATTTGACAAAAAATTGTATATTATTAAAGTGAATTTTTAAAATATATAACAAAACATTCATCCAAAATTAATTTTTTTAATATAATTGGAGAAAAGTTTTGAGAGATAAGAACGGATTTTCAGGAGCATAAACTTTTTATCGCAGTTTTTTAAAGTTTTTCTGCCACAAAGACTATAATAAAAAAATATTTAACTAATTTTTTTTTTTTTAAATTGAACTCTGCAAAATTAATTCTTGTTATTCTATTCATTTATTTACTTGTCATATCTAAAATAAAATATAATTCAAATATATAAAATAATGTAATAACAAATTCAAATAAATAATGTATTTTTAATATATTATATTATTAATTTAACAAAATATTCTAATATTCTAATATATATACTATATGAAACATATATAATGTATAATATATAATTTTAACATTATATTATAATATTATAATATGTAACATATATAATATAATATATTAAATAATAATATTATAATTTAATATTTTAATTTTAAATTATGTAATATATTATTAAATATTTTTATAATATATTATATTAAATTTGCATCAAATATATTAAATTAATCTTGATTTATTTTTTCATTGCTATTTATTTTTTTAAATTTTTTTTAAGTAAAATAAAGATAAAAAAGATATTAAAACAAGTAATTTTAGTCTTAACAAATAATTTTAGTTCTAATTGTTTTGCTAATTACTATATAATTTTTTAAGAAACAAATGTATTAAAAATGTAGAATGTTTTAATCATATTTACAATAACTATCATTTTTTTATAGACCCTTAGGGAATATTTTAAATTTAAATATTATCTAAGAAATATTTCGTAATATGATGAGGAAGAAAATTTTAACCATCTCTAAATGCCTATTTACTATTTTTTTTGTAAGGGGTAAAATAGGAGTATCCAACGTGATTATTCACACTACAATCACACAAATATTTTGGTAAAACTACATTCACACTACAATCAATTATGAACTAAATTATTTTCTTTGAAAATGACCATAGAATCATCTTTTATCACAATGTCCCTATTAATAATTAAATAATAAATATTCTATGAATTTTAGAAAATAGAACCTAGTTTAATTTTAAAATGAAATTTAAGTTTTGTAAATATTGTGTTGATTTCATTATTTTATTTTTTTATGATTGGTTATTCAAATTAAGAACAACCTAACTCAACTCAAAAATATAAAAATAATCCTGCAAAAAAATTAAAAAGGTTGTTTCTATATATCTTTTCATTTCTTAATTTATTCTCAAATTATAATTAATTATTGTTGAACTATTTTGAAAATAATATTTAGTTTTATTTAATTATATTAAATATAGTAGATTGATCAATCCTTATAGATATACCACTTCACCTTTTACATTGTATGCATTGCAAATAATCCCCACATACACCAAATCAAACCTCTATAGATGTAGATAGGATGTAGTTTTATTTAATTTATTTGTATAGAATAATAAATATAATGTATCATTATTTTTAAAAATATATAATAAATACTTTATAAATTTTTTAAATTAAAATTTAGTTTAATTTTAAAAATAATTCTAAGCTTTAAAAAAATTTGTTGATTTAATTTTTTTATATGATTAATAATTCTTACTTTAATAATACTTTAGTTCACATATAAATAGAATTCTAGATTTAAATACTTATGTTTGTAATATATACACATAACAATATACCTAATTGAACTCAAAAATACAAAAGTAGGCATGCAAAATAATTTTTGATTTTTTTTAAGTTAGAATTTACTATAATTCTAGAAAATAAAATAATTTGGATGCAAAGAAAAAAATTATTCTAAAATTATAATTAATAATTGTTGAATTATTTTAAAAATAAATTTTAGTTTGAATTTAATTTATTTGTAGTAGATAATTACTATAATTTAAATGATTATTTTCAAAACTAGATAATAAATACTATATAAATTTTATAAATCAAAATTTAGTTTAATTTTATAATTAATTATAAGCTTTACAAATATTGTTGTGATTTGATTAATTATTTTTAATACTAATAATTCTAAGTCTAATAATACTTCATTTCACATACAAATAAAATTTTAGGTTAAAATACTTTTTTTTGTTTGTAATATTTTTCATTAATGTGAATTTATAAACTAATGTTAAGACATTAATAATTCTAACCCTAATAGTACTTAATTTCACATACGAATAAAAATATATACTAACTATTTTTTGTTTAATATATTTATCATTAATGTCAAATTTATAAACTAATATCAAGAAATAAATAACCTTAACCCCAAGATTTATACTACAACTCTAATTGAACCCTAAACCTAACCCTAATTCAACCATAACAATAGGATTTAATTACAATTAGGTTAGAATGAGAATTTAATTATGGTTAGTGTTAGGGTTAGAATTAGGGTTTAATTACCTGGTTAGGGTTAAGATTCAATTATGATTGTAGTTAGGGTCAAATTTATAAGCTAATATTAAGATATTCACAACTCTAACCCTAACCTAACCTTACCTTAATCTCCATCCTAGAATGCTAATTAAACCCTAATTGAACCGTAACAATAAGGTTCAATGAGAGTTAGGGTTAGGATTTAAGTAGGTTTATGGTTGGAATTAGGGTTTAGTTACCTGGTTAGGGATAACATTCAATTAGTGTTATGATTAGGGTCAAGTTCAAGTTATAATTAGGGTTTAGTTAGGATTATTTTGGTTAATATTATAATTGGGGTTTAACAGAATGCTAATTGAACCCTAATTTAACCCCAACAACAAGGTTCAATTAAAGTTAGTGTTCAAGTTCAATTAGGCTTATGGTTGGAATTAGGGTTCAATTAGGGTTAGGGTTAGCATTCAATTAGTGTTATGATTAGGATCAAGTTCAAGTTACAGTTAGGGTTCAATTAGGCTTATTTTAGTTAAGTTTACAATTAAGGTTTAATTAGAGTTAGGTTTATTGTTCAATTAGGGTTAGGTTTAGGGTTCATTTAGATTAATGTTCAAATAGGGTTCAATTAGGATTTAATTAGAGTTAGGGTTAATGTTAAGTTAGGATTAAAATTATTAATCCAAATAAAACTTGGAGCTAAGGTTAGGGCAATGGTAAGTGGTAGGGTTAGGCTTAAATTAGGGTTCAATAAAGGGTAGGGTACAATAAGGGTATAAAAATATTGGTTACATTTTAAGTCATGACCATGCTAGATGCCAATCTGGTTTAAAAGACCCCTGGTCGAAGCACACAAGGAATTTATTTCTATATACCTTATATATTGTTCAAATTTTGTATCATTGTGTTTGACCTCATGAGAATGCTTCAGAGTAAAGTACACCTTGCAAATCCACCTACACCTGGAGAACCATTCAATCTCTCAAAATTTGACTGTTATTCTAGAATGATTATCAAATTGGATATGTCCAAAGCCTTTGATAAGTTGACTTGGCAACTTCTATATTGCATATATCTCTTGTCAACTTCAACCAGGGGAGTACTAATTGCATAATGAATTGTCTTAGTTTTCAAATCGATTAATCATCTCCCATAGGGTCTTCTTCACCAAGTAGGGGATTAAGTTAAAGAGACCCATTATCATGTATTTTTTCCATCAAAATGGCAAAGGCCCTTAGTACAAAACTTATAATAGTTAGTATGTTACAAAAATTTACATGACTGCCAATTCTAGCAACACAAGCTAGTACATACAGTTTGCATATGTCACCTGACTTACAAGATAGATGAGTTTCTGGAGGAGATGCAAATAAAGACAACTTTTCAATTTATTTCAATGCCTAGTGTGGAGTATCCAGAATTTATTGTTAATTATGAATTTGATATTGACATATATAATTGAACTAAGATTGATACTACTATTCTGATTCATTGGCGATAATTATTGGATCTATGTGTAAAATATGGAGATTTGTGTTTGACTGCAAAGAGTTATCTCTTGTGATTTATTATAAAATTATTATTTATGTTTGTGGGCTTCTTACATAAGACAATATATTTATATATTTCTTTCAGAGTCTATTCCAATTGATCATAACAAAAAAACTTCCAATTTTGAAAAGTATATAACATAGAACCAAATAGTAGTGAAAATCCTAAACAAAGATTGTCAGGACATGCTTTTCTAAAGTTTTTTTGATCATCCAAATAAAACGTTGATGGATATGTAACACATTTAGTGCACTCATGCCCTAGTTCATCATATTTGGAAGAGAGCATGCCCATCTAGAGATGGCCTTAGAATTTGGTTATGACTTATCCCAAGATAGTGATGCTGATAAAAAATCAAATGAGACAAGAAGATCTGGAAGCTAAGGGTATACACATCAATGGCTAAGTTAAACAATTAATACCCTAGACAAATATTAGTTCACACAGTGATGAGTCTGTAATATAGAATTATGATTCTAGATGGTAGGCTTATAACTGTACTATCCTAGAAATACAAGAGCATTGTGTGGTCACCTTGAAAGGAATAAAATAATTTGAATCATCAATTTCTTGAATCATTATGGCTGAAGTATTTGATGTGTCCACCATAATATTGAGTAAAAATTGTCACATGAAGAGCAAGTTCTTTTAAGGGTAAACCATTTGCAATCCAAAGAGTAGCATCAAAATTTGAGCTATAAAGGATAATTTAAAATTTTATATGGTTATTTAAAATACTAAAAACTTTTGCTTGAGAATTAGTTGTGCTAGAATTTCAACTTACCCTTTATTTTGAAGGTAAGGGACAACGACAATAACAGTTAAATGTCTTAAAAACAAATTTGCTAGACAAAATGGGTAGATTTGAATTTTCATAGATCACTTTTTACATACTCTACAAGAAATATCGTAATCTTTATTTTCAACTGAAAAAGGATCTAGAAAAATACATATCTATAAATTTATAAGTACAAATGTTTAGTCTGTAAATAAATACACATTGATTAAGGGTGGACTGCATTTTCACTTCTTAAAAAGTGTTTGACATGTCAGAATATGGGCCATATTCTATTCAATGGCTCTAAAATTTGAAACATAGTAGACAATCTTTACTTCAGTATTAATTTTTAAATTTTTAAACCATGTTTCCACAAAAAATTATGTAGACCATAGCTACTCAAAACAGAAAGAATTTCCTACAGATTTTACTTATGAAGCAAATATTTTTGTTGTTGTAGTAGGTGTGCCAAATTTGGTTCGTGGTGATTGGCTAAAACGTGGTGCAGTACTAATTGATCTTGGCTTAAATGTGGTAGAGGTATGAAACTTTCTAACTTCCTTTTTCAAAAGAAAATTGTAAGTAAAAGATGGTTAATATATAGCAAACTAAAACTATTGTTTCCACTTTTCAGGATCTTAGTGCTAAAAGAGAATACCAATTAGTCGATCATGCTTCCTATGAAGAGGCTTCAAGAATAGTTTCATCAATTAATCCTCTACCTTTTGGTCTTGGTCCAATGACTATTGAAATGCTTTTGTACATTACTCTACAATCAGTAAAATGAGCATATGGGTTCAATTGAGGTTTTCGATGTTTAATCAAGGCCTTTTTCAATACACTTCACATTATAAGTTTTATGAGGCTTATAATTGAGTTATCTATTATTGAATGGTTAAGGAAATATTTGAACACATTAATATTTACATAATGTTGGCAACATGTAAATTGTGCTTTCTTCATGGCCTAAAAGCACAACCAAAGCATCTCATAATTTTGAAATGAGCAAAATTATTTTGTTATAAGGGTCATTTTCTAATGGAAGACAAAGTTGACTCTATCAATGATCAAATTCTTAAATTTAGGTGACAACTGCTTTATCCTGACCAATTGTTCCAAAAACACAACAAACATAATAAATACAAACAAAACTATTCTAAAACTTCCAGGCAGGAACTTCGTTGCTCTGCAACTCTTGTTAGACAAGGGAGGAGGCTTTGCCTATTATTTTTAGTTGTGGATAGTACATTTTATAATTTGTGATAGAGGTGGCTATCATCGATGTGGTCCCCACACAATGTCAATTTTTTTAAAATTATTTCTTTCAACTAGAATTAAGGATAGGATAATATGTTCATGTTCAATCTTTAACACTTATAGTGATTTCTCTCTATGACAACTTATCTAATACCGGAAATACTTGAATTTGCAAGATCCTTTTCCTTTATATGTCAAATCTCCTTTAAAAATCCAAGGGAAATAAACTAAAATAAACTTATCATCCTTTGAAATGAGGATTGACCACATAGATAAAATGAGGATTTTTCATATAATTATTACTTATCATAACATTTTTTTGTGATAATGTTCATTCTTGTAACTAAACCAAAACCTTAATGTAAGTTAGGAAGGCAAGTATATTCAAAGCTATATAAAATTATTGACCTATTTTTTTTTCATAAAAGCTAAAGTTCAGAATAAGCTTCTAATAATTCAATGCATACATACATACATACATACATATCCTTCAAATTATCATTTTGTGAATCAAGAGCAATCCCTTCATTTAATGGATTGAAGAAAGTAGAAAAAAATGCATAGAAAATTAAGGACATTGTCTCTAACGATCATCCCAAATTCATTATTTTTCTATGTATTTTTGCAATGTGATTTTGGTTTTGTCTTGTTACAAATAAGATCACTATAATCATAACCGTGTAATTTTTAAATGTCATAGTTTTCTTCTAAGGAAATTGTTTCCTCACATATCACATTTTTCATGTCATAATCAAATGTAAATAATATTTGCATAATTCTCTTTATGTTCAAAACCCCATTTTACACTTGACTCTCACTATTGCTAATTCATATATTTTGATGTGTATGAATGCTTGAATTAGGGAAAGAACTCATACATGTTTATTTCAAGAGAACATTGATCTTCTTGATCATCAATTGACCCCACCAAGAACATGTCTTCCCACAAGAGTTCAATCTCTCATTCAATGTTTTTTTTTAAAGGAGTAAATACTTTTGATCTGGAACTATGAACAGGTGAGGACACAAATGGAGGACCTCATCCCCAACATGAACACTTATAGTAACATCTCAATGGGGTTTGAACCTTGGTGGAAAGAACAACGTCATCACATTTAAACCATCACACTATGTTGTTGTGATTTGAAGCTTTAATAATGTGTTTTATAAAAATGTAAATTTTGTATTGATGAATTTGTAGGTTTTTTTTGTGTGTTTTAGTGCAACAAAGTTACCTTTATCCTATTTTTTACTTCGAAATTATAATCCCTCATCATTTATTTTGTAGTTTGCTAAAGAGATCTATGAACTATAAGAGGGTGTACAATGGACAAGACTATGCAATATATGGAGACAACATAGATGGTATTGCTATGATGCCCAATAGAGTAAATGGTTTGGTGAAAAGTGATGGTATTTTTTGCATGATTTAAGGGCCCAAAACAATGGTATTATTGATCCCACATGCATGAGGGGGAGGAAAAATGGAAGAACAAGAGGGAGTAGAAGAAGGACAAGAGGGGCACAATTTATGCATACTTACCTAGGTGGGGTCAATCAGTGATTAGGAAGGTTGATGGTGTAGAGAGAGCACCTTCATTGCAAAAGGAAGGGGGCCATGTGTAGCATCTCCCATCATAGAGAGCGTACATCATAATTTGTGATAGGGGAGCTAGCGTTCACATGGCCCCATATAAAATTAATGCTAAGTTAAAGTATCTACTTTCATTAGTAATTTAGTAATCAAATATAAATTTTATAAATAGTTTTTGAATAATGCAATTTTCCACTCTATTTTGAAAAGATTCATAAGATCTAGTGTTTATATGAGAATCCTACTATAGTGCTTAAACACACAAAGAATTATGTGTTTGATTAGATAAGTAGGGAAGGGCCCTGATCCCATGGTTATAACGACAGACAAAAAGAAACAGAGAAAGGTGGGAAACAACACCACTGACAATCAAAAAATAGCAACAAATATAGCACGCATGCTAACATTTAACATAGTAACCATAGTCCAACAAGTACTAATCAAAAACAATAAGTTTCTAGAAGCATACTTAGATCTATGTAAACCATTAATTAAGTCCACAATATCCCAGGTGGTATTCTACCAAATCATAGCTATAATAACATAGCAGTCTGAGAGATTAGAACAAAAGGACAAAAAACTCATCATAAACAATAGAGCAACAACAAAAATCTATTAGTTGGCTTTATTCAATAGGTCCCCATACTCTCCCATGAGAGAAATGTATTCTCTCCAATCAAGTCCCTCAGTCTCGTCCAGCATCTTAAGAACATTCGGTTTCCCTGTTTCCTCAACTTCCTGGTGATTTTGGATTCTCACGAAGCAAATCCCAACATGACCTTCCTCATCAGTCTGTTAGTTACCTTCATGAGAGTAACTAAAGCCTTCTCCATATCTTCAAATTGAACTTGCAAAAAATTTAGTCTAATCTTTAAAACTTCATTGCTTGAGTCCTCAGTTTTATTATCCAAACCCAAATCCCCAATTCCTTACTTATTTTCATCCTCCTTATTTTCATCCTCAATTTGTTCAATTTGTTATTCCTCTTCCTCATACTTATCCTCTTTTGAACCTGTTTCCCCCATCTCATAAGTCAAGTCCTCAAACTCCATATCCTCTGACTCATCTTCCTCTTGGGCTTCAAATTCTTCGTACCCCATATCCTCCTCTTCACTTAGTCATTTTCTACTTACTTTTTTTGTCCTTTGAGGTTGCTTTTTCAATGCAAGCCGACCTTCTCCCACCACTCCCTCCACTCCCTTTCCCCTGCAGAGACTCCTTCTCCTCCTCATTATGAGTCCCTTCCTCAGTGATATTGATTGCATCCCTAGGGTTTAAGTCTCTTTTGGGTTTCTTAGCCTTGGGAAGTTCCAACAGCAAAGGCAATTTTTTTCTTTTTTTTGGCGTGGCTCGGATGAGCTCAATTTCAAAAAAAAAATATTTTCTTTACTCTTCTGTGACACAGGAGTAGAGGGGTTGGACACATTGGCCACTAGGGACTAGCTTTTAGCAGTAATAAGCACTCTCCTAATAGTGACCACAGAAGGTGGGTAGGGGTTAGGATCCTCAGCCGAGATTTCAACATCGACAGGGTTTTTCATCCATAGGTTGTTCCTCATTAACCTCTTCAAAATGATCAGGGTTTTCATTTATTCCTACCAAAGGATTTCCATGAGAAATCAACACCAAAGCATACTTGTACAGGGTTAGCATTAGACCTTGGTGGAGGGGAGGACTGGCTCCCTTCTCGATATTGAGTTGCAAGGAGGACAACAAATAAAAAGGAAATTTGACTCTCTCACCATGTCGAATGTGGTTAAGCGAGGAAAAATGGTACGCATGTATCAACATATACCTTCCCTCAAAAGTAAAGCACCACATAATAAACAGGATAACTAAAGAAAAGGGAGGAGGGAGTTCCAATCTTACATACCCATTTTGAAATATTTTGAGATTCTCCCCTTCATGCAAGATTTTTTTGACAAACCTCTGGTAGTCCACCTCACTTTTCTTAGCAACTTTAATCCCTTGATTTTGCAGCCCCGTAGCTTGTGCAATGAATCTAGTCATTACCTCAAACTTCACAACACCAATGGTAACATTACCCTTCCTCCAGGAGTTGGTAAACTTTGTCGTAAGTTTCTCGTTGTATCCCTTTAAGGATTGGAAGAACGGAACCATACCAGCATTTTCAAACATTCTCCATAAATCCACATTCTTTTTCAGGGCTTGACAATTTGGCGGCTCCGTTCTCTTCCTTGGTCCTCCCATTTTGCTTTTCTGCAAATTCTTTAGCTGCGGCTGACTTTTCTTCATAACCTCCCACACCTTCTTCTTTCTTTCCAGAATGCAACAACCACTCTTATGCCAACTTACACAAAGAGCCGATAAAGAATGGTGAATCGAGAAGTTTCTTTTTGTTAAGTTCAATGACACATTTCCCAGTACAAAAAACCCATCATTTTTCATACAAGTATTAAACTCCCCATTAATTTTCATACCTTTCTCTACTTTAGAAATGTGGGAATAGCTAACACAAGGAAAATTGACACAAATAGAAATGACATCCTTTAACAACTTGATAATCTTCATGTAATTTTTGATCACCTTCATAACGGAAGAATAATGAATAATACTACCAGCCAAGATCATCTGATACAACCCCGTACTTCCTATGTCATCATTACATGGAAAGCGAAAAAGCACCACTTGGTACTCATTATTCCCCCATAACAACAAACTTTCATTTTTGCATATGGTACTCATTTTCAAATTTTCCATTTATGATTAAGTCTCTTAAAGACTTCGACATATTACCATGAGTCCATCAGGTCCAACCCCTACAGCTCAATGCCACATTGGCGGCACAGTCGGTAGCTTTATTTCCCTCTCTATAAACATGTTGCACCCTGCAATTGGTAAAAGACTTCTTAATGACTTGGCAATTATCAATTATATTTTTTAATTCCCATGGTGGTGCAGCCTCTTCATTTATGATGTCCATTATAAGCTTAGAGTCCTCTTCTATTATGACATTTTGATAGCCCAACTCCTTTAGCGTATTGAATCCCCCCAAAGTTGTCATAGCTTCAGCTTTATTATTGGAGCAGACCACCATATTCACAATAAATTCTCCTTTATGGTTCCTTAACAAACCCCCAACACCAACTTGTCTCGAGTTGCCTTTTGAGCACCCATCGAAGTTACATTTTACCCAATCCTTCTGCGGAGGGCTCCACATAGTAGCCATTCTGGTTAGCATCTTAGACCAATTAATTTTAGTTAAATCCTTCCTAATTCCCCAATTTTTCGTAATCCTTATTTCTTTGTAGTTAGGCCAAGTTCTAGGGAAGCCATAACTTCCAGCCTCAATGTTTTCCTTAATTTGAGTTTTTATGATCAGGCTGACCTCCCAATTGCTTCTCTCCACATCCTTGAATATTCTATTATTCCTTTCCTTCCATAAACCCTAGGTAACAAAAGGAGGAAGTTGGTTCTAGAGATCCACAATAACATTATGTGAAAAAGGGCAATTATACCAACTTTCTATAAATACTTTCATTGAATTAGGAAACACCCAATCAGAAGACAACAACGAGAGAAAGCAAGACCACACTTCCCTCAGAAATTGGCAATGAAATAAAATGTGAATAATTGGTTCCTCTTCCTATTTACAAAGCAGGCATCTATTAACCAGTTGGAAGCCCCTCCTAACTAGGTTATCAACAGTGATAATTTTACCATGAGCAGCAGTCCACCAGAAATAGTTAATTTTGGGAATCAAGTTCTTTAGCCACACCTTATCCCATAAATGGTCTGAAGCAGCACCCTGCACCTTCATCAATTTTTCATAAGCCTTTTTGATCGAGAAACATCCAAAAGAGTTACCTTTCCAAAGCCACTCATCTTCCTTTTCTCTATCAAACCACTTTGCCTCCCCAATCAAACTATGCAGTCTAGTGAGGATAGGATCCCAATTCACCTATCTCTACCCTTTCAGGTTGTCCCTCCTTAGTAACAAATTAAACTCCTTCCATTTTGGTTCCTCCAACTCCCAGTTAATATAGTCAAAAACCTTTTTTCTATAGATCATGTTAAGGCTTTGTTTAAGAGGATTTAGATCTTCTAAAGAGGACAGAGTTGCTGTCTCTATCCAAGGGTCCTTACAAAAGTTAGTATTATTCCCATTCCCAATTCTCTTTCTAACCCCCAGCTTCAACACATTTCTTAGTTTAACAAGATGATTCCATAATGCTGAGCCACTAGGTAGATCATAAACTAAGAGAAAACAGCTAGGATCCATGTTCCTCAGGTATTTAGCTTGGAATTTTTTTACCCAATCTTTAGAGCCTTCAAGAATATTCCAACCAATTTTAGCTGTTAGGGATTTGTTAAGCATATATATTCTTCTTAATCCCAGATCCCCTCTCCTTTTAGGAGTACACACTTTTTCCTAGTAAACCAGGGACAGTCTATTTTTTTCTTTAGTTCCTGACCATAAGAATTTTCTCTAAATCTGTTCTATCTTTTCCCCTATAGAGGCGATATTGAAGAGGGATAGATAGAATATAGGAATATTTTGAAGGGAGACATTAAGGAGTTGAATCTTGTTAGCCAAGCTAAGGAGCTTCCCCTTCCAACCTGCAAGTTTGTTTTGAGTCCTTTCAATCATCTGATTCCAATAATTATTTTCTTATTTTCTTAGAAATCAACGGTAGGCCCAGATAGGCATCAGGTAAATCAACTTCCTAAAAACCCAATATTTTTATCACTCTCACCTTAATCTGTTGGTCAGTATTAAAGAAGTAAATTTTACTTTTTTCATAATTGATACACTAGCCAAAAATAGCAGCATAGTCATTGAGAACCTATTTCTAGAGACTAGCTTCCCCCACCGAGGCTTCCCCGAACATTATAGTATCATCAAAAAACTATTGATGGGAATCTGGCATAAGAGATGAGGCAACTTTAACACCTTTGAGAGCTTTTGAGTCCACTAATTTTTGGATATTCCTGCCAAGAACTTCAACAACAATGATAAAGAGGTAGGGAGAGAGGGGGTCACCTTGCCTTAGCCCATGACCACACAATAAAAAACCTTGGGGGGCTCCATTAACCAGAATAGAAAATATGGGGGAGGTAACACAAGCATAAATCATCTTTAGGAATCTTCCATCTATCCCAAACTTCCTAAGAATAGCAAAAAGGAAAGGCCAAGAAACTCTTTCATAGGCCTTAGAAATGTCAATTTTGAAGGCCATCCCAGGCTTCTTAGAGTGATCCATTAAATGAATAATTTCATGTGTGGAAATAACAACATCGAGAATATTCCTTCTCTGGACAAAACCTTTCTGGTTTGAGGCAATCATTTTACCCAACACCAGTTTATTTCTAAACACCAAAATTTTATAGACCGTGTTGCAAAGACTAATAGGTCTATAATCTTTCATGGCTAAGGCATCAACATTTTTGAGAATAAGGGCTATAAAAGTAGCATTCAACTGGTTCAACAACCCACCCGATCTAAAGAAATCCCTAACAGCATTGAAAAGATCATTTTAAACTATATCCCAGAAGGTCTAGAAAAAAATCAGAGGGAACCCATTAGGGCCAAGAGCTTTAAAGGCTCCAAAGGAAAACACAACCTTTTTAACTTCATCCATAGAAATATCATTAGTATTCATCTTTAAATCAGTATCAAAAATTACTTTATGGATCACTTCAATAAAGTCAACATTTACCTGATGAACATTGTTAGGCGCCCTATGGTGAGTAGAGAAGAAGTTAACCGCTTCCCTCGCAATATCCTTTTCATTGGTCACAATAGAGTCATCCTCTTTCACAAGCAATCTAATTTTGTTTCTGCTTCTATGTTTCAAGGTGGATTGATGGAATTTTTTTGTGTAGCCATTGAACCCTTGACTTTTGTTTCCAATAGATTTCCTCCTTTTTGTTTATCTTATACCATTGGGATATGAGGTCTCTTTCCTTAGCACATATCTCTTCATCCACTTGAACAGCCTCCAAAATATCCTGAACCTCTTTTATGCTTTTTCCCAATGAATTCTTTATCTCAAAGATATTGCCAAAAGTCAACTTACTCCACCCTTTCGCTCTTTTCTTTATTCTACTAATATTTTCTGCCAAGTAATACATCGGTGTACCAATATAGGTTCCTCCCACCAGGATTTAACCAAAGCAACAAAATCCAAGTGGAGACTCCACATAGCTTCGAATCTAAAAGGGAAAGGTCCCCTATTATGGTCCACGTTTCTTTTGAGCACCAAGGCATTATGATCAGAAGCAGACCTAGGAAGAGCTGAAAGAGAAAGGAATTGTGAGATATTCCAATTAGCAAAGATAAAAAAACCTATCTAATTTGACTTGGATTAGATGGTTTCCATTCCTTTTGTTTGACCAAGTATACTTAGTTCCTTGGAGGGGGATATCAATGAGACCTGTCAAATTTAAGAACTCAACCAACTCCATCATATTGTCAGAATAATCATCCTGCCCTCCAAATTTTTCTGAAGGAAGGAGAGGAGAATTAAATCTCATCCAAGCATCCAGTGGTCATCTTTCCTGAAAGAAATAACATCACTTAACTTTTCCCAAAGCAGAACTCTGTCCCTACTCAGATTCAAAGCATAGATGTTTATAAGATTCCATTTCTCCTAGGAAACAATGTCTTCAAGTGTAATCATCAGACTATTCTTACAAGAAGAACATAGAGTGCCTTTTAGTTTAGAAGGATTCCAAAGGGTAGCAATACTACCTGAAACTCCTTCCACCTCACTAACAAAATAATTCACGTCAGGCCAGATACTCAAGATAGCTTTATCAAAAGTCTCCTTCTTCATCTTTGTTTCCTATAGGAGGAGAACATCCACTTTATTGTCAAGGATAGAAGATTTCACCAAAAAATAATTGTATGGGGTATTAAGGCCCCTTATGTTCCAGGAGAGGTACTTCATTGGTAAAGCAGTAAGCAATGCCACCTCCACCCCAAGGAAGCAATTAAAGTTCTTCTTGGACTTCGACCCTGCGATCGAGTCCAAGGTTCTTTGTTTTCTAGCTGCCACATCCCTTATAGTGTCTTTGGTTCTGGAATCCTTTTGGGAAGGCCTTCCCACCTTATTTTCCCCTCCTACATTTGGTTTCTTTTTCTTTTTGGGTTTAGTAGGAGCTTGGAACCATCCCTCATCCTCCTCTTTATCACTAGACCCTTGAGGGAAGCCTAGAATTTCCAAAGAGTCACTCAGGTTTCTAGCTCCAAATTGAGATAGGGAGTGCAGGTCCTCTAGAGATAGGTTAGTCTCATCCAAAACATACTCACCTTCTTCAAGATCATCACCTGTGCCTTGAGTCTGAGCCTTCACACTAGGATCCAACACATTACCCTCCATCAGGGGTTCCCCAGATGATACATTCTCCATGTTTACATTCCCCCCCAAATCCACCTTTGTAGGGAAGCCCGAGTTTGGAAAGGTGGAAGTAGGGGCAGCCACACCAAGGTTAAGGCATTTCGAATCATTAATTTCAACAAAAGGATCAAAAACAAACTTAGTGACCAGGTCTAGGTTATCCTTCAGAAGGGGGACAAACACCTCATGAACAGGAAAAGTAGGTTGCGCTCCAGAAGCCATATCAGTACCAAAGTGATCCTCCTTTAGAATTGTATCCTTAGCCTTTGAACCCTCACCAACCTTTTTCCCACAAGAATCTATGAGATGGCCAAACTTCTTGCACAACTGGAAAAAGAGGTGAGCATTTTCATACTCTATGGGTTGAGTCTAGTTACCAAACTTAGACTTAAGAAGGATTGAAGAAGGAAGGACCGTATTCACATCCACATTTACACAGATACAAGCATACACCAGTCTAGATCTCTCTTGAGTAATCTTATCAATAGCCAAAAGACTCCTAAAGGAGTTGGTGATGACTTTTAAGATTCCTTTCTCCCAAAATTCCAGAGGGAGGCCCGAAAGGTGAACCCAGGTAGGAGCCGAAGCACCCAAATCTGTTGACGGGTCAAAACCCGACTTCTATTTGCATAGGGAAAGAATTTTTTTAAATCCCGAGTCAAAATCCTAGGGACCACCAGTTAGGACCTTCGGCATGTCTTCATACACCACAAAGGAAAAAAGAAAAATACCTTTGGGCATAACATTTATGGTGACGTTGCCTTTGAGATTCCAAGTGGAAGCAACCCATTGGCGAACCAGTTCAATATTTGGATTGTATGCCAAAAACCTTCCAACAAGAGCCATTTTGAGGTTGTCCATCGCTTTCAACATCAAAGCCTCTGAGACATCTACTTCCCAACCAGTCACCGAGTAGGAAGCGGATTCCAATAGCTTTTTAATCGAAGCTGGCGAGTCATACCCCACCATTTTATTCACGTAGGAAGTTGGTGCTTCCTCAGAGAAGAGAGAGTTAAGCCCCAAACATGGTGAAATGGGTGACTTTCAAGAGATTCCCTTTGTCTTTTCCCCAGGGGAAAGGACTGAAGTATGAGGAGGGGACGTCAGATTAGGAACTACCAAACTAGTTGCTGCCACCATAGGCTCAATGCCATACAAGAGGACAACTTCCTTGGAATGGGAATCCTTCTTGGCCCCCCCTTCTGATCGACCCATGAGGCGGTCAAATCACAACAGTGGCCGAAAATTCAAAAAAATAACCCAAGCGGGAAACTAGAGCAAAGCCTAGTCTTATTACACAAAGAATTATGTTAGAAAAGGGGAAGAGCATAATATGACAATGAAAATCATAAATAATAGGATATCTTGAATTAAAATAATCAATAAGAAGGCACATAACAAAGTCAAATTGAACTTATGAAGGCATGTTGTGGGTGAAAATATCTAAGGATCGCAATCATGATAAGTATCACTAATGAATACAAAGTATAATTTATTATTTAACTCACAATTTATTTATTTTTATACCAAAGAATAATTTATTATAAGTTTGGAAAAACTCCATCTTAGAGAATATATGGATTTAACAATCATAATCATGTAAGAATCCAACATAAATGGAGTAACCCTTGGGTCAAATAGAATTATTGTAAGTCAAATATCTTCAAATAAATATTGAGTGACGAATCTATCATATGTTTCTATCATATCATGAGATTATGATGACTTAAAGTTTATTGACATATATACTAGACTAAGTCCCTAGTAAACAATTTTTTCTATGGAAGAAGCTTTATTATTTGAGGATAAGTGGTGGAGGATCCATTGCAAAGCACTTGAATGCATTCAACATCATTTTGATCCAATTATAATTCATAGGAATGAAAGTGGATGATGAGTAGTGTATTATACTATTATATTTTTTATATTTGTGGGATAAATTGGTGATGACAATCATTAATATCATCACAAACCTCGTTCTTGAGGATATGGTGGGTTTTTTTATCTTAGAGGTTCAGTTCAAACAAAAAAACTTTGGATTCCATCAAATATGTATTAATCATCAATCATATATCAACAAGCAAGGGCAAGAACAATAAAAATGATAAAATGTCTAAATCTAGAGGGGAGATTTAAGTCTTCTAGTAGATATAAGGTTAAGTGCTCAAACTATAATTTTTTTGGCTACATAAAAAAGAGTACGAGGAAAAGAAGGGAAATAAAGAGTCTCATGATGAGTCCAACTTAAGAGCTTCCATCAATGACATTGGTGATGTATTTTTTGCAATCATTTCTATGCAAGCATGTGAGGATATATGGATGGTTGGCTCTAGAGCTTCCCTCTATATGACTCTCCAAAGGGAGTGGTTCTTTAATTGTTAGAAAAATCATGGTCGAAAGGTTTTCTTGGGTGACAATAAATTCCTAAATATTATTGTATGTGGTTGAGTCAAGACCAAATTTTGTGATGGGAGGATTTAACACCCCTTAGGAGTTTTGCACATATTTGCTTGGAAGCAACTTATTATTAGCTAGGTAAAAGAATGATGCAAGTGTGTGGATAGTCTTTAGTAAACAAGGATGTAAGCTGGTCTTTGGGCCCATGTTGCTTGCAAAGGGATTTCATGTTGGAAATTTATTCCACCTTGATGTTAGCACATGTATAGAATGTAATAGTTTGATGGTTCATCTTTCTTTTGATCCTATAGCTTCAATTTCAAAGTATGTTAATACATTAAATAATTATAAGCTTCTAGTTGAGAATATTATTTTATGGCATGAGCACAAGAACCACATTGGTGAAAAAATCCTTCTACGGCCTTGAAATATAAAAAAAATGGTTGAGGGGTTATATGTTTGTTCTTTAGATTTTAACTTTTATAAACGTTACATATGAAAATCAAAATCATGTTGATATTTACTCAAGAATTGTTACACCTATAGGGATTATAGATTAGATACATAGAGATGTTGATGTAGGAGCATCTAGGGTGTAAGGGAAATCTTGCATCAATTGAAAAAAAATTAATGCTTTGCATTTGTTTTGTTTTCAATAATTTGTTTGTAGGTCCAGTTAATAATTATTGTCTACAAATTAGTTTTATTGTTACCATTAGTAACCAGAAGCTTAATTACAGTTATCGTGTGGCAATTTAATTTATTTTTTATTTTAAATATTTCCACACATATGGGGCACTAAATTTTGGAGGGACGTCAAATTTGAATTTAAAATTCATTTAAGATAGTGGCAATAGGAGTTATGGAGGTACACTTAAATAAGATGCCTTGCATGTTGGTTTTTACATCGATAACTAACACTTTAATTATTTATTTCATTTGAGTGTCAAGAGACACAAAGGAAAAAAATTAATTGTAAAATCGGTTGAATAAGGTGTGGAGATTGAGGGGATTAATTCCAGATGCACCTAGGTGCCATAACTAGTGATAAAATACAATTTTAAATTAGTAATTTAATTTTAATTCAAATCGGACATGGTATTTTGGTAGAATACTCTAGAAGCATCAAATGTGGTGTCCAAAATGGGATTTACATAACTTTTAATTGTTGGAATGATATATAAGGTAAAAATCCAAAAAAATAGCTCTTTTGAGACCCAATAGGTCTAGTGTAAAGTTGAAGTGAAGCACATGTTGGGAGGTTCAACCAAGGAGGCATACACTACAACACAGTACAATAGACTATAAGTATGTTTGTAGGTGTATTAAGGGTACAATTTGAGGTCGCCATACATCCTATATGTTACTCAATTCAAGATTGGTAGCTCTTGATTGAAGATAAGTTTCATAGTTGTGCATTTTTTAGCTTTATGATCCCAATCCAATCATGTATGACTATAATTTTGATGTGTAACAATCATCTCTACTATAATAGAGGGCTTGAGACCATTTTTGGTTTGTCAGATCATATTTGTAATCTTTTTCTTGAAGATTAATAGGAGTTTTATTGCTTTCAACTTGTATTGTTGTGTGTTTTAATTTGTGTAAATGTTTGTGGGTGAGTACCCTACATCAAGTGATGTTGTATAATAGTCATTGTTAACGTAAAAAGGTGTAATTAAATTTATGAAAGTGTTTTGGGGAAGTACCTTACATTGATTGGTATCAAAGAAAGAGTTCTCGAGCGGGTGGATAGAGCACCAAACAGAGGTAATCTACTTCAAGACTTGTGGGGAAGGAGAGTGAGAAAGTTAAAAAAAATCCTCCATAAAGAAAAAATCATGGGAGTATTACATCCATTATAGATGAGGTATTTAGAGCCATACAATGAGAGTTAAGTGCACTCTAGGAGGAGGTGAAAAAAAAAATTGGCTTCAAAACAATAGAGGAAAGCAAAGATGAAGATCAAAAACAAGGATGAATAGGCTAGCTATGATAAAAGAGGAAGAGGAAGATATAGACAAGGATTTATAAAAGGAGGTTTTAGAGAAATTTGTTTCCAATGTGGAGAAAAGGAACATTGAGCATATTAATTTTTACATCACCAAAGAAGGATAAATAGAAAACTTGAAGGAAATGCACAATTTGCACATGTAGATGAGAAATTTGAGCCTAAGAATTCAAGAGGAGAAAAAGGAGGAGAAAATATTGTCACTAATAAAGCTTTGGTGATTGAGAAAGAGGAACTAGTTTAGAGGGAAATTTTATATATTGAGAGGAGGAGACATCCAACTCCATACCAAATTGTGTGGTTGCAAAAGGATCGTAGAACCTTGGTTAGTGAATAAATTTTGATCAAATTCTAGATCAAAAATTATAATATTGAGGTGCTGTGTGATATCATACCCATGGATGCACATCACATGTTACTAGGGAGACCATGGTAGTAGAATAGGTGAGTTTTCCATGATGGCCATGAAAATACCTATTCTCTAACAAAAGATGGAGTTCAACACCAATTGAAGCTCTTGAAGAAGGTAGAAGATAAAATTTGTAGCAATGCCAAAATCTATTTTGTGGGAAGCAAGATAAAAGAGGAGGATAAAATGGGTAAGGTTGATAATTATGTTTCACCTAAAATTGTTTTGCTTATATATCGTAGTAAAAAAAATATGAAAGAGAGAAGGAAATCCTAATAGAGGAGGATAAAGAGAAATATGTAGCAATTGAGATGGTGGACATTTATGGTTCTATGCCAAAAGAGATAGTTGATGATCTCCTATTGAGAAAGGAGATGATCATTTCAGATGAGCCTAAGAAATTAAAGGAGGAGGTGGAGATTAATTTTTTCTAATGTTACCCCATTTGTAGGAAAAGTAAAAGAGAATGGAAGCATACAAAAGGCTACATAAGAGCAAGGAGAAAATCATGGAATGAAATATGAATCAAAAGGCATGAAGTGGTTAGTGAAAGAGGATGAGAGAGAACAAGAGTTGAAACAAGAGTTAAATGATGTTCATATTGCTTATAATATCGATTTGAGTATAGGCATGGAAGTGAATAAGGAACAAGGGAGTGTGGAAGAAAAAGTGGACGCAAAGGTAATGGTTAATATTTTCTAATACTATAGTAAAGATACTAATTTGTACGCAGATGTGGTAAGGAATGAGATAGATGAATTTTGGTGGGGAAGGAAGGAGTTTGGACTAGTCACATGTTGGAAGAGGAGATGAAAACTTTATTTAGATGCAATGATGGAGTTTGTTGCAGGTTGTATACAACCCAGAAGGGCGATTCTATCACTCAACTCCATTTTGTGAGACCAAGCTCACAAAATTTTCTTACCTTGGGTGTCTAATGCAAGATAATCTAGGGGTGCAAGGGAAATATTTCATCATCCAAACAAATTTCTAAAGCTTTTCAATTTTTAGTTTCTAGAATGTTAAGAAAGGTATCTCAACCTTGCAATACCATGTAATATATATTCTTCATGACAAGTGGGCCCATAGAGCACCCCATATGGAGTCAAAGGCTCTTCCATAAGGGGTGGGAAAGTAGTGGCCCCCCTCCACACCCCCCAAAAAAATATTGGGCTTTTCTTTCTAGTCATTTTGAGTGTTTTTCACTCTCTTTTTTTGACCCATGGTTTTGGTGCCCATGGTATTGTAAATCTACCTTTTTGATGCATGCCTATTAATATTCACATAGGAGTTAGGGGTTGCTATAAGGAGTTTTGTAAGCATTGTTATGTTGCTAGAATTGCTCCAAATCTTTTATGGATAATACGCTTATAAAGACTTAAACTCTACAAGTTTATTGTAACCATTGATTAATAAACAATATATTGTGTTTCTTTGGAGTGTGAGATTTTTCTTTCTAAAGGGTTTTCCTTCATGTAAATCATTGTGTTATAATTATTATATTTTGTGTTTATTTCATTATAATTATATGATCAACTTAGTTTTTGTACATACCTCATCTCATAAATTAATTTAGAAAACATATGCTCCTCTACTTCATTTTTCATTTTTTATAATTAATATGCTCTCACTTATCTATTTTAATCCAAAACTATGCTTATTAAGATTCTATATATTAGATTTTATGAACACTTATATAGACATATAAAGTTTACTCTTACTCTCTTTATCTTTTTTATGGAATTTACTCATTTTGCTACATAAATAATTTCTTGGCTATTCAAACATGCATATGCCATAGAGCTTAATCTTACTAAGAGTAGAGTTAGTAGAACAATCATTAGACAAGAAACAAAGCTTTCCAACGTTGATATTCGTAGGAGAGAAGCAATTTGGCTCGGTGCCAAAGGACTGTTGCAGCAAGTGGGACCACTCTGGAACCAGTCAAGCTAATTTAAAGCATGCAACGTCGCTTTGGCCGAGTGGTTAAGGCGTGTGCCTGCTAAGTACATGGGGTTTCCCCGCGAGAGTTCGAATCTCTCAGGCGACGCGACATTTGATTTTATCTCTTAAATCTCCTATTTTGTAGCAGTATTTTATTGCTTGATCCTATTTTTCTACCCGATTTATAACACCACCATCATACGTCAATAAGGAAGACAAAATCCCTTTCCATAATAGTGCATTTAAAGGATCCATACAACACTCATTTCTTTATTAGGTTTATTTCATTGATCATTACAACTTCACAAGCATAAGAGAGAGATTAGCATATTTATCATGAAATGTATAAATATGATTTTCAATTATTTATCACAAGGTATGTTAATCCAATTTTCAACAATACAAGGGGGGAGAGAGCGCAACAACTTATCTACACGAGATCTCATTCTTTTTCACTTGAAGGAGGAGAGAAGAATGCATTTTTGTTTATATAATAATTGATGGAAAAGGGTCTTTCACCCATTTACAAGAAGATCATATTAAGATCATGGAACAAAGTGCCAACTAATAAAAGACGAAACTTGAAACTAACAAAGATAACAAATTGCTAATAACTAAAACATGATAATACAAGTTTGAATCAAAGATGTTAACCTACAACCAAATTTGAATGGTACCAAAAAATGCTTGAGAGTGAGTTACTACCTTTGGTAGATTATCATCCAACAAGCATGGATTCACTTAAATGTACCTTGAACACATTTATCCTAGGTTGCATTCAAACCATATAGAACGAAAGTATTGCAAACCTTATGATTAAGGATTCAAAATCTAAAATTATTAGCATAGACTAGATCATCCTTATTCCCTAGATTGTTAAGGCAATATAAATATTAAATAGTCTCGAAAAATATTAAATATAAATAATGTTATCCTAAAATATAGAATAGTCTCAAAAATTAAAAGAATCTATAATATTATCTTAGTAATAAATATTACAATTAAGTTCACTGAATTAAGATACTCTATTATTCACTAATTGTATGGTTGTTGGATTCAACTTAAAACTATACTCCTCGAAATTTACAATCAATTAGCTAGTTAACTATTAGTGTATTAAAGGTGAGGGGTATTGCATAAGAGATGAGTTAGGCTCGTGAAAAAGGAAGACATAATCCATAAAATAGCACATTCATAGTGATCCATACAATACTCGTTCTTTATTAGGTTTATTTCACTCATTCATTCATTAGTAGAGCTTCACAAGAATAAGAGAGAGATTATACATATTTACTATGAGGTCTATTAATACAATTTGTAACAGCACAAGGGGAGAGAGAGGTAACAACAACGTATCCATACAAGATCTCATTCCTTTTTACCAATAAAATGTATCATTTAGGGAGGAGAGAAGATATAATAATTAAGGGAAAAACACCCTCACCCATTTATAATAAGATTGGCATTGAGAGCATGGAACAAACTGCCAACTAATGAAGATAGAACTACAAATTAACGAAGATAACAAATTGCTAATAACTAAAATAAGACAATATGAGTTTGAACCAAAGATGTTGACTTTTAACCTGATATGAATTGTACCAAAAAATGCTTGAGAGTTACTCCCTTTGGTAGATTGTCATCCAACAAGCATTGATCCACTAAAATCTTCCCTAAACACATTTATCTTGGGTTGCGTTCAAACCCTCTAACACCAAAATATTACAAACTCTATACTTAAGGATTCAAAATCTAAAATTATTAGCATAGATTATATCATCCTTATTCCCTAGATTGCAAAGACAATTTAGAATTTTAATAGAAAGTGAAGCTAAAACAAGGGTGCTTGTATCCACTTTCAAAATAGTCTTGAGAAAATATTGAATACAAACTAATGTTATTCAAAAAACACAAGCTATGGGCACAAAAGACATAAAAACCTCACAAATGTTGACCCATTTCTCAAAAGGAAAAGATATATTGAATACACCAAAGCAATCACATATATGTTTGTATGACAAGCCACACATGCCCTTGTGAACGAGACATAGTGGAAATAAGGCCTAAGAATGATGGGTCCAATATATTATTGGTGGCATTATTCTAAGACATTAGAAAGCAATACATTTAACACCTCCCAATAAGGAGATTAGCAAAAATTACATTCTCCCCATTAGCTGAAATATTTACATAGAGTTGAAGTGACCTTTGAGGGAAGGGAAAAACATACTGAACTATGTGGAGTCAATTTGATTAAGATGGGCTAGCCTAAGGGGATCACTTTCATTACACTTGGAAAGGGATTTTGCCTTTCATCTCTTATTATTGAGAGCACTTCATAATTTTTATGGATGGGGATTGCACCTACAAATAACACACACAATGCTAAATTTTAAGAAATTATTCTTTAAATCTATCAATTCTATCACATAGAATTATTAAAATTGTCTCTTCAATCTTGACTTTTCTATGTTTATGAAATGATAATGACATAAAAAGTTTGATTTAAAAAATGTTTGAACTTAAGCAATTTTAATATTATGATTTTTTTAATATATTTATGTCATTTGTCAATATATAAATATATTGACAAATGACATAAATATGTAAATTTGGATATTTGTCTTATGTTATCTACCTATTCTATTACATATATTTCTATATATGTATTGCTTACAATCTGTAAGGTAAAACATGTACAACCTACAATTTTGATGCTACAAATTATCCTCATTTTAGTGTCCATCTCCTTAGTATGTTTATAGGATGCATTTATCATAGCATGGCCTTTAATCTACTCCTATTGCCACGATTATTTAATGTTTTTGTAAGTCAAATCATTTTTATGTGTTTGTATGTGTTCCTTATGTCCATTTAATATTATTTCTAGCTTGTAATATTTTTGGGCACATCATACTTGGATGTTAGCACTATCATGTAGACATGTATGTGGGTACACTACTATCCTATGATAGTATCACAGTAGAATGTCCATTTCCTACCAAGACAATGGCCTTTCAACTTCCAAATCTCTCATGTAACCATCACGCAACCTATTGGATGGAATCCCAACAACCACCTTGGTCCAATAATAGTTTTTGGTGACCTTTGAGCTTCCCTCCTAATTCTTTCACACAATCTACATAAATATCATCAACTCTTGAATGGACTCTTTATGAGAAACACTCTAATAGCTTGTCATGTGGGAATTTTACATCATTCTTGTGATTATTTTTCTTAATCTTCAAATTGTTGGCATAGTGGGTTGTGTATTTCATTTCTCTATTTTGGGCATTCATCTTCAAGTTGCAAGTAATAATATTATCATTTTTCTTAGCATCATCCTTGTAATTTCCTTTCTCTTGAGATTTTTCCTAAATAGATTTATGTTTTTTAATTTTCATAATTTTTGTTGGCACTTTGGAGTCCTTGCCTCCCATTATTTTTCATTACCATACACACTAGGATATTGGTAGATTCGTAGACGGGATAGTAATATTGATAGATTTATCATAATATGGTTCTTACATCAAAGAGCCACACTTAGGAATAAGACCATACACTATCCATATTTAGTTCATATTTCAAGCTTGACTACCAAGCAATTATCCCCTTTTCTTCTATCCTGGCTATAGGTACAGTTGAGGACTGAACTCACAATGGGGGATTTTTATTTCTAACCCTTCTTGTCATTTAATTTTAAATAAATTTAATAAAAATCATATTGTTGTTTTGATTAGAGGTAAAACGGGTTTTGAAGGGACCCGAAACCCTTTACAAAAAAAATACTTCTATGAAATAATCAAGACAACACAAGCAGCCAACCATCAACAAAATACCAGCAAAGAAAACCACAAAAAATAACAACCTACTGTAAATTCTTTAGTATCTTCGCAACTTCCAGATCTTGGGAGATAATGTGCTCATGCATATCCACCACCTCAACCAGCTCTTTAGTCAGGATCTCCAAAGGTTTCTTGGTCTTACTCCAAGTACGGATACTCAAACCTATACCTATAGTAGCGCCCTGGTTGATCTTAGTCAAATTCACCTCAACACTAGTAGCCTCCTTCAGCTGAGCAAACAACTCCCCTTTCTAGTTCCTCACTTTTCATTGATAAATTTAAGACCTTAAACATTATTATGAAGCACAGTCTGACTAACTTTGACCACTTTCTCAAGATTGTCATACACTTTACAAGTATTTTCCTGCAAAATAGAGATTCTGGATTCAAATTCCTTCTTCATAATCAAGACATCATTAGCCACATCCATTAGAATACTTAGCATTGTATTACACTGATCATAGTCTCTAGCATCCTCCTCTTTGTTAATGTTCTTATCATCTTTATTGATCATGGAGCAAACTTTTACATTGATCCGATTAACCTTAGTGAAAAACCATTTAAACAGTTTGAAAAAAATGATAGTGCCATCCTTAGCCATACCGAGAACATTATCAAGTTCTTCTATGTTGCAGTTGAAAATGATATCATCCAACAGGTAAACGAAGGGATCATTCAGGATCCCCTGTCGAGTGTCATCAAGCATAACAACCTTACCTTTTTATTTGCCATAAACCTCACTAGGAATTTTAATTTTGGGTCTAAGGCCCTTCTTAACAGCAGTCGAAGAAGGCTTGAACTGAGTAGCATCCTCATCCATAGACCTCCCCTCCATATTCTCGTCACCAACCTCCCCATTCCTTGAATTCCTTTCCTTCTTAACCTCTGAAGTGTCTTATCTCTTATTGATTTGACCAATATCCTCATCCACATTCCCTTCGCCAGCCTCCCTTGCATTACCAAATTACATTTTCTTCTTAGCAAAAACCTATCCATTGTTGATGTCCTTCCTTTTACAACCAGAAGAAGGCTCCATAACAATATCCTTGGCAACAAAACCCGTTGCCTCCTTAACCCTTTTACCCTCAGTACTAACAAGTGGATGACACATCCATTTAATAGGCGAGGGATCTGAAACAAAACCATCACTAGGGCCTTTGGCAGATCCCAAAACCTTCCTGTTATAGGTCTAGGGGAAGGATAACCATCCTCATTACCAGTCTAGGAACACCAGATTAGGAAGATTGGGGTTTCTTCTTTGACTTTTTCTTAGGCTTAGGGTCAAAGTCAGCAAGATGTTCAAAGAACACTTCAATAGACTCATCCATAGATCCCTCCGCTTCCCACTTCTCACCATCTGAATCCACACCAATATCACGCCCTGACAATTTCTTAGCTTTCATAACAAGACGGGTTTGAGATAATTTATTAGGCTCTTCGAGAACATAAAAGGACTTAGCATATTCCATTATCAACAAAATCAGACCCTCATGTAAGATAGGGTTCCTAGGGCTCTTTTTATGTTCTTTAATCCCATTCTCCAGAGAAACCAACAAATAGTAAGGAAAAGAGATTAAATTTATATGTCTAAAGTGATTCAAGAGGATGAAATGATAACCAAATAGAGTTGAAAATATACCATCCAAAGAGAAGTACCTCATCAAGGTGATGGTCATGTCAGCCCAAATGGGCTTGATTGACTTCTTGTTGTACCCTCCACAAGCTACTTTGAGAAATCTATCCCTCTCATTGTCTTTAAAAAATAGTTTCATGGTGGAATTTGAGGCATTGTTGTCTTTGAATATTTTTTTTTGCCATCAATGGGAAGGCCAACTATCCTACCAATAAGCTCCTCATGATGTCAAATTCAATCCCATAAACTCTAAGAAATTTTTCCTTCCAACTAAACACAAAAGCATTAGAAATTTACGAGTCAAAGCCATACAAATTCTCCATATAAGGGGTAACACTACCTTCCATCAAGATTCTCCAAACCTTCTCATTACTCTTAGTAACTTCACAAGACACTAGTTCAATCTTGCTTATATCTCCACCCATGGTAGCCAAAAACCATAGTAGAATGGCGTATGAAAAGCCTAGCAAAAGATGAAAACCAAAGTACTTCGCCAAAAACAAGAAAAAGCCTTCTTAGCGAACCCAAAATCTATGTAGTATTGACTTCAAAAATACAATTGAACATGATAATCTATAAATGCATGTCCTTCCCATAATTACCATTATTATTAATGGGAGTCGAGCCAAACTCAATGGGGAGATATTTAGCAATAATCATGTGATTATATTTCACCTTGTGACACCACCTAGACCACAATGTTAGCACCATCTTGTAATGAATGAATTTCATGATTAAGAATACTTTTAGCTTCAAGGGGTAGGGTATCATTCAAGTCCCATTCACTAGGTCTAGAAGTAACCCCAAATTAGCAAAAAAACTAGCAAGCCTATTTCCTTCATGAAAGATATGTGAGATATAATGCATCTCAAAGGATATTATAATGGAAATAACATCTCTAATGATGTTCTCAATGGGCCAACTTGGGGGTTGATGTTTGTTAAGACTTAACAATATTCAATCAGTGTAGGTATCCTAGAGAGTCCTTCCAATCATTTGATGTGATGGACACATGGCATAGTGTAGGTCTCCTAGAGAGTGCATCTGCCATAGTATTCTTCTTCCCCTTGATATATTCAACATCAAAATTATATGCATGTAGTTTGTTGACCCATTTTTGTTGTCTGTCATTCAAATTTTGTTGGCTCAGGAAGAATTTTAGGTTGTTATGGTCTGTCTTGACCACACATCTTCTACGTACTAGGTATTTTCGGAATTTCTCCAAGGCATGCATTATAGCTAGCATTTCCTTATTATATATGGGATATCATATTCATGGTGTCTCAATTTACTACTTTCAAATGCTATGTCGTGTCCCCTCTAAGAGAGAACAACTCCAATCCCTTCACCAGAAGCATCACATTCTACAACAAATGAAAGTGAAAAATCAAGAATTGCAAGAACTAGACAAAAACTCATTACCTCTTTCAACTTCTCAAAGGCCCTTTGTGCTTTTTATATCCATTCAAAGGCTCCTACTTTAATCAAATTGGTGAGAGGTGTCGTAGACTAAGAGAATCCTCAGACAAACCTCCTGTAATAGCTACATAGTCCAAAGAAACCTCTTAGCTAAGACAAGTTTGTAGGAGGTGGCTAGTCTAGAATGGTTTGGATCTTCTGTTGGTCAACCTGAACTCCTTTATCACTTATGACATGTCCCAAATATAATATCTCCATTGACCCAAATTCACATTTTGACATCTTTGCAAAGAGAGACTATTGCTCCAGAATTCCCAAGACTATCCAAATGCTTCAAATGTTCTTCCCATGTTTTGTTATGGATCAAAATATCACCAAAGAAAACCAACACAAACTTCCTCAAGTGCTTACCAAACACACGATTCATGCATGATTAAAAAGTTTCTAGAGCATTGGTTAGACCAAAGGACATAACCAAGAACTCAAAATACCCATAATGGCACCAAAAAGTAGTCTCCTGAACATCTTCTTCCCTCATCCAAATTTTTTGGTATCCAGACCTCAGATTAATCTTTGAGAAGTAAACCACACCATGTAGTTCATTAATCAACTCATCTATCCACAGTATGGGGTATTGATTCTTAATGGTCTTCTTGTTCAATACCCAATAGTCTATGCACATCTGCAAAGTGTCATCATTCTTTTCACCAGCACCATAGAAATGTGGAAGGGCTAGAGTTTGGTATGATGTAGCCCATATCCCATAGCTCCTTTATTGCTTTCTCTATCTCTTCCATATACATCCAGGGATGGCAGGAAGGAGTGGTCATAATCAACTTTGATCCTAGTTCAAGTTCTATGATATGATGGAAACCTTTATCCGGTGGCAATCAGGGAGGCATATCGTTGAAAACCAAACTATGCTTATCCAAAATCTTTTGTATATAAATATGAACTTGACCATTCTTACCTTTTGAAGAGTCCTTTAAAATCACCAAACAACTAATAGACTATGCAACTTGGTTCTTCTGGAAGATCCTTTCCATTCTCCTGGTTGATATTACTTGTGGATCATCATTCTCCATTCCCTTTAAGACCACATCCTTCCCATTGGATTTAAAATTAAGCTCCATTGTTTAGTAGTTTGTAGTGTACTCACCCAATGAATGCAACCACTACACACCCAAAATCACATCAATTTCACCCAAACCAATAACATATGTAGAAATCATCACAAAACTTATTATCTCCAAATGTTATGTCCAAATTTCAGACTTTCACCTTGCAAGGCAGGGTAAGTTATACCCATCCACCACAATGACAATAAAACCTTCAAAATTATTTGCATCTAGCCTTCTTCTTCTCACAAGTCCTTCGTCAATGAAGTTATGAGTAGCTCCTCCATCAAAATTAGTATATTCACTCTTTATCTGATAAGGACTCCCTGAACCTTGAAAGAATGGTATCTATGTGCATTGGATAATGATGCTAGAATAATGCCACTATCCTTCTCCTTGTCTTCTTCCTTTGGAGGGATGTCTTCCAAATCATGAAACTCTTCAGACCCATTTGCTTTTGATTCTTTGTCAGAGATGAATTCTATATAGTGGACTTGTCCTTTTCCAAGACACCCATGTCTCGAAACCCATGGTTCTCTATAAGAGAAACAAAGTTTCTTCCTTTTGAGATCATTCTTGGTCTCACCATCATTCTTACTAGGTGTGGTAGGGGGAGCTAGTTTCTGAGCATTCCAAAGATTCTTTTGGAAATTCCCATTTGGCTTATTCCATATTGAGGGTTTTGATTTCTGCCGAGGAACATAATTCTCTAAATCTCAACACTTCAGGGTGTAGATCAACATTGGGTATTATCAATGATCATGTTGTAGGAGTGATTTGTTATAGTATTGATCATGACACTATGTGTGTTGTATCAAACATTGCTTATCCCCACACACTTTGGACGAAAATTTGGGAGATCCATGGAAACTTTCATAGCTATCCATTCTCAAAGGATCCTAATGTAGATTTTATCATTCCCCTTATAGATGTAGATTGCATACCCTTTAATGATGATACTTTAAAGGAGATTGAGTATATCAAAGGTCTTGCATGTTTTGATGGTTTAGAGACTTGTCTTCAAGTTCCCACTCTTCATATCGAGACCCGATCTCCATCTTTTGTTGTTCCTAATTAGTGCAACATTGCCACATCCTTGGTTTCTATTGGTTTAGTGTAACAAGATATTCATCATCTTTCAAATATAACTACTTGGGATTCGTATTTTATAGACACATCATCCTCATTGTGGAGTCTCAGATTGCATATTTAGAGGATTAATTTGGGGTCATTAATCTCCTCTTTCATGATAGTTACATCATCACTGTTAGCCCACCATCATCATAGTCTTTGGAGCTTGTTATACATCATTCTTCATAGGATCTTGGATTAGCATCATCTCATTTTGAAATTTGGACAATTGAGCAATTTTCAAAGGCACACATCATTTGGATTTGGATTCCCTATTCTTTCAACTTTTGGGAATGAATTTTCCAATCACTTGTTGATCTATTTCTTCCTAAGGGGAGAAACATTGTTTGTAGACAATGGATCATGTTCTATCTTCAGGTTTTCATTATTGGCACATGAGCCCTTTCTTTATGGGGGGTTCATATCCTCATTTTTCTCTCCTATTGGGGGGACATTAATTGTACTTATGTGAAAAAAGTAGTCCTTGGGGAGTCACATCAAGTCCTCCTATCATTCTTTCTCTAGTGCAGTTATTTCATTTTCTCTCTTTTCGAGAGGATTTTGTTCCCCATGTTTTTTTATTTTCTTTGGTTATGAGAGTTTCATTTGTTTGTACATGGGTACCTCATTAGGTCTTGTAGCTAGGACCCATCCATGCATCCATCATTAATTTTTTTCTTCTTCCTAAGTTGATCTTAAGGGGGGGTTGGAGTAATTAGGAAAATACCTAATAATTAATTATTAGACCCCTTTTACTTTATTACATTTAAGCTAAACTTAGGAGTTCTTTTTTATTATTAGATTGAGATAATTATAGGGCATGTTGTCTCGTTGCATAGGATAATGACACTTGCCACTATAATCTAATCAAATATTCATCTAGGATTATTTTCTAATTTTATAAGCATTCATCTTTGATTGTAATCATTAATTTAGATTAATTTGATGCACATACAATTGCTTTTATGGATTAATCATTCTCTCATGGTTGCATAGAAAATCAGTCGCTTTGATCTCTCTTGGTGATAGGTGTTTTGGTTGTAGGCAATTTTTGGGTGTTGTGGGGTTTAATTATCAACTCCAATAATTATTGTAAGTGGAAATTTTGTATTGTTGATGTTATAGGAAAAGAAAGAAGATTAGATTACCATATAAGTTAAAACCATGCATGGGTTGTATTATCATAATAAAAATAATGAAGTACAAATTAACTAATACACTAACTTTTTTGAGGAGCCTAAAGGGATACACTCTCATATATCCATAAAGAATAAAATTCAATTATTACATGATTATTTTCCTCCCAAGATTGGTCTCTATTGGAAAAGAATATTAGAGGAGAATAAGGTGAAATAACATTTATGTGAATTAATAACATATGGTGTCATAGGGCCTATCACATATATGATTTGATTGAACAATTGTACATCATACTATATATTCTACTATATTGGATTTAAGGTCTAGTTACCATTGAGTAAGAATTAAATAAACTTAAAAAAAAAACATTCAAGACTAGGAAAGGTTTCTTCAAATGACTAGGGGTATTTTTGGGTTGTGCAAGGTACTAATAACCTTCACAAGATTGATGAATGAAGCGTTACACCTTCTCATTGATGAATGTATAAATTTATATTTGGATGAAATTCTTATTTTTAATTAGGCATATGAAGAGCATGTTGCACATTTGGAAAAAAAAAAGTGTTGTAGATTTTGAAGGAGAACACAATTTATTTAAATGGTAAGAAATACAAATTTATAAAATATAATTTGGTTTACCTTGGGAATTTTGCAGGTGATGGTGTGGTTCAAATATACTAGATAAAATTTGAGGCTATTACGAGTTAGCCAAACCCCACATATATAATTGAGATAAAGAGATTTGTTGGGGAAACATAATATCTCAAAAAATTCTAAAACCATTTTCTTCCATGATAGCTCCATTACATGTTATAATAGATGATAGAAATAATTTTAAATGGGAAAATATACAACAAAAGGATTTTTAGGATTTTAACAAGAAAATAATCAATATATCTGTGTTGGTTCTTTTCAAAATTTATTAACAATTTAAGATTGAAACATATGTAATTAATTATGCTACGAGGTTTACCCTAGTGTGAAGAGATAGGACCATTTTTTTTCATTTAGATTTGTTTAATGGTTTGATTATTGCTTATTTTACCTATGACAAATATCTATATTTATTTTGGTGGAAGTAGTGAAGAAGAGGAAAATTATTTGATGGGAACTAGACCATAGTACATACATACCATCGACCTTGTAGTATCTACAAACTCAAACGAAGCTTCAACAATTGCACCCTAACAAGTGTAATGATCTAAAATGATATCAAATCATAGTCAATAAAATGCAAAGGAGGAATGAAGAGAAAAGGAATGAGACTAGAACAGTCTCACCCATTTCTCTCCTCCATGGCTCACTTCTATTGAACCTCCTCTACTTGCTGCAATATGATGGATGCCCTCAGCCTTTGTGTGAGCAAAATAAGTTTATGACATGACCTAGCAAGTGTTGAAGGATTTAATCTAAAATGCAAGAGAATAAATCTACATGCAAAGTAAATAAGTCTGCAAAAGACAATGTTAGATGATAAAATATGAAAATGCAAGATTATCTAAAAATGCAAGAGATGAAATATGTGAAAATGACAAGAGATAATAATGGATAGCCAGTGATAGATATGAGACAAAATTGACATTTTATAGAAAATGCAATTTTGTATGGACGGGTGAGATTAAAGACTGATAAATGACCTAGAATCTATGGACAAGATTCAATATGACAACCCACAATTAGGGTTAGGGCAACATTAGGTCAAATTCGAAATGAATGGACAAGATTGATTTTAAGAAAAATCAAATCAAGGGTTGACAATGCATGTGACAAGGCACACAAACCGAAATTGTTGGGGAATCAAATAATAATTTAAAATTATTTAATTCAAGAGGGGTTGTTGACTTTTTAAATTAAAAACTATTTTAATTCAAAAAGGGTGGGGTCATGTGACAATAAATAATTTAAATTAAATTATTTACAAAAGAAGGGATTTTTAAAGAGGGACTTATTTTAAATAAATAAGATTTATTTAAAATGAGCACAATAAAAGAGGAGAAATTAAATAATAAAATTATTTAATTTAGGTGGTGGGACTTATTTTAAATAAATAGATTTTATTTAAAATGAGGAGAATGTGAAGATGGCCATAATTAAATAAATAAAAGAATTTATTTAATTACAAGAGGACTTTAAATTAGAGACATATTAAATAAATAAAGTTATTTATTTAATAATCAAGAAGACATAATGGACAAGGATAATTAAATAAATTAGGAAATTTATTTAATTATAGAAAGACATTAGACAATTAGTGACGTAATTAAATAAATAAATAAAATTTATTTATTTAATAATCATGAAGAATAAAAAAGATATGAATTAATTAAATAATCATGAATTATTTAATTAATAGTCGAATGTGGACCAAGGACATAATTAAAATGTCTTAATTATGCTAGGAAGAAAGAGATTAGAAATAGAGCTTGCAAGCCTAGCTCATTTTTATGTGTCTACATTTGCCCCTCTTTGTCATAATGCAGCCTGTCGCATTGTGGCAAAGAAAATAAGTCAAAAATATGCCCCAGTGCAAGATAAGATGAGGAAGAATGACGAGGAGGGTTGCGGTATGCCCCCTCGAGAGGACAGTTGGGTTTCAAGAACACAAGTGTGCTCTCGAAATGGAATGAGAAGAATAGAATACGGAGAAAAAGAAATATTAGTGAAAAAGATATGGTTGATGATATGAATGCAATGCCTACATGAGATGATAGGATGTTGTAGCTTCATTGACATATTGGACAGATTTTTGACTGACATCTTCGATTTGATTTCCTGTCATATCAAATTCTGATGATTCTGTTGGTGCTTCCAAGTCTATGTCAAAACCGTCTTCATGGTCATTGTCATAGAGCCCACTGAATTCAGTTATAGCTTGATCATTTGCAAATATGTCCATGCTAGGAGACTCTTGTTCTAGGGGAAGATCATCTATGTGTTCCATGGAGGCAAGTGTTTCATTGTGGAAAGTGTCAATACTTGAAGTTTGGATGGAATCATCTTCAAGTGTGTCATCATGAATGGCATATAGGTCAAGGAGTGGATCATTTTGGACTTCTTCAAAAGTAGTGTCTTGATCAAATATGGGCTCAGTTGAAATGACATGATCGAAAATAGGGTCTTGACCAAGGATAGGTTCGTCTTGAATGACATGGTTTTGGATGGACTCTTGACCAAGGATAGGTTCATCTTGAATGACATGGTTTTGGATGGACTCTTGACCAATGATAGGTTCATCTTGAATGAAATGGTTTTGGATGGACTCTTGACCAAGGATAGGTGTATTTGGTATGCCATGATGGTCTAGGAGGACTTCTTGAATGGATGTAAAGATGGGGTCATGGAATGGACTACTTTGATCTTGACATGATGGTGATGTTATGACGTTGTGCTTTGGACTTGCCTCTTGACATGTATCCTCAAGTGTATGCAAGGAGATGGGACTTTGGAGACCATGACTAGATGTGTTTTCATGACCCAATGGAGTGTCTTGAAATGGATTGGTGCATGTTGGACTAGGATATGACATGGAAGTTTGGACTTGGTTGAGGGATGAAGGACTAGGATTAGAATAGGACATGACTTCATGACAAGGATATGACATGGATAAAGGATTAGGATGTGATGTGGATGGAGGATTAGGATATGACATGGATAGTTGGTTTGGATTGATGGATGGTTGATTTCCCTTGTCAAAGTTAGGGTGGGTTTGACTAATGGAAGTTTGTTGTGACTTAGTGCCATGGATGGTGTTAGGGGACTCTTGATAGTAGATGGATAGAGGACTAGGACTCATGGATTGTTGGCAAGATGGATAGATGGATGGAGGGCTAGGGGTTGTAAATTTGGACTTGGATTGAAGGTATAGTATTTTGAATTCCCTAGCAAGTTGTGCTTGACCCTTACTATTGAATTGACATTCAATTTGACTAGCAAGCATGTCATAGTGATTTGAAGACATGATGGTGGATGAAATGAGACTATGCTTTATGCAAGGTGACAATGCAAAGTGATAAAAGGGGATTCCTTATGCCAAATGATCTTTAGGAAAGGTTTTCTAACCACTCAAAGTTTGACCAATGTCTTGATTTGGATTGTCAAAGGACTGATTTGAAGGACAAGATGATAAAATGACAAGGTGAGATTTCCACACTAGACTTATGAGTTGGAAGCAGCTCACCAAAGGACAATGACTAAGGATTGATTTATTTGACTTGGTCCAATGACAATGTATTTTAAGACAAAGGTTTGACAAAGAAAGGAAAGTTTTCCTATCCCAAAGTGTGCAAAATTGAGGACTTGATTTGACAAATGTGGTTCATGATGGAAAATTCGTTGCAAAAAGTGATTTGACAAAATTTTAGGTTGATTGCAAAGATTTGTTTTAGTTTGGAAAAGTTGTTTCAGATTTTGGCAAGTTTGATGTTTATTTGTTGGAATTGTCTGAAAATAGTTGGCAAACACATGGTGTTAAAAATCAACCACATAGAAGTCATTTTACAAAATCTTATGGCTGCAAGGACAATATTCTTTTGGATCCCACTAACCGCATATCCTTAGCGGATGAATTCAGAAGCTTGGCCCCACAGGCTCCCCCTTACAGTGCACTCACTTCTCAGGGCAACCAAGCTTCCAACCTCCATGAAACTCCCATGGCAGATTGATCATCTCTACTAAGAACTGCGCAGGTGCGGGTGTCATCACAACGACCGTTGTTGTACCAAAGAATAGAAGGTTTTTGGCTTGCTAAAACAAGGGATTTAATTCGGACATCCGTTCGAGTGGTTATACATGGGGCCAAGATTAAGCTCCATTATGGAGGCACTCCAGCCTGAAGAGGTTAAGCTCAACAGGGTTTTGGGGAGTACTACTTGGTCCGTATAACATATCTGCACTCGTAATCTTAGGCTTTCCCTTAAGATTCACATTTATATACCGGTCGGAAGTAGCTTGGCTAAAAAGCTTCGTTGCCGGTTTGAGTCGCTTTGGGGTGAGTACTTTTTCCCACCAAAGCAGGCCCAATTTTCTAAAGTTCAACAAAAGCAAATTAGAATATTCATAGTTCAATCGATCCTTGTTTAAAAATAAGAAGTGAAAACATGAATATCCTAACTCACACTCGCATGGTGTTCATTTTAAGCCCAAATCAAAATGTGTTGACAAACATAAAATAACATGGAGTTCATTTTAACCGTTTGTAGTATTTGTCAAAACATGGGGTTCATTTTAACCGTTTGTAGTGTGAGCTAACTAAAAGTTTATTTTAATCCAATGCTATGAAAATGCATATTCATTTTAAGCCAATGAGTTGTAATGCAAGTTGTGTTCTTTTTAGCCCAATGAGTACACATGCATGTTAATTTTAACCCATGAATGTAAAATGCAAATTTGTCTAAGATTTGTGAAATGAACAAGTAAAAATCGTTAGACTCCTTGCCACAAGCTGCAAACAAAAAATTAGTAACCCAAAATCTTTAAGCTACTAAATAGAGAAAGAGTGTTGCCCTAACCCTAATTGAACTAGTGCAAGCCCAATTCCTAGAGTCAATAACAGTTTCTCTTACACCCAGGATCACACAAGTGTGCAAGGGGAGAGGATACTTCTATTATTGATCACTAGGGTTAGCTAGTCAAAGTAAATCTGATTTTTGGAACTACATTTTACATTAAAATTAAAAACACAGAAAATAGACCTTTACTGAAATTCAAAGAGCTTTCCAGAAATGTAAAGAAACTTGAATAATTCACTGTTTTGCATCCAAAATTAATTTTTTATGAAAAATCATAAAAAAATTATTAAAAATTGAAAACAGCTTCAAAAAATTTTATTTTTTTACTTCAGGTGCCTGACATCATTCCAAACCTGCAAAAAAAAATTTGTGAACAGATCTGCAAAATTGTGTGAGATATAAGTCAATCTTTGCAAAACCCTAATTTTTAAAGATCTATTTTTTGTCGAATTATTTTGTAGGAAAATTAAAAATATAAAAAACAGACCCCTATTGAAATTAAATGAGCTTTCCGAAAATGTAAAGAAATCCGAAAAATTCGCTAATATGCTCTCACAATTGATTTTTCATGAAAATAACCAAAAAAATTATTAAAAATTGAAAACAGATTGAAAAAATCTGGTTTTTGGAGGGAGGCTCTTGATAATGTCTGCAACCTGCAAAAAAAAATTTGTCTGAAAATATGCAGCCGTTTGAAAGATATGGTTGAATCTTTGAAAACCTGCAAAATGGTGCTAAAACCTGCAACAAAAAGCCAAAAACACCTGCAACAAGAAAGATCCAACTCTAAAATTCTTCAAAATATGTCAAAATAGGTCAGGTTCACCAATGTAATGATCTAAAATGATATCAAATCATAGTCAATAAAATGCAAAGGAGGAATGAAGAGAAAAGGAATGAGACTAGAACAGTCTCACCCATTTCTCTCCTCCATGGCTCACTTCTATTGAACCTCCTCTACTTGCTGCAATATGATGGATGCCCTCAGCCTTTGTGTGAGCAAAATAAGTTTATGACATGACCTAGCAAGTGTTGAAGGATTTAATCTAAAATGCAAGAGAATAAATCTACATGCAAAGTAAATAAGTCTGCAAAAGACAATGTTAGATGATAAAATATGAAAATGCAAGATTATCTAAAAATGCAAGAGATGAAATATGTGAAAATGACAAGAGATAATAATGGATAGCCAGTGATAGATATGAGACAAAATTGACATTTTATAGAAAATGCAATTTTGTATGGACGGGTGAGATTAAAGACTGATAAATGACCTAGAATCTATGGACAAGATTCAATATGACAACCCACAATTAGGGTTAGGGCAACATTAGGTCAAATTCGAAATGAATGGACAAGATTGATTTTAAGAAAAATCAAATCAAGGGTTGACAATGCATGTGACAAGGCACACAAACCGAAATTGTTGGGGAATCAAATAATAATTTAAAATTATTTAATTCAAGAGGGGTTGTTGACTTTTTAAATTAAAAACTATTTTAATTCAAAAAGGGTGGGGTCATGTGACAATAAATAATTTAAATTAAATTATTTACAAAAGAAGGGATTTTTAAAGAGGGACTTATTTTAAATAAATAAGATTTATTTAAAATGAGCACAATAAAAGAGGAGAAATTAAATAATAAAATTATTTAATTTAGGTGGTGGGACTTATTTTAAATAAATAAGATTTTATTTAAAATGAGGAGAATGTGAAGATGGCCATAATTAAATAAATAAAAGAATTTATTTAATTACAAGAGGACTTTAAATTAGAGACATATTAAATAAATAAAGTTATTTATTTAATAATCAAGAAGACATAATGGACAAGGATAATTAAATAAATTAGGAAATTTATTTAATTATAGAAAGACATTAGACAATTAGTGACGTAATTAAATAAATAAATAAAATTTATTTATTTAATAATCATGAAGAATAAAAAAGATATGAATTAATTAAATAATCATGAATTATTTAATTAATAGTCGAATGTGGACCAAGGACATAATTAAAATGTCTTAATTATGCTAGGAAGAAAGAGATTAGAAATAGAGCTTGCAAGCCTAGCTCATTTTTATGTGTCTACAACAAGTGGATTAGATTATTGAAGTTTTTAATAAAGCATTGGTACAACTACTTCAAGGATATCATATGAAGCATCCTAAGACATGGGATGAGAGTCTTGCATACACTCAACATTTCTACAACCAGGCATTCATCCTTCAATAAATTTTTCATTATTTGAGACATGTTATGGCTTCCCACCTCTAGGCCTACTTGACATAGCTATATGAAGGCCACAAGGGAAAAAAATAAATATTATACTATAAGTTGAGAATGCTAGTAAATACACATATGACAAGTGCATCTCCAAGTGTAGGAAAAGCTTAAATCAAGTCAAGAAAGGTATAAGTAAAGGTAAGACCAACATAAATTGAGGATAAATTTGGTCCATTTACACTTTTGGAACATGTTGGTAAGAATGTATTCTTGCTTGATTTGTCATCATATATAAAAGTCTATTGGATCATAAATGTGGAAAATTTGAGATTGTTCGAGCCTTCCATGGTTGATGAAAAGGAAAAGTTGGTTTTACCATCCATACAATATATTACTAGAGTTACTTTAGAAGTTATTAAACAAGACTTGGTTCTTTAGAAAAAATAAACCCTTGGGGTCTTGTATGGAACTTGGTTAGTTGGGTTGAAAGGGAAATTCACAATCAAAACAAAATGATACTTTAAAGAGGATGCTGGAAATATATTTCCCTATTTTTTGAGTTCCTTTAAAGTTTTTGGGGACTAAAAACCCCCTTAGTTGAGGATGTGTGATCCAAAAACTAGTTCTTGGTCACCAATCATTTGATAAATTTCATCTCTAGATTAGTTAAAGGAAAGCTTGTTAGGGAATTATTTCATAGAGAATTTGTTTCCATAAATTTTGAAGCATCAAGGGCTTGTATGTAAGGATATTAAATACTTAAAGCATCTGAGGAAGAAGACGAGTTTGCATGCAATTGACAAAACTAAGTATTTTTTCCATTTTTAGTGAATTCTTTACTTGTACAATGGAAAAAATATTAGTTATCAAGATGAAATAGCAATAAAACTTAGCAAATAGGATATCCACCACTATGAATGTGCTAAGAAATAACAAACTCATCTTTGAGAACCAATGAATTCATACTTGTATGTGTAAAAATATTTACTTTTAGAGCTTTATATGTTCATTTCAACATAGAATTTTTTTTGCATGCCTCTAGCATTATGAAGTGTGTGGTAGGTGATTTAAAACATGTTTAGATGATTGCACATATGTTAAAACTCATGTTTACCTTTTGGGTAAGTGGATTTTGCATTCTTGGTCATATTTGAGCAAGGTTTTGGAACAAATAGTTGTTTAGTGTAGGGATGAGCTCTTGTAACTTGTTTAACTATATTGGTCATGTTTAAACCTAGATAAACTATAATTTATTATACTTAATTGATTTATAATATAAGTACTTACTCAAAATAAAGATTTCTCCTTTCTATTTAAAAAAAAAATCAAATATGTGTGTTCTAGTGATTGTTAGATCTTCTTTATCAGATTTTATAATGTTTTATCATGATGATTTGATGCTTATATATGCATATATTATTATTTAAGAACCGTAACATGTATTTATGCTTGATTATAGGTTGTGTTGAGTAGTCAAAGAGGTAGAATTTGTAAGTTAATTAAGAGTGTCTTGATCAATTGATAGATCACTAACCAACTCAACAAAGGAGGGTAAAATAAGTACATGGTACAAAAAGATCTCCATGGAAAATACATTTTTATCCATAACATAAAAAGGTCATGAGTGTATCAAGCATAGAAAGATCAAAAGCCATGAAAGATAGAAACGTAAAAGTAAAAAATATATACACATAAATTAGTTGGGAAAATAACCTATGAGGATCCACGATGATGAAATATCTAAGGGCGGGTAGGTGTGATCAAATAGATTTACCACTATGTATGCTTAAAACCTAGTAAAGATATGATAAGTAAACATAGACAAGGGTGGATCCAAAGCAACAAGGATGAAGGATAAACCCTAAGGTCAAACCCTAGGCTATGTAGGAAAGCCAAGTTCACCAAAATGTGGGGGAAAAACACCTTTACACAAAATGATCTAATCTAATTAAATAAGAATCAATTAACCTAGATTAAATGAGATGAGAATAATAATTGAAAATATTGAAATTAAATGCTCAATTAAATAAATTAATTGCAAGTGTTTAGTTTTTATTTTTTTATAGAAGTCTTTGCCCAGGTGTTATAAATCCATGTGCCAAAGGTTTGAATTTTGTGCTCTATTCACTAACCTATCAATTTGATTATATTATATCTAAGTCTTTTTTTACCAAGAGGTATCAAGAGTTATATAACATCTAGGTTTTTTTAGTTTTCTCTATTGAGAGGTATCAAGAGTTTAGTCTAGTGCAACGAACCCTCATCCACACCATGGACAAACCAAGAATTGAACTCATAACCCATACTACCTAAAATGACATTTGAAACCGAGTGACCTACCCCAAAGATCATATTATATTTATATTTAATCTAGAGGTATGAACCTAATCTCTACATATATACTTGAACTTAATATAGCACGATTGAATTGTACCCTTAAACCCAAAAATATAAACCCAAATTTTGTGATTTTCAAGTTATGACAAGCCAAATTTGAAATGAATCCAACTTAAATTGCAATTGTTACATGTTTGAGATTGCTTTGCCCTGAGTTGACTCCTAAATTCATAACAAAGCATAGCCAATAGGGGAAAACCCCCAATTGCCGCCCACGATCCAATACCCGTTCACTCCATGCTCACCTGACCCCCCAATAACCGTTTATATTTTAGTCATTACATTGTTTTAATTATGCCAATAAAAATTTACAAATTACATCAATATATGTTCACTACTGAATGTGTAGTTGACAAAAAAAATTAAAACACATTGAAAACTATTGAAAACACCTTTTTAACTATTGAAAAAACTTTAAATTTTTGTGGGTTTTTATTGTTTGTCTAATGAACGAGTACTAGCGAAGTGGTAAAGATGTATGGGGCGAAGGTTTTAAAACACCCTTTTTGAACACTTTTTGCTTTAGAGGTTCTACAAGACGCGTTTTAAATACCCAGAAGCCAAATTTTTCTTTTTAAGGTCTTAACTCGCTTATGAAAAAGCCCAAAAAAAATAAATTGAAATCGGACCTATTTTACACTCTGCACGAATACACGAAGTTAGCCCTGACGGCTACTGGTACGTTTCCCCTAGTGTAACTTCTTGTTTATAGGTATTGAATCAATGAGGGATGAAAGTTTGAGCGCAACCTCCTTTGATGTAGGGGAGAGATTACGATGAGCCAAATTCAAGAATATTTTTCGGGCCTCTAACATACTTCATTTGAGAGACAAAGATTGCATGAGCAAGTAGCCAAAATTCAGGACTTATTCTTGTATTGCGGAAAGGGAAGAGAGAAAATATGGCTATAACGAATTTCCTCATGACAGTGATAGGGGTGGGAGCGGTGGTTCTTCTGCTGAGGAGCGATGTGAAGCAGTCTGCAAATATCTTTAAACGCAACATTAAACAAATTCGCACCTGGATTGAGGAAGAGTCCTCGGCCGCAGCTTCCAAGTAAGTTCAAGAAACTAATTGTTTTTTGGAGTCTTTAGCATATTCGAAGTCTTTAAACCCTAAATGGCGAACACAGCTTAATCCTCTAGCATCAGCCCTGCCTGGAGTGTTGTCCAATGAATTGTATACCGATTAGTTTCAATATTCGATTCCCTATTAGCAGTATGCAATGGATTAACTACATAACTTCACTAACAGTTTCTCCAGCTTGGTGTGATGTGCATACACACACCCAACTGTAGTCAGCAACCTGAAATAATTGTCCTCTAGTGACGGTAATACCAGGGTGAGTGGCCAGTCACAAATCGCCTCCAAAATCCTTTCAGAGCAGCGAATATGAACTGGCGTTCTGCCCAGATCTGCAGGGAATTAGCCTCCGTGAACCAATTGATTAATGGCCTCAGACCTGCCTGTAGCTTGCCAACCGCTATTGTGAATGTTGATGTATTGCCTCTTTTCAAACGTTAGATGCTGTGAAACCCAATCAGATTTCACCCTAGATACTGATGGGAACGAAGTTTTACAATCAGTACTCCTTGAATTTGCCAGATAATGACTGTAATCTGCCTCTAAACCCTTGAACTCGCCCAGGATACCTGCGAACTGTTTACTACCCCTAGTGACTGTGTGCTATCCTCCGAGGGTTGCAATTCTATGGTTTTCGTCCCAGAACTTGCAGATTAGAAAATAATCAGAAAATTCAAACTCTCCCCTTTCGAATGAAATCTTGAGCGCCCTTTTATACACATTTGGAATAATCCAAATGGAGTCGACCTTATTTAAAAATCAACCCTCTTATGGAGCTGATCAACACATTGAATTTGAAAATCTTTATTTATTTATTATTGTTAATAATAATATTATGATATTGCTATCAGGATTCAACCGTGTAGTTTTCGAGTCAAACTCATTGACCCATGATTCATGAGTAGTTGTTCACAAGAACCCATCTCTCATGATAATGAATGGTCCACTTAGCACTCATTGCATCTAGGTGATGCTCATAGAGGTGAAGCATTGGTCCGTCCCGGGAGGTCACCCATCCCAGTACTGCTCCAGCTCAAGCGCGCTTAACCACAGAGTTTCCCCCAAGGTTAAGCCCACTTAGCTTGCTACCTCATTTGCAAAACCTTCAGCAAGTGTTATGCCTTTTGATATCTTTTTCTTCAATGTGCACCATTTCAACATACAATGACCCATGAGCATGATCTAGAGGGAAGATCACACAGTTCTCATCATCCCCAAAGTTGGTTGTGTGTTGTCAAAAGTGCATATTGGCTGGCTTGGAAACGTAAGGGTCTTCCCAAGAGTGTAGGATTTCGTTTTGCTTAGGCCATCTCAATGACGTCAAAATCCACATGGAATGTGGCTCCCTTGATGCCGATTTCAACATTGTGCAGCAACCCGACAAGTCTTTTTGGGGTATTGTTTACCATATAGAAGACGTGGGGATGGGACCATCGCTGGCCAACTTGTCTCTTGCCACTCCGTCTTTGTTAATAAATATACTTCAACCCTTGTATCCATTAGTGCATCTTGAAGTAGGAATCCATGAAATTGTAAAGGGAGTAGAAGTTTGATGTCATACCTTGGCTCCATTGCATGCTTAACTCTGCATACTTTGCCTTCCTTATAAGCACTAGGTTGAAGTAGGTCACAATCTTCATGCCTTGCAACTTTTTGATCTTTGTCAAAACTTCTCCATCAGTAAGAAGTTTGAGAATCTCTTACCCCACTTCTAGCTTGTTGCACAACTTCTTGCTAGATTCAATGACATTCATTAGGACTTAGTTGATTGAGGACATCCTTCATTTGGGATACTTTATCATTATTTGTTGTGTTACCAAGTTTTGCAAAGTAGCTCGCTGTACTTGTGTGGGTCTAGTATGGGCCCCGGTCCTTTACGAGTGCATCCTCGGGTATGCCAAGGGTATCGATCCTGGTTCCCTGTGGGTTCTTCACAAAAAGACCTATAGGGAACTTGAGGCACCCAAGCAATACCCTGGGTGTATGCGGGGCATTCCTAGCAAGATCCCTGTGTACCTGCGACTTATTGGGCCAAAGAAACATTTTTAAACATTAAAAAAACATTTTTTAATCCAAAACAGTTCCCAATGGCTCCATTCGCCCTAAAGTGAGGGTTTTATCATGTTTGCAACTCATTTGACAAACACAAAAAGCCAAGAATTGCTTTTTTTCCTCCAAGCTGCCATTATTGGGTTTTGAAGGTTGCTTCATTTTTTTTCGAAGGTGAGGGCTACAGGGGAGTAAGACCTACACCAACAAGTAGAAATAGCTGCACAAAGAAGATTTAGCCATCAAAGGTGAGTAAATCTTTCATTTTTTTTCAAGTTTTCAATAATGTTTTTGAAGATTTTTCAAGTTTGTAAAAAAAAGTTCAAGTTTTTAATTTTTTTTTTGGTAAGTTTTGAATGTTTTTTTGGAATTTTTATGAATAATAAGGGGCTATATTGTCAATTTTTATTTTATTTTTTTAGTTGTAGTGTTGTTAATTTGTAATGTTTTTTTATTTTAGGTTCATACATAATGGCTGGTAGTTCTAGTGTAGTTGCCCCAAATGTAGAGAGTTCTTTTAAATTTGATGCATCATCACCTCGTTGGAAACGTACAACAATGATTCAAAAACTTCCTAGTGGCGAAGGTTATCTTTGGCATTGTAGCCAATGTGGAAAAGAGTATAAGAGCTCCTACTTTCAAATGAAAGCTCACTTTTGCGCTATTCCTTTGCAGGGAATAAAAGTTTGTCTTGGGCCAAATAAAAAAGGGTTGTCAAAGCAACAAACATTTGCTTATATTAAAGAACAAGAGGATGTCGACATGTCAAGTAATAGATCAAAGGCTCTTACACATCTTCTTTCCAAGAGAAGCTTGCATAAACCTTCTAGTGGCTTATCATAACTGGTTGGCCCACATCCTTTCATGCCAATGCCACCATCTTTTGAAGAAGAGAATATTTTGGTTTCGCAAAAAGAGGCCCAATTGGAGAAGACCTTCAAGAATGAATGGAAGGAGATTGCAGATCAGAGCATTTCTTGTTGCATTTATGGCAGTGGGATTCCTTTCAACCTTGTTAGATCACCTTATTGGTTCGATATGGTGATGGCCCTTTGCAATACACCTTCTGATTATCTTAGTCTTGGGTATGAAAAGGTGTGGACCACCTTATTGGTGAAGGAGAAAGCTTTAGTAGAGGCATCATTAAGAACAATCAAGGATACATGGCCCAAAATAGGTGTCCTTCATTTTTGATGGATGTAAAGATTGTAAAAATAGACCATTGATCAATGTTATAGTAGTGTCCCCTAAAGGGGCGATGTTTTTGAAGACAATAGATTGTGAGGGGCAAGTGAAAGATGCAAGTTTCATTGCCAATATCTTCATAGAATCCATTGAAATAGTGGGCTCTAAAAATGTTCTCCAAGTCATAATAGACAACACTAAAAATTGTAGGGCAGTTGGGTCTATAGTGGAGGGTACATATAATCACATTTTTTGGACACCTTATGTAGTCCACTCACTCCATTTGGGATTGCAAAAGATTGGCACACAAATTGAGTGGGTCAAACAAATCTACGTGGAGGATGAGAAGATCCAAATGTTTGTGACTAATCATCATATGTCACAAGGCATCTTCAGGACCTTCTCCAAGTTGAAGTTGTTGAACATAGTTTAAATTTAATCTTTTAGTATATTTTTTAATTTTAATTATTTATCGTTGATATGTGACATGTATTTTTTTGTACCATATTAAGTTGTCGAAATTGGATTTGCATCTCACACAATCGTCTTAAGATGACTTGTGAAGGTGTGAGAGGCCTTGAGTTCTATGGTCGTCAAATAGCCTGTGGCGTGTATGGAAGCAATCAAGCACAAAGAGAGCCCAAAAAGTAAAAGCTTTGATCCTAGATGATGAGTGGTGGGATCATGTGGAATATGTGTTAAATTTCACTGAGCCCATCATCGACATGATTACATATGCCAATATTGATCGCCCATGTTTGGGTGAAATTTATGATGGCATGGATTCCATGGTGGAGAAACTAAGAATAATAATAGAAGTCAAGAAACATGACCCAATGGAAACATTTTTCAAAATTGTGTTAAAGATTATTGTTGATCATTGGAAACTTGGGACAATATGACCACCCCCTTACATTTCTTAGCATTTGCTTTGTTGCCAAAGTATTATAGCAAAGATTTACTTTCATTGCTGAGGAGGGTGCCACCATACAGGGATGAGGAGGTTGCTACTGGCTACAAGACTGCATTTAGAAAGATATTTTTAGATGAAGATATCCAAAGTATTGTCTTGAATGAGTTTGGCCACTTCATATCTTCAAAGAATCATGATGTTTCCGCTCTTTGAGGCAAATATAGGAAAGATGCTTACGATTGGTGGTATCTACATGGTCAAGGTTCCATTTACTTGTAGCCTCTTGCAACTAAAATTCTCTCCTAAGTATGTATCTCATTCTTTTTATTTTTATTTTTATTTTTCTCATTTCTCATTTCTCATTTGATGCTATTATGCTATATGTTATATTTTATAATAATATACTTTTATAATTTATGTTTTGTATTTATAAAATTAAATACTAAATGTTGTATGCAAATTCAACAAGTTGCAAGTTCTTCAGCTGAGTAGAATTGGAGTACATACTCCATCCTCTTGGTTAAGCGCAACCATTTGGGTGCAAAAAAAGCTAAGGATTTGGTCTATGTACACTCCAACCTTCATCTCTTGTCACATAAGATACTTGAATACAATGACGGTGTGACAAAGAATTTGTATCTAAGTCATGAGTGTGTTGATTTAGATGCTACAATTGCACAGCTTAGTCTTACCGAAGTCTCTATAGATGAGGCAGCTTCTGCACATGACAAAGCTAGTGGAAGTGGCACTCCAATTGATTGTGGCTCAAATGAAATTGAACCAAATGTTGACCTTGATGCTTTTGATGAAGAAAAATATCTATTAAATATTGATTGTAATTTTGAATTTTCATTGTGTAATGACATTTTGAAACTCGAATATTTGCATTTTTGCAAATTATGAATATGAGGTATTTAAATATTCTATTTATTGGCAATCATACCCAAGGAATTGTTTTTGCCGTACCATTGTATTGGGTTTCAGTACTTGTACCGGAACCGGTAACTTAGATTATCTGCTTATGCCACTGTCTGTATTAGTTTGGGCTTGACAAGCACATACTCTCATGTTGCGTTTTTCTCACCTTGTTCTTCTACATCACTGTGTCAATACTTAGACAGGCATTGTTGGAGGAGGCGTGACTTTATCCTTTCAGATCATCTACACTACCTTTTTATTTGATTCAACTTTGGAGCAATATAATGTATTCCCGTGTTTTGTGATTACCATCACAATAACCATAGAACAAGAGTTCTTTGCATTTGCATGGTGTGTGACCTTGCTCCCTGCAACTATGGCATGTGATTGGGTGTGGTCAGCCTCTATTTCGACTATTTCCACCACCACTATGTCCTTCACACCCAAATTGACTAGGTCAGCGACCTTGGTAGCCTTATTTTTTAGTACTTGTGGCATTGATTTTGCTGAGTTGGTTGGGCTATAATATTCATTACCACCTTTCCATGTTGATCCCATAATGCTTACACAACTTTACATGAGTTGGTGTCATGGGTGGTGCTTTGGTAGACCTTGCACCAAATTTTTTTGGTGATACCTTGCAGCTTTTGCAAAAAAGCACAATATGATGTCTTATGCCTCTCATGGTATATTGCACATTCTGTGATGTGCTGAAGTTGAGGAAGTGATACAACACCCATTTCCTGAGCTCTCACCACTAGACAGTCAGTTGCAATGTGTCCTTGCATCTCATACACTATTCTATCCATGCAGCCATTTTTCCTATTTGTTCTTCAAGCCATGTAGTTCAGTTCTAAGATGGTTGGCCTAGGACCTCCAAGCACAGGGCTATGTCTGAGGCTTCTTTGTGTGTCAGTAGCAAGTATTGGACCAACTCTCTCTAGATGTTCATAGTGAATCTATTGATGAATCGCTATTTTTGATGATGTCATCAATTGATTGTGGGATCTTTGAGCATAGCTCTCTGAAGTGCTGATCATAACTGCACATGAACTTACCTGCTTGCTGTTTAATCTCCTTTAGAGCAATAATGTACTGGCAAGACATCTCTAGATAGTCAAACTGAGTAAGGAAATCCTTCATATCCTACAGAATGGTCTTCCTTTGCATCTTAGTGCACATACCAATCTTGTGCTCATGCATTGAACATGACTGCAAACATTTGGATCTTTTGGATATCATCAGTTATGTCTTTCACTCTCCAAGTGATTTCACAGGCCTTATAGTGCTTGGAAGCATGTTTATCACTTGTGAAGCGTTTAATAGACGTGTCATGTGAGCCTGTGCCCAAAGATAATAATAGGATTCTGCATGGTGTTAGTTTGTGTAGCTACAAATGCTTGCGCAATTGATTGATTTACTACTAAATTGGATAAATCCTTAGAATTCAAAAGAAATTTATTGGGAATTCTATTACAGATAAGTTCAAATGTCTTGTCAATAGTATGTTGTTGGGCCTGATGTTGGAGCTCATATGTTGCAAATTCATGCATTTCTTCACAATCACTTAAAGGGTCTCCTCTTTGGATTGAATCCACATAAGATGGCGGTCTTTTGCTACAACATGGTTCATCAACATTAGGACGTGTATACTCAACCTTCATAGCTCTGGATGCTTAGGTATGATTCTGTATGAAAACTGAATGTTTGACTACATGTGCCAGGTCTGCTGTAATTATAACTCAAATTGGGGTATGGCCCATAAATTGCATTGACGAAAATATGTAGATACTTCAGTGCATATTTATATGAAAACTTTATTTACTTATGTGAGTTGAAAAAAAAATAGTTCGCCATAACTTAAAGGCTAAAGTTAAAAATCAGGTATTGCCCACTTTGCTATTCCCTAAGGATCCAAGAAAAAAAATTATTCCCCATCAGACAACAAAAGTCATATTTAATATAAATCTTTATTTTTTTTAATGCATCAGGAATAGGATGTTCTTGTGGATGGCAGGATGTCTCTGAAACTTTTGAGGGATAGCTTGCTGTTCCCAGCACTTTTTGAACCTCTAGGGGATGTCTGGAAGCTAACTAAATTGACTGGAAACTTGGAGGATATTCCTGAAACATCTCCCTGCTTATTTGTAATACCTATTGTGGCTGTCATAAAACATTTGATAGGGGATGGTGAGGAACATATCTCAGCTGTCCCTGAGTATTGGAAACTGGGAAACCATGTTTATAGGGAGCTGTACTTATATGTTTGCAATTCGTCAGATCATTAATTAATATGTTACTAAAGTTTCTGTTTACGTGAGAGTAAAATAGAATTTTCTGGTTTGCTAACTGTATTTACTTGATTACATATGAATGGAATTTTTCTAATCTTTAATTGGATTTATTAGGACCGAGCATGTAAAACCCAAAAATATTGAGCCGCCTGCACCGGAGAAGAATATTCCCAAGGAGGACAAGCACTAGGGTGGAATTGTTCAATATGTAGTTACAGAAAAATGAAGGTGATATTTTGTTGATTTTCCCATATAGATGAGAATCGCTCCAAAGACCTCTTCATAGCTTCGTTATTCAGATCAAGTATTGAGTGAGAGTTTACATTATTGACTGAACATGTCAAATTTTAATGGTATTTAATACAAAGCCATTAAAGTTGCATATCATGCCAAATTTTCCTGTTTGCCATGAAACAATGTATCATAAAAATAATCCATAGTGCAACAATTATGTTATGTTGTCTAGCCTCATTCTGCTTTAATATTAGTGTTAGCATGCATCTATAAGGTGAGTGTGAGGAAAGGTTAACTAATTTGCATTTATATTGATATATTTTTTGTATGGATTTTCTACACAATGGTTAATTTCTATATATGAGTATAAATATTGAATGAAACTAACATAAGATATAAGACACAATCCTTTTCTTGAAGTGCTGGGTAAGCACACAACTTTATAAAATTGGGAGGGAATTTTTTATTATCAAATCTCACTCTTAACCAATTTTTATCGGAAAGTTGAATCACATGAGGTTGAGCTATTGCCAAGTGTTTTCTCTTTACAAATTTGTGCCAAGACCATAATATTGAGATTCAGCGGGTTTTTGTCAAGAATCGTCAATTGGGCAACAGCAAGTCTTGTTGCCTTGACATGGATGACTTGTCGACTCTATCAGAGAATTGCAAAGTGTAATGGAATCTGCTAACAATCGATGACTCAGTGACTTGGCTAGTCTTGGCAATATATTCTATTTTCTTATAAAACAAATGTAAAAGTGCGGCCTAGTATAGATATCCTTCAAAAGTCAAGAGGATAGGCTGAAAAATGTTGTAAAACCCTAGTTTTAAAACATACAATCATAAATAAGGCTTTGTTTGATTTAAAGCTGACATTCTTTTTATTGATGCTTATTTGTTTCAAGTGCAATGATATTATTTTTATTGCATTGTGATGAAAAATCAATGAATGTTGAATTGATGGGATGTAGGAGCAAATAAGTAATCAACTAGAAGCTTCAAGTAACCAACAAGGAACTAGACACAATAAACAACATAAACCACCCAAAACCTACAATCAACAACACCTACAATTACACCCAAGAACATACCACACCACAACCAACATAAACTAAACTCTTGTAGACACCAACTCCACTAGCGGCATCAAACCCTCATTGGTTTAAGTCAACCCTAACAACCTTATCCTTTATGCTTGTGCCAATCGTGATGATTGAACCAACAAATGAAGAATCCAGTGCCATAAACTAAATTCCATGGAACCACTCTTTTCTTAGCTCTATACAACTTTCCATCAACTTAGGATGGAAGCATGATAGAATCAAACACTTCCCATTAGCCACTAGAATATGGTACCATAAAAATTTTCATTACTAAGCATAAGGATTTTATGACCTTCAATTCCTTGCATATTGTTAGAGTCTCCTTCCTTGTTATGCTAACATCTCTAATGGATGTAGGAGAGCTCACACCCTTTATTTTACCACACAAAGTTTCTAATACCATTGTAATTGAGTTTGAACAAACTAAGAGGGGAGAAAAATCTCTAGGGGCCATAATTTGTGTTCAACTACAAGAATAATTTCCACCAACATGGAAGTAAATTCCTCCTAAATAGAAGCGTTACCTTAGGGGACCCTCCTCATCAATACCCTTAGAACCCAACACAATTATAACAAAACCCAGGTCTACAAAGTTAGGACAAGGAAATATGGAATTAGGGAATCCAAAAACCTACCTTGTAAGAACATATCCTTGGGTTGCAGTATGCTATGCTTGTGAGCTATATCACCCACTAGAGTTTAGAAAGGATTATAGTAACTCCCAAACACCATTAGAAAGTGTAATGCCAAGCTTTGTGAACTAGTCCCAAGATTCTCAAAATCAAACAATAGAAAAGCCAAGCACCTCTCACCATAAAAAAACTTGTCTTGTTGCCAAAAATATGTCACTATGGGCCGAGGTCTTGCTCATATAATCATAAAACAATCATCCTCCTAGATTTGAAGTGTGTAACCACCTTGTCGCACCAAAGATAGTGAAAGCAATAAACTCTTGTGGCCTAGGAAAAGATGAAAGGTAAACAAAAGACCAACTAAGGAAACCACCTGAAAATTACAAAGCTTTGAAATTCAAAATTTCATCCAAACTCTGCCATGTGCTAGAATGCTCATTGAAAAGAGATGAGAATTGGTCTTGATCCATACTTGCATTAGACAAAAAATCAACCATTGAGTTAACTCTTGAAAGCAATGCTAAAACTAGATAACCTCAAATGAATTGCTGAAAGCTAATGCCTCCTTTAAAAACCAATTATTCTTCCAATTTGGACAAGAACTTTTAATGAAGACCTTGAATCACAATCAAAGAACCACCTTCCACAACTGACTTCCCACAACCCAAGGATGAAGACGATGCCATCTTCAAAACCATTGCTTTTCATTCAACCTCTTTGTTTGTCGTACACCCTAGGAATGAAGAACTACTGTTCATGAATACATGCCTGAATTGTGAAGCACCACAGTCAACAAATGTTGAATTGATGGGTGTGTAGGAGCAAATAAATAATTAACCAGAAGCATCAAGTAAATCAACACTTCTATAAACTTGAAGCCTCTAGAAATTTTTACTTTCATTTTATGCATGATACCATAGGCCTCAACCACATTTCTTGAAATCTTGAAACTTTTTCAATTTATGATTGACATTTAGAAATTACAATTGTTTTTTTTGTTGTAGTAGGTTGAGTGAAAATATTTTAAGTTTTTTAGGAACTTTGAATGTATACAATAAAATATTGATACCAATGCTTTATTATATGTTAAAAAAATATTTGAAAAGTTCTACTCTAGTTGCCAATATAATGTTTTGCACTATGAATATAATACCCTTTCACAATAATCTATTTTTAGTATTTTGTCAAGAATGTCAATATTTTATGTTTTTTGATTAATTAAAAAGGGATCTATTGGGCCCTCTCCCAAAAAAGAAAGCAATTACAAAGCAAAAATGATTGAAACAACAATGAAGTAGACATAGTAAACAACCTAAACCACCCAAAACTTACAACCGATTACACCTGCACCCACACCCACACCCACACCCAAGAACATACCACACCACAATCAACTTAAACTAAACCCCCCTAGACACTAACTTCACCCCCCATAGTCACTAACTACACCAACAAGATCAACCCCTCACTATTTAAGTCAACCACAACAACCTCATCATTAATGCTTGTAGATAGAGAAAGTTGAATGACTAGAAGAAGCAATCCGTATGGGATTTAGATGCAAGCTATGACGAATAGGAAAAGAAGAGACTATCTATGTTCCACGGGGTTTCGGGGACGGGGATGGGGATGAGGGGACAGTAGGGGACGCATTTTCGGGACGTTTCCTAAGGGGCAATTGGCAGGGGACGGCGACATACAAAATACATATATATATATATATATATATATGATTTTTTCAAAATTTATTAATATATTGGAGAGAGAGAGGGAAAGAGAGACAAATATGTCAATAAATTAATAATTGATAACAACAATATCAATATGTAAATAAATCGCGAGAGTAGTACTATAACAGCATAAGAAATGTCATTAAAGCATTATAAAATTTATCACAGCAGTATCAAACATCAATAAAACCATGGTTTATCAATATCCAAATGTCTCAAACATGTATCTAGAAGTCTCAAAGTTCAAACATGAAAATCAAAATATTAAATACAATAGTCTATGAAATTAAGCCTCATTCGGGCTATGAATATCCAAAGACTCAGAACTATATATATTCTGAATTTTGGTCAAGGAAGATACAAAGAAAGATATATTCATTAAGAAATACTCTTTTCTCAAGTTGTGTGCTAACTATTTACTCTATATAATCATCACTTTTTTTGTTCTAAAATATTTTTCATATGTATTGAAGAGTATCTATCTTATATCACATTAGAGAAAAGCAAATTACATATTGAAAAATACATCAATTAGCTACGTTAGGTCCATAATAAACTCCTCTCCCAAAGATGTCTTGTTTTGATTTAAACATTACATAATGTGGAACATTCAAAATTTATCCTATTCTTGCACTCTGTAGGACTTTATCAATTTCTCATACCACCTTTTGTATGATCGACAATTTGGTTATTGTTAATTATAGCTTTCATGATAATCCTTGATCTTAACGGTGGTATCAGAGCATGTAGGTAGAAGTTTAATAAACTTTAAAAAATTCAAATTTTTTATTGTTTTTTAATGCTTGAAGCTCTCAGCCTGTGGGGGATGGCTAGCCGTCCTCGATATGATTGGGGACATTTCCAATCTGTATCGGGGACGGGGAACCGTCCCCAAATTGCCGGAAACGTTTCCTGGCGTTTCCTATGAATTTTGCTATTTCAGGGACGGCAAGGGGACGTCCCCTTTGCGTCTCCCCATCCCGGGGACGGCAGGGGACGGGGACAAGAGGTTTTGGGGCAGGGGACGCATCCCCGTGTAACCCTGGACACTATATATTAAATAGCGAAGCTCATAAAATATTAAAATTTGACAAACAAAGTGCTATATAATATTAGAAGGTTTAACTATTAAATATTGGATTCCCAAAATGAAACATGTTAAAATTGATCACTCTTTATTTCAACTTCCTTATTTACTCAGATAGAATAAAAACACAACAATGTAGTTTGTAGCAAAGAAATAAACAATGTTTTGACCTATCTAAATATATTTTTCCTAATTAAAAGCTATGTTCATTCCCTAGGGTTGACGGACTAAGAAAATTTGGAATAATTGAGAACATAATAATAAACTATAGACAAAGAAGACATGGATGCAAATCTAGAAAGATAATTTTTTTGGAAAGGTCTTAGAAATCACCTATAGTATAGATACCTAAATTATTTACAAATGATAGTGTAACTATGCTAATGTCTAGGTTGTGTAACAACTACCAATGATGATGTAATGTACCTCTCTTGATTTGCCCTAGAATTTGCCTATTAATCACAAATTGCAACAAATTAGGGTTAGGGTTTCATCTTACTAAATAAATCTCTTTAATGATGCAATCTTGGATTTGAACGCTGCAATTGCCACATTAACAATCACATTCATAGATTATCAATAATGCAAACATATTAGGATTTTGGGAGAAGGGACATGATGGGTCCACTTGAAGCCATTTCCATACCAAGCCTGAGAGGGTGTATACCACAACCCTCCCCCTTGACGGCTTGTATCTGCTTTCCCCATCAATGTCTCAGCCCCCTGAAGACAGTTTATATATATGAATGTGATGTAATTGTCTAACTCTCATAAGCATATATATATGCTTATGAGAGTTAGACAATTACATCACATTCATAGATTATCAACAATGCAAATATATTAGGATTTTGGGAGAAGGGACATGATGGGTCTGCTCAAAGCCATTTCCATACCAAGCTTAAGAGGGTGTATACCACAGCCCTCCCCCTTGGCGGCTTGTATCTGCTTTCCTCATCAATGTTTCAACCCCTTGAAGACACTGGCCAACTTGTGGGATTGGGCGGAGGTCGCTAGTGGGCTCTTTTGGCACTTACCACTTCACCCCAGGCCCGCCCTTCTTGTGGGATTGGGCGGAGATTTGCTCCTTTGGCTCTTACCACTTCACCTCAAGCCCTTCCCACAAGGTGGGTTTCAGACACTCACGCATATTTATCATCAGAAATTATACATTAAACATACTTTATTATCCATGGCAATATGAATACACATGTAAACAATGATTGACAGAAAATACACCTGAATATATGTTTATATCTGGTAATAGGAATCTGCTGTGATGAACGGAACTGATTTCTTTCTTGTTCTTGGTCTGTATGTTTCTTCCTTAATCCATCTGTTCTCAATATTTAGAAGATATTGCTTAAAGAGGAACAAACAGATCAGTTTCAATTGAATAATGACTATAAGGATTAATAAAAAATTTTCCGAAGAAATGCACTTCGTGGCGAACCCTCGCGCACACCGCCAAGTTGTGAGGATGTGGGTGAAGTAAACCGTCGGCACCACCACAGTGCCTAACCCGGTAGGGACATCAAGTAGGGCCCAGCACAACAGAGGTGGCCAGCTCGGGGGTGGACCTCGAGACCTCCCACATGAGGCATTCAGCAAATCGCCACTTGAGCTAGCCCACCGGGCTAAAAGGATTAATAATTGCGGCAAGCATCATTATTGCATAATTGTATACAATTTATATATTTATATTTTATATGAATATATATAAATATAATAGAGATATACATATATTTATAATTATATATTCCTACAATAATATACTTATCTGATTATGTCTGCTGCTATACTCAGGTAATTCTCCTATTCCTGTCCTTATTCACCGTTTATATATATCTGTGGTTTAAATCTGATTACATTGTATTCTGTTATCTTATCTGAGTGCAGATTATTATTCATCTTTGAATGATAAATCCTTCTTAATCTGCTCGCCCCTGTTCTTGTTATCTCCATATGATATCCCCTTCCTATTTACTCATATCTCTCCTTTATACCTCCCACGGTGGGGAAGAGTCACCTTTGTTTGTTCATAATGACACATCCTTTCCTAATTTAATAATTGCGGCAAGCATCATTATTGCATAATGTATACAATTTATATATTTATATTTTATATGAATATATATAATATATAATAGAGATATACATATATTTATAATTATATATTCCTACAATAATATACTTATCTGATTATGTCTGCTGCTATACTCAGGTAATTCTCCTATTCCTGTCCTTATTCACCGTTTATATATATCTGTGGTTTAAATCTGATTACATTCTATTCTGTTATCTTATCTGAGTGCAGATTATTATTTATCTTTGAATGATAATATCCTTCTTAATCTGCTCGCCCCTGTTCTTGTTATCTCCATATGATATCCCCTTCCTATTTACTCATATCTCTCCTTTATACCTCCCACGGTGGGGAAGAGTCACCTTTGTTTGTTCATAATGACACATCCTTTCCTAATCGTTACCTCCTTTTATTAACACTAATCGCCGCCTTTTGTGACTCGTTGATATTTTATAATGCAGCGCTTCCCTTTAAATGCATCGCTGTCTTAAAGTCTGCCTTTATTGTTATTGCTGATTTGTTAGCGGTGATCGCTGCCTTTAGTCTTGCACATAATCACTGCTTGGTATGAATTGACCATTGGAGTTTATATTATATTTGCTGCTCCCAGATTTGGATCGCTGCAGATATAATTACATATGCTTATTTTATATTGTTTTATATTTATATGTAATAATGTTATATTATTTATTATTTACGTGTAGTATAATATATATCTATTCTTATATTAACATTTATCGTATTATACTATAATGATTATAATAATAATATTTAAATCATTAATATTTATATTTATTTATTCACATTTCAACACTTCATAATCAATGAACTTAGAGGGTAACTCAATTGCAGTTCAAACAGGTGATTATCATTTGCTAGGTGGGTAATGATGATTAAATTTGTTCTTCACAACATGCGCAGCTATGCCTTCTTGGCAATTGAAGGATTAAAGTCTATTTTGAGAATTATTTACAAAATTCAGAGAGATTTTTTATGGTTTGGCAGTTTGTCAAAACACAGGTAGCATGTAGTGTGCCGGGACCAAGACTCCCAACCAGAAAGGTGTTAGTGTTTCTTAGATCAGATTATTTAATCAATTGAACAAAAGAAATGCAACACATAAGACAATGAACACAACAAGATACCCTGGGAAAACCCTCCTCTTGAGGGAGAAAAACCCAGCAAATATATCTCTTATATATTGAAGGAATAAGAGCAGAAATCTGCTTGAACTCAGGCCCAACACAATGCCGAATTTGATACAATGAATAATAGCATCTCTCCTAGATGCAAAGATACAAATGAATATGTTTCTCCTTGAAATCGGTCTGCTGCTACAAAATGATGATCTGCTGTTCAAGTATGAACTTCTTCTAGGTATGCGAATCCAAGTATGAGCTTCTTCTATGACTGCGAATTCTGCTCTGCCAAAATAGCGAACTTCTTTTGTGTATTCGAATATATCTTAACATCAAAAGGTAACCTTGTATATATACCTTCTTGGCGCCTCTTCATATAGGTCGGCCTTTTTGATAAATATTTTAATAACAAGTAAAGTCGGCCAGAATAAGTACATTGTATAACTTAAATATAAGGTCGGCCCATGTACTAGTGAAGACCGACGCTGCATTAACATCAACACTCCCTCTCAGCTAGGGATGAACTTCCATCTGCACAAGACACATTATGTTAGAATGAAAACAAAATAAAATATCACCTCAACGTGATATTAACCATTATGGCTACTCCCATAGATGGTAAAAACTCATCACGGATTCTCTCACGTGATGTTGTCATGGAGTCACACACATGACATCCACCATAGCTTCTCCCAGAGGGTGGAAACAAGGGCTTTCACCTCAACTCTCTCTCATCAGAGAATTGCATTATCAAGGACTTACACCTCAACTCTCTCTCAGCAGAGAATTGTATTAACAAGGGCTTGCACCTCAACTCTCACTCAGCAGAGAGTTGCATTCTCAACAAGGATCACTGATTACTGAGACTCTTTCTCAGTCAAGGCTGCATTCTCCACCATACCAAGTTTCTCTCGGAAGTATACAAACTTCATCCTGGCGAGAGGCTTGGTGAGAATGTCTGCCGTTTGCTCTTCAGTGCTGATATACCTCAACTGTATAGCTTTCCTTTGCACCATATCTCTAATATAGTGGTACTTGATCTCAACATGTTTTGTTCTGTCATGAAACACAGGATTGACAGAAAGCTTCACACAGCTTTGATTATCACAGTGTGTAATAGTAGGCTCCATTGATTGACCAAACAATCCTGCAAGGAGCTTACGAAGCCACACTGCCTCACGAGCTGCCACACAAGCTGCAATATACTCTGCTTCAGTTGTACTCAAGGCCACTGAAGACTGTTTCCTGCTACACCGAGGAGATCATAGCAGTCCCCAAACTGAAGCAACAACCAGAAGTACTCTTCCGATCTGAGACACATCCTGCCCAATCAGAATCAGTAAAACCATGCAGCTCCAAATCCACATTTGAAGAATATCTCAACCCATATCCAATTGTGCCACATAAATATCTCAGGATATGTTTAGCTGCTACAAGATGTATTTGCTTTGGTTCACACATGAACTGGCTAAGTGCACTCACTGCATAGCAGATATCAGGTCTAGTGTTAACTAGATACATCAATGAACCAATCAACTGCCTATACATCGTAGAATCCACTGGTTCTGAACTAGCTGCAGCTTCTTTCAACTTATCTAAATTAGACTCCATGGGTGTAGACATAGGTTTGCAGTCAAGCATACCAAACCTTTTGAGAATGTCAACAGTATACTTGCCTTGACTTAGAATCATCTCATTTGGCTTTTGCCAAACTTCTAAGCCAAGAAAGTAATGCATAAGACCTAGATTCTTCATCTCAAACTCTGAAGCTAATTCCTTCTTGCATTTTAGTATTAGATGTTCTTCACCAGTAATGATCAAGTCATCAACATATAAAACTAAAATCAATGCTTCACCATTTACTACCTTGAAGTAGAGGTTAGAATCTGCATCATTCTTTGAGAAACCCAAACTTGAAAGGTACTGATCAATTCTTTCATACCAAGCACGAGGAGCTTGTTTAAGACCATACAAGGCCTTCTTCAACTTGCAGACATGAGATTCTTTCTCATGTACCTCAAATCCTTCTGGTTGCTCAATGTAAACCTCTTCTTCTATTATGCCATTCAGAAAAGCTGTCTTTACATCCATTTGGTGAATCTTCCATCCTCTAGATGCGGCAATAGCAATGATGGTTCTAACAGACGTGTAACGAGCCACAGGAGCAAAAGTTTCTTCATAGTCAACTCCCTCTTTTTGTGAGAACCCTCTAGCCACAAATCTAGCCTTGTGTTTCTCAATGCTCCCATCAGCTGCATGCTTGATCTTGAAGAGCCACTTAGAAGACACCACAGATTTGTCTTTGGGTCTAGGAACTATATCCCAAACATCGTTCTTAAGTATAGACTGATACTCCTCAATCATGGCATCTTTCCATACTTGTAGACTAGAAGCTTCTTCAACATTTGAAGGCTCTGACTCAATAATCTGACTCATCAAGGCAACATAGCTAGAGAACTTGTGAGGTCTCTTGCTTTCTCTGAAGGTTCCTCTTGGAGCTACAAACCTTTCTGCTTCCTGCATTGTCCTGCGAGCCCAAAGAGGTCTTTTCTTTCCAATCACAATGTCTAGAGGCCCATCAGTAGGATCCAAAGGCTCAGCTGGATCAATATCTTCTTTAGGTTCTGTATCCTCCTTCAGATTCTCTGGGATATGGTCAACTTCCATATCTTGAGGAGGTTCTTCTTCATCGACCTCCATCGGAGTGCCTTTGGACTTTCTATAAGCAACATCTTCCTCAAATGTGACGTCTCTACTAATCTCAATAGACTTCTGTCCTGGAATGTAGATCCTGTAAGCTTTTGATGTCTCACTGTAGCCTACAAGAATTCCTTTCTTCCCAGAAGGTTCTAGCTTTGTTCTCTTTTCCTTTGGAATATGAACATAGACTGGACAGCCAAAGATCCTCAAATGACTAACTTCAGGCTTCACGCCTGAGAATGCTTCTTCAGGAGTTTTATTCTCTAAGATCCTGTGGGGACTCCTGTTTTGAACATAGACGGCTGTTCTTGATGCTTCAGCCCAAAAAGAGATTTGTAAGTCTTGATCATGGATCATAGCTTTCACTGCTTCCACAATAGACCTATTCTTCCTTTCAGCAATACCATTTTGTTGTGGATTATAGGGAACACTGAACTCCCTCTTAATCCCTGCTTCAATACAAAAGTCTCGAAAAGTGCCAGAAGTGTATTCTCCACCATTATCAGATCTTAATACTTTGATCTTCTTCCCAGACAGATTTTCAATCTGTGCTTTGAATTCTCTGAATCTTACTAATACTTCTTCTGATTCTTTCGATCTCAAGAAATAAATCCAAGTCTTTCTAGAGTAATCATCAATGAAAATAATATAATACAAGAAACCACTAGATGATGCAATAGACATTGGACCACACAAATCAGAATGAATGAGATCAAGAATACATTTAGATCTACTTTCACTGGAATGGAACATACCTTTTGTGTTCTTGCCTAGGGCACATCCCTTGCATGTACCTTCATGTTCTTGATCGAATTTCGGAAGACCGGTGACCATCTTCTCCATGATAGGTAGAGCACGAAAGTGAATGTGAGCCAACCTTCGATGCCAAAGTTCACACATGCTGGTACTGTTATGCACAAGTGCTTGAAGAGGACGAGTGCACAGCATGTAGAGACATTCATGTCTAACTCCAATCACTTGAGCAGATTTGAAGCTGGAGTTCTTTGCCCATATAAGAACTTTCCCTTTAGAGAAGGCAACTTGATAACCTTTGTCTTCTAATGCTGAAATTGAAACAAGGTTCCTCTTTATCCCTGGTACGAACAGTACATCATTCAATTCCAAAGAAATTCCAGAATCCAAGTGAAGAGTGGAATTTCCAAACCCTTTTACAGAATATCTAGCATCATCTCCAATAACAACTTGATCACTAGAGTTGCTTTCCATTAAGTTTGAAAGGTGACTTCTGAATCCGGTGATGTGTCTAGAAGCACCACTGTCAATCAACCAAGTGTAAGAGTCCGTAGAAACATTGCTAGACAAGGCTGAATAAAATAGATAATTACTGGAGTCCTTTTGTGGAGTGACTTCTTCAACATCTGCAGTGGCAACTTGAAGCTTAGGTCGTTGAGGGCACACCCTCGCAAAGTGACCATACTTATCACAACGAAAACATTGAATCTTGGACATGTCTCGTTTTCTTTTGAAGGTAGGAGCATCATCATTTCCATCTTCTCGATTCCTTTTGAAGAATCCTTTCTTAAGGCCTTTTCCTTTGTTTGATGAATGAGAGGTAAGAACTTGTAATTCTTCATTCTTAGAGCTTTGACCAATCCCCCTTGCTGTTAGTCTTGACTCTTCTTGAATGCAATCAATCCTCAATCGATCAAACTTAGGAAGTTCGGATCTTGCACTGATTCCTTGGATGAATGCCTCCCATGAAAGCGGAAGACCATTGAGAGCAAGCATAGTCAGTTCTTTATCATCAATCATGTGTCCAATAGTGGAGAGCTGATCTTTTATCTCTGAAATCCTCATGAAGTATGTAATAACAGATTCTCCTTTCTCCATTTTCACATGATGAAGTTGTTGCTTCAGAGCAAGGGCACGACTGGTGTTGTTGATTTCGTACATCTCTTCCAAGGTTGTAAACATCTCTCTTGCTGTATCCAACTTGAAGATAATTGGTACAATATGATCTTTGACGGAATCAACCAATGCTTTCTTTGCCCTAGTGTCTTTCTTCCTCCATTGCAGCTTCTCTTCTTCCCCCTCAGGTTCGGGAACTTTTGTTTTCACAAACTCAGCCAAATCATTCTCTTCCAAGGTTAGCATGAACCTGAATCTCCATGATATGTAGTTCGAGATCCCTTCGAGTCTATCCTCGATTTTCAGACCGTTCACCATCTTGAGAAATTTGGAAGATAGACTGAAAAAAGAATAAAGTGTTGCGAACTAAATCTGATCACGATCTTTTTCACACCCGCTCTGATACCATGTTAGTGTTTCTTAGATCAGATTATTTAATCAATTGAACAAAAGAAATGCAACACATAAGACAATGAACACAACAAGATACCCTGGGAAAACCCTCCTCTTGAGGGAGAAAAACCCAGCAAATATATCTCTTATATATTGAAGGAATAAGAGCAGAAATCTGCTTGAACTCAGGCCCAACACAATGCCGAATTTGATACAATGAATAATAGCATCTCTCCTAGATGCAAAGATACAAATGAATATGTTTCTCCTTGAAATCGGTCTGCTGCTACAAAATGATGATCTGCTGTTCAAGTATGAACTTCTTCTAGGTATGCGAATCCAAGTATGAGCTTCTTCTAAGACTGCGAATTCTGCTCTGCCAAAATAGCGAACTTCTTTGTGTATTCGAATATATCTTAACATCAAAAGGTAACCTTGTATATATACCTTCTTGGCGCCTCTTCATATAGGTCGGCCTTTTGATAAATATTTTAATAACAAGTAAAGTCGGCCAGAATAAGTACATTGTATAACTTAAATATAAGGTCGGCCCATGTACTAGTGAAGACCGACGCTGCATTAACATCAAAAGGCAGGGTGGACTGGGTCTATGCAAGGCCATCTTAAATTGCATTGCTCTAGCAGCAAAAATGTACTGGAGATGGTGTAAATATTCCCAATTCTTTTGGACTCTTGTTCTTTCCAGAAAATACTTGCATCCTTCTACCCTTAATTGTGCCTTTTGATTTTCTTTCAGGAGAAGAATACTCTATCTGGCCATGCCTGAAAATGGGGGACGATTTAATTAAAAAAGGCCACTTCTTGCTTACAAAAATGATTTCCACACTTATCAATGGGAGTACACCTCAAAACAATGCCTGCCTATTGTTAAGGCCTTCCCAAATTACAACCACTAATGAGCTTTATTACAACCAGGGTCAGTATCGAGAAACACTTCCTGTAGACCCGGGAAGTTGAATTTCCAAGTTTTGCATTATTGAAATCTCTAGAGGAATGACCAAATGAAGAAGTTTTAGCATTGCAATGCTCAGTTGTGCTGGATCCTTGAACACAAAAAAGTATTGGTGGAAACTGGACCAGATGCACTGACCTGGGGCTGAGATGTTAGCAAGAAACAAGGTGAGAGAAAGCTATAGGGGATTCCCGGAACAGGAACAGGAGGAACCTAAGATCTGGAGGAGATTATGAAATCCAAAAGCATGGCCCAAGCTCAAGACCTTTGGCTTTAACTGGTTGACAATCAGAAATAAAATGCTCACAAATGACAACCCCATTAAATGTGGATTTGTTAGGACCCTTGTCATGTGTTACGTATGAGCATAATGAAGAATGTACAGATCATGTCTTTGTCTCCTGCTGCTGGCAGATTACATACTAATTAAGCTCCTTTCTGGGGTTTCAACTCATGGGAGGTTAGATCATTAAAACTTCTCAGGAATTATGGGGAAAAATCTTGCTTATAGCATTGACCTTTTGCCAGAGTGAAGTCATTTGACAGCTCTGGCTTGAGCATAACAGGCAGATCTTCATGAATTGTCATATCCAGCCCTGCAAGTATGGGCCAGAATTCAAAAAAAATTGGAGGAATTAAATACAGCATGGATAAAATCTACAGCATTGATAAAGGCTGTTTTCCACAAACGATCTGGAGTTATTTGTTCTTGAAATCTTGAGATTTATTGTCATTTCCAAGCTCCCCCAAAATGATGGGGCTAGTAAAACAGCAAAAGGAAAATAAGTGGAAATCACCAGTTGGAAGCTTTATGAAATTGATAATGGATGGTGCCTCCTGAGGTAAGTCAGGTGCAGCTGGAGTGAATGGATTATGTAACAATGAGGAAGGGCCACCCATCTTATAGCTTTCCTATGGGCTTGGGTAATCTACCAACAATGTTGCTGAAGCTTTTGAGAATTTTTAAGGTGGTGCAGACCTAGGGGAGAGGAATAATAAAGATAGCAGTTGAGAGTCAAACCAGATTCTTGGATGCTTGCAAAACTTATGAGAGAATAAAATTGTTGATTTCTTGGCCAAGTTGGTTGCACACACTCTGGCCCAACAAATGTGGAACAAATTCAATTGGTCAGAAGCAGGCGAGGGGGTCCAACCTACCCTTGCTAAAACCATGGACAATGAAAAGCCTAGAGGCTAGAGGAGAAGTCTGGGAAGGGTTTAAGGTGGCCATGCATATCCACCCTCACTTCTTTATACTCAAATAAAATAATTTCTGCCTAAGAGGAATGACAGGCAATGAAAGTACATTATGTTCCATTCACCTAGGCCACCTCAAATTGCTCATTAGAAGAAGTGGCATTCTCCAATTCTGTGCTATCAAAGATAGATGGTGTGAGTAATTAAAAGCCTTAAAAATTTTAAATTCATGATTCTTAAAGGTGCTACCATTGAGGACAACATCTCCTTCAATTCTCTTGTCAGTTCAACTTTGGTTCATGAATGATGCCTTTAACCATCAAACAGTTCCTTGCTTTACAAATGTTTAACATTTATGCTTTGGTGAAGCAAATTGTGTTTTGAAAATTTGATATGCGGAGTAGATGCTTATTGTTTTTGGGCAAGATTTTTCATTATTGTGCATGCATTCCATGGTTCCTGTTCTTGCTTCATAACTCATCTTGCTGCAGGCTCAAATTTTCATGGAATTTGGCCCCCTCTGCACTTCTGTTGAAAAAGTTTGGTGCCTTTTCCTCTTCTGTGCTTTTGGTGCCCCACGTAGAAAACACTTACATGTCTTGCTCCTGGTACAGCCACTGGTAAGTTTATTTCTTGAATAGTCAATCCAAAGCCACAACAGCAAGTCACAATCTCCTTGTATCTAAGTTATTATTAAAAACCCCACCTGTTGGCTAAAATCCAATGAGAATATTCTATATGACAAGGAAACAAAACTGGATTTTGACCTTCATGCATTGAAAATTTCAAACCAAGGGACCTGCTATCACTTTTCTCAATCAAGCCATAGAACTTTTGATGTTGCATTGGGAAGAGGTGTTGATGTTGTAGCTTCGGGCTACATACTTCCACCTTGCTTGTCAAACAATAAATTTCATATAGCCTAACGGCTATTCATTTATTGCATTTATTAAAGTGAAGAGGCGCTTCACTTGGCATCTAATATAATATTTAATTATTGTGAATAATTACATGGGGCCGACTTCATTAAAGAAATAATATTTATTTCTTTATTATTGCTATGAGGCCAACCTCATGAAGAGTCACATTGTTTTGTATAAATACAAGCTGATGATCACCTCATTTCATCATCAAGTTCATTCATTCATATTCGCACTCATAGAAGAAGTTCGCACTTGAGCAGCAGATCATCATATTGGTGCAGCAGATCAAATTCAAGGAGAAACATACTTATTCTGTATTTTCGCATCTAGGAGAGGTGCTATTATTCATTGTATCAAATTCGGCATTGTGTTATGCCTGAGTTGTAAGCAGATTTCTGCTCTTATTCCTGAATATATAAGTGATATATTTGCTGGGTTTTTTTTCCCTCAAGTTGGAGGGTTTTCCCAAGGTATCTTGTGCTGTCCATTGTTTTATGTGTTGCAATTTTTGCTTATTGAATTTCTGATCATAAAACTAACATGTTATCAAAGCGGGTATAAAGAAGATTGTGATCAGATTTATATAAGTAGCGCTCTCATCCACTCTTGTTCTCATCTTCTTGCATCTATCTCATCTTCAAAATGGTGAACGGGCTCAAGATCGAAGATAGGCTTGAAGGTGCTTCCAACTTCACTTCTTGGAAGTTTAGAGTGATGCTTGCATTGGAAGAAAGTGAGCTTGTTGTGTTCGTGGAGGGCGAAGTTCCCGAACCTTCTGATGAAAATGAGAAGCCACAATGGAAGAAGAATGGCACTAAGGCGAAAAAGATTTTGGTTGATTCCGTGAAGGACCACCTTGTGCCAATTATCTCCAAGTTGAAGACAACAACATAAATGTTCAAAACCTTGGAGGAAATGTATGAGTTCAATAACACAAGCAGAGCTCTTGCCTTGAAGCAACAACTTTATCATGTCAAGATGGCGAAAGGAGATTTTGTCATGTCCTTCTTCATGAAGATCACTGAATTGAGAGATCAACTCTCTACCATTGGGCATATGGTTGATGATAAGGATTTGGCCATGTTGGCCCTTAATGGTCTTCCTAAATCTTGGGAACCATACATCCAAGGCATTAGTGCGAGATCAAAGCTACCTAAGTTTGATCGCTTGAGGGCAGATTGCATTCAAGAGGAATCGAGATTAGCAGCAAGAGGCAATGGGAAAAGTTCTACCAATGAGGAGATTCATGTACTTGCCGCTCAATCTTTGAAGAAGAGAGCAAGAGAAGGAAAGAAAGGCTACTTCAAGAGGAATAAAGATAGAAGATTTGATGGTGCTCCTACATCTAAGAAGAAGAAGGATCTTTCCCACATACAGTGCTTCAGATGTGACAAGTTTGGTCACTATGCAAAGGATTGCCCATCTAGACCAAATTAGCATGCTTCAATTGCTGATGTGGGTGAGATCTCTCCTCTAAAGGATTCAAGTGAATTTCTATTCTATTCTGCCTTATCAAGCAATGTTCCAGCAGATAGCAACACTTGGTTGATTGATAGTGGCACCTCTCGTCACATTACTGGATTTAGAGAACATCTTTCAAATTTGGTGATGAGAGATACAAGTGTTCAAGTCATAATTGGAGATGATGCATGTTATTCAGTGAAAGGTGTTGGGACATCCACTCTTCACTTAGATTCCGGCATCTCCTTGCAGTTGAGTGATGTACTATTTGTACCAGGCATCAAGCGGAACCTTATCTCTATTTCAGCCTTGGAGGACAAGGGATATCAAGTTGCATTCTCCGAAGGTAAAGTTCTTGCATGGCCAAAGAACTCTAGCATCAAGTTAGCACGAGTGATTGGTGTTCGACAAGAATGTCTCTACAGACTTTCCACTTGTCCACTACAGGCTTTGTTGCATGATACATCAAGTTCGTGTGAGCTTTGGCATAGAAGACTTGCTCACATTCACTTCCGAGCGCTTCCAACCATGGAGAAGATGGTCACCGACATTCCTAAACTTAGCCAGGAGCATGAAGGTACTTGCCGAGGATGCACATTGGGTAAGAATACTAAAGGACCCTTTCATAGTAGTGAAAGTAGATCCAAATGCATTCTAGATCTTGTTCATTCTGATTTGTGTGGTCCAATGTCTGTTGCTTTTTTGAGTGGTTTCTTGTATTATGTAATTTTCATTGATGACTACTCTCGAAAGACTTGGATTTATTTCTTAAAGACTAAAGAATCTGAGGAAGTACTTGAGAGATTCAAGGAATTTAAAGCTCAAGTAGAGAACTTGTCCGGGAAGAGGATCAAAGTTCTGAGATATGACAACGGAGGAGAATACATCTCTGGAAGCTTTCGTAACTTTTGTGTTGAAGCAGGAATTAAGAGGGAGTTTTGTGTTCCCTACAATCCACAACAAAACGGTGTAGCAGAAAGGAAGAACAAATCTATTGTAGAAGCAGCTAAGGCCATGATTCATGATCAAGATCTGCAAATCTTCCTTTGGGCTGAAGCTTCTAGGACAGCTGTGTATGTTCTGAATCAGAGCCCTCATCGCATCTTGGAGAACACGACTCCTGAAGAAGCTTTCACAGGTGTGAAGCCTGAAGTCAGCCATTTGAGAATATTTGGTTTCCCTGTGTATGTTCATGTCCCTAAAGATAAAAGGACAAAGTTGGAACCATCTGGCAAGAAGGGAATATTTGTGGGCTACAGTGAATCTTCAAAAGCCTACAAGATTTACATTCTAGGTTAGAAACTGATAGAGATCAGCAGGGATGTTACATTTGAAGAAGATGTTGCATTCAAGAGACCTAAAGACTCTCACATGGAGATAGACAATGAAGACCAAGAGTCTCCTTAGGACATGGAAGTTGACTATACTCCTGAGATTCACAGGGAGGTTATTGATCCTAAAGAAGATGATGATCCAGTTGAGCCTTTGGAACCTACTGATGGGCCTACAAACATTGTTATTGGTCGAAAGAGACCTCTATGGGCTAGGCAAACAATGCAAGAGGCAAAAAAGTTTGCAGCCCCTAGAGGAACATTTAGAGAAAGCAAAAGACCTCAGAAGTTCTCAAGCTATGTTGCATTGATGAGTCAAATCATTGAGTTTGAACCTTCTAGTTTTGAGGAAGCTACAAGTCAACAAGTATGGAGAGATGCTATAGTTGAAGAATATCAATCTATTCTCAAGAATGATGTTTGGGACATTGTACCTAGACTAGAAGGCAAATCTGTTGTATCTTTTAAGTGGCTTTTCAAGATCAAGCATGCGGCTGATGGAAGCATTGAGAAGTACAAGGCTAGATTTGTGGCTAGGGGGTTCTCTCTGAAAGGGGGAATAGATTATGAGGAAACGTTTGCTCTAGTTGCTCGTTATACCTCCATTAGGACTATCATTGCTATTGTAGCGGCTAAAGGATGGAAGTTACACCTGATGGACATGAAGACAGTCATTCCTCCATCTGGTGTAATTGAAGAAGAGGTATACATCGAGCAACCTGATGGTTTTGAGATTCATGGGAAGGAGTCTCATGTTTGCAAATTAAAGAAGGCTTTGTATGGCCTTAAGCAGGCTCCTTGTGCTTGGTATGAGAGGATTGATCGATACTTGCTGAGCTTGGGCTTCTCCAAGAATGATGCTGATTCAAACCTGTACTTCAAGGTAATTGATGGCGAAGCATTGATCTTGGTTCTCTATGTTGATGATCTGTTTCTTACTGGAGAAGAACACCTCATTATCAAATGCAAGGAGTTGGCTTCTGAATTTGAAATGAAGGATCTTAAGTACATACATTACTTCCTTGGTTTAGAAGTATGGCAGAGGCCTAATAAGATCATTCTAAGTCAAGGGAAGTATACAATAGACATCTTGAAGAGATTTGGTATGATGGATTGCAAATCCATGTCTACACCAATGGAAACCAATTTTAAGAAGTTAAAAGAGGCTGCAGCTAGTTCAGATCTGGTGGATCCTACTATGTACAAGCAGTTGATTGGATCATTGATGTATCTAGTCAACACTAGACCAGATATTTGCTATGCAATGAGTGCACTTAGTCAGTTCATGTGTGAACCAAGGCAAATACACCTAGTTGCAGCAAAGCATATCCTGAGATACTTGCGTGGCACAGTTGGGTATGGCTTGAGATATTCTTCTGGTGTGGACTTGAAGCTGCATGGTTATACTGATTTTGATTGGGCAGGGTGTGTTGCTGATCAAAAGAGCACCTCTGGATGTTGTTTCAATTTGGGGTCTGCGATGATCTCCTAGTGTAGCAGGAAGCAGTCTTCAGTGGCGCTAAGCATCGCAGAGGCCGAGTACATTGCAGCATGTGTGGCAGCTCGAGAAGCAGTGTGGCTTCAAAAGCTCCTTGCAAGATTGTTTGGACAATCATTGGAGTCAACTGTCATTCATTGTGATAATCAAAGCTGTGTGAATCTTTCTGTCAATCCAGTGTTTCATGACAAAACCAAACATGTTGAGATCAAATACCACTATATCAGAGATACGGTATTGAGGAAAGCAATCCAGTTGAAGTATATTAGCACTGATGAGTAGATGACAAACATTCTCACCAAGCCTCTCTCCAGAGTAAAGTTTGTGTACTTTTGAGACAAGCTTGGTATTGTGGAGAATGAAGCCCTAGCTGAGTGGGAGACTTAGCTTCAGTGATCTTCTGTGATTTGCTTGAATGCATCTTTCTCTGTTAGAGAAATTTGAGGTGTAAGCCCTTGTTTTCCACCCTCTGGGAGTAGCCATGGTGGATGTCATGTTGAGTGACTCCATGACAACATCACATGAGAGAGTCCGTGATGATTTTCTTGTACTTGTGTTTATTCACCCTCTAGGAGTATCCATGGTGAACGTCATGTTGAGATGACGACATCACGTTGAGTGATTCCGTGATGGGCACTTGTGCACATATGCTTTACCATACATGGGAGTGGCCATGATGGTTGATATCACGATTGAGTGAATCTGTGATTTGTTCTCTTCTCACATATGGGTGTAGCCATTGTGAGTGTCATGTTGAGAAATTCATGACATTGTGTATTGGAAGTATTCCTCCCTAGCTAAGAGGGAGTGTTGATGTTGTAGCTTCGGGCTACATACTTCCGCCTTGCTTGTCAAACAATAAATTTCATATAGCCTAACGGCTATTCATTTATTGCATTTATTAAAGTGAAGAGGCGCTTCACTTGACATCTAATATAATATTTAATTATTGTGAACAATTAAATGGGGCCGGCTTCATTAAAGAAATAATATTTAATTCTTTATTATTGCTATGAGGCCGACCTCATGAAGAGTCACATTGTTTTGTATAAATACAAAGTGATGATCACCTCATTTCATCATCAAGTTCATTCATTCATATTCAGATCATCATATTGGTGCAGCAGATCAAATTCAAGTTGAAACATACTTATTCTGTATTTTCGCATCTAGGAGAGGTGCTATTATTCATTGTATCAAATTCGGCATTGTGTTATGCCTAAGTTGTAAGCAGATTTCTGCTCTTATTCCTAAATATATATAAGCGATATATTTGCTGGGTTTTTTTTTTTCCTCAAGTTGGAGGGTTTTCCCAGGGTATCTTGTGGTGTCCATTGTCTTACGTGTTGCAATTTCTGCTTATTGAATTTCTGATCATAAAACTAACAAGAGGAACCACAAAAAAAAACATGGTCTTGGATAACATGGTTGAATAGACTAGGCTAAATGCTCTAGAGAGGATGTCAGTGGTGTTTGAGTTGGTATTAAAATTAAGAAATTGTCGGGAGAAACTGAAAACCTTTGTGATATGATCAAGAACTAGGAAAAATGGCTTCTACACTTGGAAAAGTTCAAAAGAGAGATAAACTACAAGATTGAATGTTACAGGATATTCCAAAGGAAATGGAGATGCACAAACTTTTAAGGTGTATTGTTTATGTTATGAGGAAGGGACCCGACTCAAAGATAATCCTTTGATGCACTAGTACTGCACTGACAATGCATGGATCAATGGAGCTGGTGACCAAGGTTACTACCACCCTGTACACCTAAGGTGGGGTTACCCTACTGCCAGTCCGGTCAATCAAGATGATAATGTAGATATTAGATAAAACAAGCAATACAGGGATAACTCATTAATGGACTGGTAATGCACTAAGAACCCATGGACCAATGGAACTGGTGACCAAGGCTGCTACTGCCTTGTACCCCTAAAATGGGGTTGCCCTTCTAACAGTCTAATCAATCAAACTGGTAATGGTGATAAAAAAGAATACCGCAAAGAATATAGGTGTGGGGGTTTTGGCTCTAAAGCAGCTTAGTGTTTATTTTCATGTTTCATGATTCATTGTGTTTGTTCCGAATGTTCTCTGCTAATTTCCTTATAGCTGCTGACATTTTAATACATGGTATTGAATCATTGGGCTGGTATGATCAATTGTGAAGTTCTGGGATACTGCCACATCTGGCAGCACAATACCTGTAATAATCTCATATTTTAAGCTTTTTATTATGGTATTCATTTAGCAAAATGGTAGACATAGTGATAGCCCTCCTTTACTGGTTATTTGGATTAATATGGGCAAACTGATTTTGTTGTCAACTTTTGGAAGACAAGGAAATCAATCAATTTTCTGGCCATTATGTAACATACGCCCTCATACTACACAGTAAATACTTAGATTTTTATCATAGAAGTAAAAATAAACATATGCTTAAAAATAGGATAGCAAAATTTTTTCACTTTCATATATTATTTATTGCACATGACCAAAATATAAATGAATAATACAACTAAATTTGAAATATATTAAAAGCAACTTGAGAAATGAGATAAATCTTTTATTTAAAATTCATACGTGAAATTCATTTCAATTATACAAGTTTATAATATATATTAAATGATACAAGGTCAAGTCTTTCATATTTGAAAATCTACCTCTGTTCCATAAGCCTCAACATTGTCATCTGCTGCAAGAGGGAGAACATCACCTGAGCGCTTTACCTCCAACCACAGACTGGTGGTCCTTCGCACACCTTCCAACTGGAAGTGGCTCTACCCTTCACAAAGAGTATAGATAAAAGAACCAACAAATACATGCTATATGAGTTCTAGTGTTGTCCTACATAACTAATCGACCATACAACTTTAGACATCTCTGACTAAGTATGACCTATATGATTGGATATGCAATCTGGAACATGGTGAATTGATTAATGTAAGCAAAGACTTTTGTATTACTTTGGCCAAAGATTTGAAATATATCAAACACTTCTTTAGGAAATGAAATCGTAAGTTCACACACCTCTAACTCGACTTGGAGACAACCTTCAACTGAAAGTTTAACACATGACTGATTGGTTGACGGTTTGTCTAACTTTTCTTAAGGATATTAAATCATTAAAATATAACTTACTATAATCAGTAAATGACTAAGATGGAAATATTTTCTTGACAATGAACACCCGTGTTGTGTACTTGCAGCATCTTGGGACTTGGCTACTACCACTTGTTCATAAGTTATTGCATTCAAATCTAAGAGTAAACTACTATCCTATTTTCATGTACAATATGGATTATAATGTTCACAAACAATGACATCAACTTGAGACACCTTGTCTTTCACATAAGCTCTTGTCAACTTGACAAATGAATAGGATAAAATAATATTGTTCAATAATAAGAAGATAACTTCTTTAAAATGTTCTGACTTCCCTATGTTTTTCCTCTTGGTTCTTTGCACAAGAACACATTAATAGTGCTGGTAAAAGTACAATATAAATTACCAATTTATTTTATTAAAAAGAATATGTTATTGAGGTGTTTAAAGACTTCCAACAATTCAGATTATAAAACTGATTTCTTTTTGTCAACTCATCAGAGTAAGCATCAAGCTTTTCTTATAATTTTATAATTATATAACATAGAATTATCCCTTACACACACTCTCTCTCTATATATACATCTATATGTGTGTATATATATATATATATATTACTGCCATGAACGTATAATAATAATAATAATTTTCAACAATAAGAAGATAACTTCTTTAAAATACTCTGATTTCTTTATGTTTTTCCTCTTGTTTCTTTGCTCAAGAACACATTAATAGTGTTGGTAAAAGTACAATATAAATTACCAATTTCTTTTATAAAAAAAATACGTTATTGAGGTGTTTAAAGTTTTTCAATAGTTCAGATTATAAAACTGATTTCTTTCAGTCAACTCATCAGAGTAAGCATTTCTTCTCTACTATCTATTACAGATGTGAAAGGGAGATTCAATAAATTTGTGCATAGGTCTGTAAAAATCAGACCATTTATTCTTTATTTCAACAGATATGATTCATCATATTTTAACTATTCCTCTATTTTTCATATAAGAAAACTCTCGATTTAAACTATAAAATTACATAGGAAAAATAGAGTATTAAACATGCCTGTGTTAACTCTCTGTTTCTGCACTTTTAGAAATTTCAATTCACAATCATAGTGCTTGACTAAGCTTCTCCAAGAAATCTCAGCTTGCCAATGACTAAACTCTGATTTAGTTGTTTAATTTCTTAAGTAATCACCATAGCTGACAGCAAAATGTAAACTCTACACAAAACTAGAGATAATTGTCTATATAATGCAGATTAATGGCGTAACACTCTGCTACACAACTCTCAGACTCTCACAGACCTGCACTCTCCTCTCAATCCCTGTCTTTCTACTCCATAATCTTCAGCCTCTTTTGCATAATAATAAACCTCTATGACAATAGACTCTGCACTCCTCACCTGCCTGCGCTCTCCTTTTTCCAGCCCGTGATGTGAATGCTGCATAAACAAAATGCAAAAATATAAAATGTAATCCTTCGATGCCCTTTCCTGTGACCTTAACTCCTCAACTGCTCTCTCATTAGCAACTTTTAAACTGCATTGTTAATGACCACTAAGGGAATCATTAACTGACCAACCAGCGACGCCACTTCTCCCTTTAAACACATTAAAATGCATACTAAAAATATAAGGTACTGTTACTTAATGGCTTTTGCATTTAGTTGAAACTGCAGCGCCACCTTTGTGCTTATAATAATGGCTTAAATGCAATTACCTTTACATGCTTTTTATTAGCATGTCGATCTGCTTTCCATATACCATTATATATATATATATATATATTTGGACATATAATTCTTGTATATATATATTATGTTTATATATTTTATTTGAATACATTTAGATAATAGTCGATTAGATTTTATATAAACAAAGTTGATAAAAGGAAGAAACAAAAATGATTTTATATAACATTTTATTTTTATGGAAAAAGACTTAATCTTATGACTTGACCCACACTTAGACAAAACACGAAATTAACTCAACGATGGAACTAGAGTTACTTATCCAAACTGGTTTCTTAGACTTGCGAGAGTGTGTGTCCAACTCATTTGGCATTAACCTGTTTATTTCCCAAGTCTATACTCCTCTTTCTAATGATACTCTCTCTAATCCTGCATTTCACTTAGAAATCAACATATCATAATTTTGATTAAACAATAATAATCATTAAAATTGAAACACATTGCATTGCATTTAATTTCATCAAAATGTCAGATAACATATAATCATCTACTGATGTTAAAAACATATTTTTAATGTAAAAAATTAAAAGTAATTTGTAGAAATAAATTCCGGGTGTAACACACGAGAAGTTGTAAATATTTTAATTTTGAGGAATGTATATACCCACTTTTTTTCTGTGTTGAAAAAAAAGGTTGTATGGTTCCACAGGTCCACCTACGTGAAGATATTTATGGTATTTAATCTGGAGAACACGCATCCTCTTTGAGATATCCATGTTAGATGAAGCTGAGGAAAGGAAAATGCCGACTGATTGAAGACTTTGTGCTGGATCCACTAGTTGAATTAGAAGACGTCGTGTTGCAAAGGTAATAAACACAATTAAGAGGATAGCAAGAAACAAAATTTTGTCAGGGTAGCTACCAAGAAAGATCAAGTTGTACTTAAAGGAGAAAAGGTGAATAACATGTTTCTCCAGTTATCTTTGTGTCAATTATGTGTATACTGGATTTAGCTGATTTCCTTTGATGTTGGTTTGATTGGTACCATAGTTTGGAGATCATAACAATAATTATGAAGGTGTACATTTTCTACTCTATTTGGCATCCTTTTGGGCCATATAATTTGTAAAGAGGCGACAATGGTAGATCCATCAAAGATGGCAACTAGTTTGAATATGCCCCCACCCAAAAGAGTAATTAAGACTAAGATATTTTTGGGGTATACCTAGGTTAACATAGATAATTCACAACAAACCATGTTACAATTTTTGTTCCAATTAAAGAGTTTCTGAAGAACAATAAGATTTTTTTTTGAATAGATAAAAAATAATTTTGATATCCTAAGGACTAAGGTAGTAGAGGCACCCATGCTCATCCTTCTAGATTGGAGTTAGCCATTCCATGTACATGTTGATAAATCTGGACCATAATTTGTGTATTATTGGCACAACTAAGAGCCAAGAAGGACCATCCTATTTTATTTGATAGTTGTGGTAGAAAAAACCTATACAATAGAGAGGGAAATATTTACTATGGTGTTTGCACTCCAAAAGTTTAGAAATGACCTATATTGATAGCTCCATTTTTGTTTTATACTAACCATAAATCCCTCTAGTACTTAATGATAAGATTGGTCATTCATGGCTACATAGCAGATGGTTAATGTTGTTCTAGGAGTTCAATTTCAACTTTATGGTTAAACTAGGAAAGGCTAACTAGGAACATATTACTTATCAAGGATCAAAATGAGGAAAACAATGGCCTAATAGAAGATGATTTCCTCAAAACATACTTGTTCATAGTAAATGTAGTGACATATGAATTGAAGCACCTACAAAGTTTTAGTCTATTGGTGAATATAGAAAGCACTGAGAAAAATAGGAGGTAAGGAGGAGAGTACTCTTATCATCCAAACACTCCCATACACTTTGATAGGCAGTGAACTATATAGGCAAGGAGGAGATATTGGGGAGAGTATTACTTAAAACATGAAATGGAAGATATATTGAGGGGGGCACATGAACAAATTTTTAGTGGGCATAATTCTAGTGATGGAAAAATAATGCAAGTATTGTTGGAAGGTATTTGATGACCAACCTTGCTCAATGATGATAACAAGTATGTACATGTGATGTTTTTTAGAGGGTTGGGAAAAATTACAAGTGATTAAAGAAGATGCCATTGTGGCTAGTTTTGAAACTTGTTCCATTCAAAAAATGGTTTATTGAATTCATTGGAACTATTAGTCCACTAGCATGTAAGTTCCTTGTGAGATTCATTATAAATAGAATTGAACACCTTAATAGGTGGGAAGAGGTTGAACCTATTAAGGAATGTATGAAACAAATTGTGGTGAATTTTATTTATAAAATTAGAATCGCATGGTTTGGATGTCGATTAAGCATCATCAGTGACCAATGGAGACATTTTATAAATGACATGATCAAGTAGTTATTGGAGAATTTTATGATTAGTCACAAGATCATTTCATACCACCCAAAAGCTAATGGTGCTGGTGAATTATTTAATAAGATTTTGGGTAATGTATTGACAAATGTGTGTGAATAGAATACCATCAATTGGGACTTGGATACCCTTTAGTTTTTTAGGCCTATAAAATAACAAAAAAATATTGATAAAATTTACCCCTCTTAGTTAGTTTATGGGTCGGATGCAACACTCTCTATAGAATACATGGTACCAAACTTGAGGTTATCCATATCAAAAATTTTGAATGAGGAAGATTCTATCAAGGAAATACTAATGAAGTCCAAAAATTTGGTGGAAAAGGCTAGTTAGGTATATATAATTAGACCTAGGAGAAGAGGCATAATATCAATCATGATATAAAAAATAAACATGGACCCAGAGACACAGTATTACTATATGATAGTAAATTTAAGAAACTAGGGAAACCCAATATGTTTGGGTTATGATGCCATTGCATTGATCACATTCTAAGCTTAGGGTTTATTAAAATAAAAATATTGAACAATGAGTATGTAAAGGGGTCTTGGTTGAAGTTATATCACACTGGAGAATAAGGGAGGATTCAGTAGAAGGGGTGTGGAAGGGACACATTATATAGTATGTAAAAAGTGTACCATAGTAGTTTAGGACTAGATTAGGAATAAAACTTCACTCACCACATAAAAAAGAAAAAAACAACAATATTAAATAGAATTGTAAAAGAGAAATAGAAGGGACATGGTTGATGAGATCATTGATGACAAAAGCATCATGGAAAGTGTTATAAAGTGAAGAGTGAGTGTGAGTGTGAGTCATTCAAAAAGCTAAGTGTGAAGAGTGAGTGAGGTGCTAAGAAAATAATGAGCAAGGGTAGAACTAGGGTTTAAAAGAGTAGTAGAAGCTAAAAATGTAAAGAAAGTAGTAGAATTTATAAATGGTAGGAATTTAGAAATCCAAAATTGGTGGAAGTGAAGGATCTACATGGATAATATATAAGGAGTTGTTGAGAGAATTGGAGAATAATAACATTGAAAGTATAATATTAAAGTGTGCAAATCAAATTAACCTAGTTAGAGGTACATGTGATTAACCATTAAATCTGAAATTGAATGTGGATAAGAATGTATACTAGTGATAATAAATCATAATAAATATAAAACTAGATAAATGTTGAGAAACCATTTCAAGAAAAATCTCCAACACTAAAGAAATATCAAACTTACATTAATCAAGTAGAAAAAAGTTCATCAATACAAATCATATAATATGCTTTAATTTGATAACATTCTAGTTGTTGGTATGTGAAATTATTTTCTTTATCCAACATTGATTAAGCATTCATGACGATCTCAAGACTTAGTAGATGTGAGGTTGATCATTGTGCCTACTTTCAAAGGTATAAATATTGGTAGTTTCATCATTTTGCTTTTGTATGTTGATGATATGTAGATAGTAGGACTTAAGAGGTGTAAATTAGATTCTTGGAATGAGGATACACAAATAAAAAAAGAACAAGAAGTTTCAGTTGTCATAGAAAACTTATGTGGAAAAGGTTCTACAATGCTTCAATATATAGAATGCACAACCAATTGGTACACCATTTCTTGTTCATATTTAATTTTGGTAGTTTCCTAGCACTGAAGTAGAGAGGATGTAGATGGATTGTGTACCATACTCATCAACAAATGGTAGTCTTATGTATGCAATGGTGTGCACTAGACATCACATAAGTTTTGGGAGTAGTCAATCATTATATGGAAAATCTATGTTTTGAGCATTGGATAATTGTGAAATGGATTCTTAGGTGTTTAAGGGGCATTTTCGATGTTTCTATATATTATAGTGGGAGTAGTCTTTATGTTATTGGGTATGTAGATGTGGATTTTGGTGGACACAAATAAGAGAAAGTCCACTATAGGTTATGTTTTCTCTTTAGCTAGAGGTGCAATTAGATTGGTCTTGAAGTTGCAGACATTGGTGGCCTTGTCTACTATTGTAGAGAAAAAATGATAGTACAAAAATAAACAAATGGGAACTAATAAACCAAGAACACAGATCTACATGGAAAACTTGGTAATGAACTAGGAAAAAACCATAAGAAAAGGTATCAATATTTTATCTTAGGAATCAATTCACTATTACAATAATCCACAAATCATCGAAAAAAACATGACTAACTAAACCATAAAACATCTAAATTTTTAAATCCTCTTCGAAGAAGAATTTCCAAAAATATCAAGTTTGAGTTGTAAAATTACATGTCGTAGACATTTATTATGGCAAAAAATAGGAAGCCCAATTTTTTTATTGAGAAATAGTAGTGTGGGAAAATTGCTTAATCAATATCAGATAAAGAAATCTAACTTCACATACCAACACTAGTAGTGTGAGAATATTTAAACAATAACCATAACTTCTTCATACCAATCCCTAAATATATAGATTTGAGGAGGCTTAGAAACCACCATAAAATAATACCAGACCCAAGCATGGTCTCAAAATAGCACGGTGAAAAAATCTCACAACCCACTACATAAGAGTGATCTCTAAAATATAAAATAATTCCTCTTACACACTAATGCATAATTGTTGGTGTGAATAAATGTCTTGTACCTAGTAATTTATTTCACTAGGTAATTATGGGACATATTCACATGTTAAGTTTACTTAGTATATAAGATTCTTCTAGAAGTCTTATCTAGAACTTATCTTATATATGCATCATTTCCTAGGTAGTTAGTTAGTTGTCATATGTGATAGAATTAAGACACTTGTCATGATTTTGTCTAATCCTATCTCTCACCTTACCTATATAGAAAGACATCATATGTACATTGTCATATTCAGTTTGGCATTCTTACATCCTTAATCATAGCATGCTATTTCTACCATTTCTCTCTTGTGGAAGTTATTTTGTCTTGTAGGTGATCTTGGGGTGTTTGAGGAGTTCACCATAAACTCCTACATGGTATTAGAGCTTTAGTGTTGTAGACTTCTTCCCAGATTTGAGGGACCAATCTTGGTGTGAAAGTTTTGCTAGGTGCGAGTTGGGGTCTTCAAAACCTTTACATTGAATCCAGGGTGTTAGAGAAAGTCAAGATCGACTTTCATTTTGTCAAAATCTGACATATTTTGTCAAATCTGCAAGGGTTTGATGCAAGTCATTTTTATTGGAGCCGTTTTCATTTTTTCTTCAAAAATCAAACTTCCACTCGTTGGTAAGAAAAATGATTTATGGGTTTTGTAGCCAGGGTCACAATCTCATCTGGGTATCTTTTAGATTTTGCATATCTTGAGCATTTATGAAGAAAATTGCTATCCAAAAAGCGTCGCACATCATTTTTCTACAAGTTGAAGGTTAATTTTTTTTAAATTTTTTCATCTTCTATTTTCCTAGATCGAAAAATATTTCTAGGTTTTATTTTTAGCATCAAAATATTTTTGGGTTTCTGAATTTTTATACACATAGTGGATAGATTATTCATAAATCAAATCAGAAGTAAACTTTTTTTTGCTAGAAAACTCATTTCCTATAGGCTAAATTCAACTTTTTTCAAAAATTCATATCTTGAGCATACAACGTCCATTTTTCAAAAACTTTATATCGTCAGAAAGCTAATTCCATCCTCTACAATGATCTAAGGTCATTTTTATTCATGGAGGCAGATGTGAACATTCATCAGTGCATGCACTATTCCCTTTTTTGCATGCATCGAGTTTGCATTTTCTTTGCATTTCATTCAGTTCCAGATCATTTGTCAATCAATTGTTGCTTCATAGATTCCAAATTTGTGCTAGTTTGCGAGTTTTCCAGTGTTGTTTTGCATCGGGTTTGTTGTTTCTTTATCATGATTTCGACTTGAGTCCTTGAGTGACTCTAATATGGTTTCTAGCAAATAGAAGTATCTTTCCTTGCTTGCCGGATTGAGGATTCCAGTGTTACTCTACAAGTGTCCTTCAAGTGCTTCTTTTGCAGTAGGTTATCTCATTATGGGGAGTTGTATGATCTTCCTTATCATCCTTTGTGTGGATAGAGATTGATTAGATTTATGATGGATACAATTATTGTATTTCATCTCTCTTTTGGGGAGGAGTTTTGTCCCATTGGGTTTTCTCCTTTTCTCCATTTATGAGAGATTGCATTTGCATTTGTACATAGGTACCTAACATGGCCTCGCAACCGAGACCCATCCTTATGTCTTTGCATCATTTGTATAATAATTTTATCTCCTAAGCTGCACTTAAAGGGGGGTGTTGGTGTGAATAAATGTCTTGTACCTATTAACTTATTTCACTAGGTAATTATGGGACATATTCACATGTTAAGTTTACTTAGGATATAAGATTCTTCTAGAATCCTTATCTAGAACTTATCTTATTTATGCATCATTTCCTAGGTAGTTAGTTGTCATTTGTGATAGGATTAAGACGCTTGTCATGATCTTGTCTAATCCTATCTCTTACCTTGCCTATATAAGCAAGGCATCATATGTACATTACCATATTTAGTTTGGCATTCTTGCATCCTTAATCATAACATGATATTTCTACCATTTCTCTCTTGTGGAAGTTATTTTGTCTTGCAAGTGATCTTGGGGTGTTTGAGAAGTTCACTGTGAACTCCTACATGGTATCATAACTTCAGTGCTGCAGACTTCTTCCCAGATCTGAGGGATCATTGTTGACATGAAAGTTTTGTAAGGTGTGATTTAGGGTCTTCAAAACTTCTCCTTTAAATCCAAGGCATCAGAGAAAGTCAAGATCGGCTTTTATTTCGTCAAAATCTGACATTTTGTCAGATCTATAAGGATTTGATGCAAGTCGTTTTTATTGGAGCAGTTTTCATTTTTGCTTCAAAAATCCAACTTCCACTCGTTGGTAAGAAAAACGATTTCTGGGTTTTGTAACCAGGGTCGAAATCTTATTTGCTTATCTTTTAAATTTTGCATATTTTGAGAAAATATGAAGAAAATTGCTATCCAAAAATCCCAATGCGTCATTTTTCTACATATAAGGTTAAAATAATTTTTTTTCTTCATGTTTTGCTTGCTGAATCAAAAAAAAATTTCTGGGTTTTATTCTTAGCATCAAAATATTTCTGAATTTCTGATATTTTGTACACATAGTGAACAGATTATGCAGAAATCAAATCAGAAGGAAACTTTTTTTGCTAGAAAACCTGTTTCCTACAGGCTAAATTCAACTTTTTTTAAAAATTCATAACTTGAGCATACGACGTTCATTTTTTGAAAACTTTATATCATCGAAAAGTTGATTATGTCCTTTACAATGATCTAAGGTCATTTTTATTCATGGAGACAAATGTGAATATTCATCAGTACATGCACTATTTCCTTTTTTGCATGCATTTTCTTTGCACTTCATTTCAAATCTAGATCATTTGTCAATCAACTATTGCTTCATAGATTCCAGAGTTGTGCCAGTTTGCGAGTTTTCCATTGTTCTTTGGCATCGGTTTTGTTGTTGCTTTATCATGATTCTGACCTGAGTCCTTGAGTGATTCTAATATGGTTTCTACCAAACAAAAGTATCTTTTCTTGCTTGTCGAATTGAGGATTCCAATGTTACTCCACAAGTGTCCTTCCAGTGCTTCTTTTGCAATAGGTTATCTCATTATGTGGTGGTTGTATGATCTCCCTTATCATCCTTTGTGTGGATAGAGATTGATTAGATTTGTGATGGATACAATTATTGTATTTCATCTCTCTTTTGGGGAGGAGTTTTGTTCCACTGGGTTTTCTCCTTTTCTCCATGTATGAGAGATTACATTTGCATTTGTACATGGGTACCTAACATGGCCTCGCAATCGAGACCCATCCTTGCATCTTTGCATCATTTGCATAATAATCTTCTCTCCTAAGTTGTTGGAGTGAATAAATGTCTTGTACCTAGTAATTTATTTCACTAGGTAATTATGAGACATATTCACATGTTAAGTTTACTTAGTATATAAGATTCTTTTAGAAGCCTTATCTAGAACTTTTCTTATTTATGCATCATTTCCTAGGTAGTTAGTTGTCATATGTGATAGGATTAAGACACTCGTCACGATCTTGTCTAATCTTATCTCTCACCTTGCCTATATAAGCAAGGCATCATATGTACATTGGCGTATTTAGTTTCGAATTCTTGCATCCTTAATTAAAGTATGATATTTCTACCATTTCTCTCTTGTGGAAGTTATTTTGTCTTGCAGGTAATCCTGGGGTGTTTGAGAAGTTCACCATAAACTCCTACATGGTATCAGAGCTTCAGTGTTGCAGACTTCTTCCCAGATTTGAGGGACCAATCTTGGCATGAAAGTTTTGCAAGGTGCAAGTTGGGGTCTTCAGAACTTTGCCTTCAAATCCAAGGCGTGAGAGAAATTCAAGATCAGCTTTCATTTTGTCAAAATCTGAAATTTTTTCAGATCTATGAGGATTTGACGCAAGTCATTTTTATTAGAACCATTTTCATTTTTGCTTGAAAAATCTAGCTCCCACTCATTGGTAAGAAAAATGATTTATGGGTTTGGTAACTAGGGTTGAATCTCATTTGGGTATCATTTAGATTTTGCATATCTTGAGAAAATCTGAAGAAAATTTCTATCCAAATAGCATCGTGCGTCATTTTTCTACAGGTTGATGGTTAAAAGAAATTTATTTTTTCATCTTCTACTTGTTGGATTGAAAAAATATTTCTAGGTTTTATTCTTAGCATCAAAATATTTCCGAGTTTCTGATATTTTGTACACATAGTGAATAGATTATTCAAAAATCAAATCAGAAGTAAACTTTTTTTGCTAGAAAACCCGTTTCCTGCAGGCTAAATTCAACTTTTTTCAAAAATTCATAACTTGAGCATACAACTTCCATTTTTAAAAAAATTTATATCGTCAAAAAGTTGATTCCATCCTCTACAATGATCTAAGGTCATTTTTATTTATGAAGGGAGATGTGAACATTCATTAGTGCATGCACTTTTTCCTTTTTTGCATGCATTAAGTTTGCATTTTCTCTACACTTCATTTCAAATCTAGATCATTTGTCAATCAACTGTTGCTTCATAGATTCTAGAGTTGTACCGGTTTGTGAGTTTTCCAGTGTTCATTGACATTGGGTTTGCTGTTGCTTTATCATGATTCCAACCTGAGTCTTTGAGTGACTCTAATATAGTTTCTAGCAAACAAAAGCATCGTTCCTTGCTTGTCGGATTGAGGATTCCAGTGTTACTCCACAAGTGTCCTTCTAGTGCTTCTTTTGTAGCAGGTTATCTCATTATGGGGGGTTGTATGATCTCCCTTATCATCCTTTGTGTAGATAGAGATTGATTGGATTTGTGATGGATACAATTATTGTATTTCATCTCTCTTTTGGGGAGGATTTTTTTCCCGCTCGGTTTTCTCCTTTTCTCCGTTTATGAGAGATTGCATTTGCATTTGTACATGGGTACCTAACATGGCCTTGTAGTTGGCACCCATCCTTGCATCTTTGCATCACTTGCATAATAATCTCCTCTCCTAAGTTGCACTTAAAAGGGGGTGTTTGTGTGAATAAATATCTTGTACCTGGTAATTTATTTCACTAGGTAATTAGGGGACATATTCACATGTTAAGTTTACTTAGAATATAAGATTCTTCTAGAAGTCTTATCTAGAACTTATCTTATCTATGCATCATTTCCTAGGTAGTTAGTTGTCATATGTGATAGGATTAAGACACTTGTCATGATCTTGTCTAATCATATCTCTCACCTTGCCTATATAAGCAAGGCATCATATGTACATTACCATATCTAGTTTGACATTCTTGCATCCTTAATCTTCATAGCATGATATTTCTGCCATTTCTCTGTTGTGGAAGTTATTTTTTCTTATAAGTGATCATGAGGTGTTTGAGGAGTTCACCATAAACTCCTACAAGAATAAGTTTCATCATAAGATGCCATTAAGCCTACTTACCCATTTTTAGGTGCTCCATGAGTGTAATAATTATATTATCTTGCCCGATTTGAGAAAATGCTCCATAACCCCAATCATTGACCCCTTTTTGTAATATCCAATATTGAAGTCTATTACAACATCTTAAAATCTAGAGAACAATAATAAAATAAAATTCCTCAACTCCTTTAAATGTTTAAGCTACCCATTCCAAAAAAGTTGAAGATCTAACATTATAAATTAGGATTGCAATTTAACATCACACTATCCTAACATTCTCCCATTTACTATTGTACATTGGAATGACATAAATAGGAAAAATAAAATAAATCAAGTATAGGATGCAAGTCATATAGCCTCCTTGTACATAGAACTCATCCATGTTTTCTAGTTTTATTAGTGAATCTACAATATTATTATGAGCGACAACCTTTTGAATCATGTCATTACCATTCTCCACCATCTCACAAATAAAGTGATATTGAACATCGATATTATTTATACAAGCATGGCACATAGGGTTCTTGGACAATAAAATATCGTGTTGATTGTCACATCTAATTGAAACCACTTTGAAATCAAAACTAATTGCTAAACACGATCTTCATAACAAAATTTCCTCTTTCAAGCATGTGCAAGATCCATATACTCTACTTTGGTAGTGAAAAAATCAACTTCATGATGGCTCTTACTCATCTAAATAACAACACCACCAAACATAAAAAACACATATAGTCATTAGTGGACCTTCAACTATCCAAGTCACCTACTCATTCTACATAAAAAATCCTTACATGTTTAATATATTATGTACATCATCAAAACCATGATAATATAAGAAATAATTATAAGTTCCATGTAAATATTTGAATACCCTCTTAACACAAGTCCAATGCTCTCTACTAAGATTAGACATAAACCTACTAAGAACTCCCACTGCCGAGTCAATATTCAGTCTAGTACAAACCATTTCATATATTAGGCTAGAAATAGCACTAGCATGGATAGTTACAAGGTGAAACATGAGAATATTTTCTCCTCTCTTAACCATGGCAATATCTCTTTTCATATACTAATGATGTGGACTTTTTTTAAAATATTGAAGTACCAAAATCGTGAACCTTATTTCCATTTTCAAGATCAACAAGAGCAATAAAATAATTTGTGTTAATGGATTCTGAATCATAGTTTGTGTTCCAGAATCTTGGATTAATAACATCACTAAATTTAGGAGTTGGTCAAATTCTTAACCTTGATATGAGGTTCTTAAAGACTTTATGATATGAATGCAATCCTAGTTTCTTGTTCATGTATGCATAAGTATATCGTATGCATCTAACTGTGATGTGTTATATGTGAAAAATACTACATACTATGAGATTAGCTATGGTAAGCACGATATCATTTTATACACTAGATAAAGTACTATTAAGTGCTTTGAATGTGGAAAAGGTTAACTATGTGAGACATGTTCTTAGTTGGTAAAATATTAGGCTAGTATTTTGTTCTGTGGGGAAGCATATCATAATCCCATTTTCAAGACTTTGTTTGCAATAACATTATAGTTTTTATAATCAATTTTTTGTAATAGAATTTACATGCTACTCAAGATTGATATGGTAGATTGATTGTGGAGTTAGCTTGAGTTGAGCTGACAAGTATTGCATTCTATTGACAATATTTAAATTCATGACATGGATTATTATATGAGTTTTTATATGATAAATTTATTTTTTATTTAATGTGTGGATACTACTAATATGTTTCAATGTTGTCATGATGCAAGTTCATGGCTTGGATACTTAGTTTAGTGTAGTGGTACAAGAATATGGGTTTTGTAGACAAGCTAACCCAAATTTGTGTAGTCATGGATTTATAGGTTATATAGCACATCTATTATTGTTGTGTTGATCCTTTGATTAGTTAAACAAACTTTAAGCTCTTGGTCATATCTCATAAGGGATTTATGCCTTTTTCCCTCACTTTTGGTCCTTGATTTAGTTGAAATGGATTAGTTGCTAATTTTATGTTACTATTGTGTTTCTTGGTGACCTTTTAAGGTTTAATTGAGTCCATAGACCATGGTTTTATTGTATTGATTTTTTTACTTAAACCTTAGCATGGACGTTTAATTTTTGAATTTAGCTAAATTTCTTTGCCATGAGGTTTATGGAATAAGTTGGAATGTATTTCCACTCAACATTGAATGAGAGTGATCTTGGGTATTGAATGCATTGCAATTTTTTGGAAGCCTTGATGATTTGATGTTAGGGTTTTTGTCTTGTCATTTTTATCTTTTTCTTTTTACCTTTTTAGCTACATGGAGGCTAGTAGAATATTAAGTTTAATGGACTTTATTCCTAAGTAGTTGTTGGATCTGCTATTATTATTTTGTGGAATGCCATGGAAGAAAAGAGGAAGATAAAATTGTGGCAATTCTTCAGGGATTCAAAAAGGAGTAAATAACTAGTCTTAGAAGGGGACTTCTATGAATAATCTAGGTGTTCTAAATATTTTCTTATGGAGTAGGTTGTACAAGTGTGGAGTTTCAGATACTAATTAAGGATATTATTTTGTTTCTCATGAATATGGGGGGTTTATCTTGAAAAAGTTTCTTAGCTTGTTGACTACTATGGAAGAAGGAAGCTAAAGCTAAAGTCAAGAAAATTTGAATAATCTTGAATGAACTTGTTTGCTAATGACCACCAAATATGAAGATATTATATTAGTTTTCTTGCATGATATTTCTTGGCTATATTGGATTCTTCATTGTGAATTGTGAACGTGTTTTATCAGTTTTGGTAAGCCTAGAAATAAAATTCTATGAGTGTGTAGTTTTCAATTTTTGAGTACATTATTGTGAATTTGATTCTAGAGTATGAGAAAATTAGTTGTAATAAGGTCTTATTTTGTTTAATTTTTTTGGGTGCAATTCTTATCATTAGGGTTTTGAGTACTTGAGTATAATGGTGCTCTATTTCTTGGAATGTTTATGGTTTCATCATTGAAAATGTTGTATTTTATTTGACTATGGGTCTTGGGGATTCTTTCTATGGGTGTTGATCACCATTTGGTTTTCTTTGGATTATTTTTCCAACATGTGTTCCATTCTCCTTGCTTGGATATGCATCTCTGACACTTTCAATCACTAGGAATAGTGTACTTATAGGTTTATTTTCCATGTAAGAGTATCAAACATTAAATGCAACAGCAATATTTGTTTGTATTTTTCTTGTGTAACTCTCTAGGGCCATCATTATCTATGTTTGATTGAGGTTATTCCTACACTACAACACTACTTACCCTAAAAATTTCCATCATTGAGACTTGATGTCCCTACCTAGGATGACACATTTTTGACTGACATGTGACATGATCATACTCTCTAAGGAATTTTGTTCTTGTGAATTAACTATCATGATTATTATACCAAGACACCATTTATGATACACATATCTATGAGCAAGTAACACAACTTCACATATTGATATGGAGTTGATTATTATTGTACTATTTGGCCATTGCTCTTGATGATTGAACAAATGTATAGATCCTAAATACCATTAGCAACTATTTTTATCTACTAATTCTTTGGCATTAATTGATTACAACTTCACCTAAGCCTTAGCAATGAATCTTTTTGTATTGAGAGTTTTTGAGGATTCCTTTATCTATTTTCCTACTTCATCTTTCTATAGTCTCAATTGTTACGTATTTTAATCTAGGTGACTCTATGCTACTCTATATGCTTTTACAATCACATCCAATCGATCATTGTCCTTACACGTGTCACTATTTGACCTACATGATTTATTACATGACATGATAGTTGCCTCGTCATTGAGGGAAATATTGGGACATATTATCACCCCTTAATTTTATATGCTTACATGATTATTATTAAATATTCACTATTTTCTTGGCACGTGATGCTTATTCATAATAATTATTACATGATTTATATACATTTTTATGATGTTATCTTTCTTACCTATCCTCTAATTCCTTCATTTGTCAAATGCACCTAGTTAAATTTGTGACATATATCATCACCAACACTTTTATGGTTGATATTTTAGATAACATCTTGTGCTAGACAAAGACATCATTATATTTAAATAGATTTATATCATTTTGCTGAGACACACTTGCATCAATTGGAGCTCAATGATATTGCATAGATTTTTATTGCATTGTCGTATCATGAGGTTTTTTATATCATTTCCACATCGTCTAGATTTTTATTGTATTGCCACATCATGTGGAGTTTTATCTCATGGCAGTGTCATGTGGACCCTTATCATGTTGCCATATCGCATGGAATTTTATTTCATGGTTTCACCATGTGGACCCTTATCACATTTCTACATTGTGTAAGCCCTTGCTACATTTTTGCATCATGTAGAGTTTCATACCACATTTAAAAAAAATCTTATCCCTTTTCTTCTCTTCTCATTTTCATAAGAAGTTAACATAACTTGTAGTTTATGCTTATTTTGATCATGTGGTGGCTACTAATAAACTTTTTTTGTGTATCACAAGATTTGATGGAACACTCATTCTATGGAGAGTAGATGATCTAAATTCAATGAACTGATTCAAATCAAAAGGGTCTTCAATTTAGGAACCTATTTGGACCATTTGAGTCATATCATGGATATGAAGCACTATTGTAGGGATAAAATAGTAGTCACACAAGGTCAAAGGTGGAATACTTTTTGTAATGAGCCACCCTAAATGGCAACAATTTAATGAGTAATTCGAAAGTAAATAACATACATGCCATTTTTTTTTAATTCCTCTTTCAAACTATAATTTGATAATTATATAGATTCTCATTTCATATAAAAGATACCATCACTACATCAATTTATGATCTCAAATTAAAGATGCCAACACTACTTCATTTCATGAATCACCACGATGCAAGTTTATAGACAAGATTAATCAGATACAAATTCATATTAGGACTACTATCCTACCAATTTATCAAATAGATCAATATACATATTTTGACTTTACATAACAATTATGTAGACCGCAAACCATACTCATCTTGTCTAAGTGTAAGCAATCATGACCGTCCAACTATAAGAGGGAGAGAATCATCCAACAAATTTACCTCCATCCTCAAACCAAGTGGTTCCCCTCTCATCTTCTCACTGGAAGCAACCTAAAAATTCAATGGGTGTGATAGACAGGGATGTCTATAGTAGAACCAAATTCAAGAACCAAGTACAAATATGAAAATGTGCACATCCATCACATGCAGTCTATCATGAAATCTCCCAAATCCCCTCTAGCTAACATGATATCTAACTAACATGGACCCTATGGTCTAGTGAATTGATGATGAATATAGTTATAATATCACTTGGACAAAGCATTCAATTATCAATCTCATAAATATGGATTATCTATTTACAACACTACTATCTATTACTTGAATCTTCCTAATGAGTTATTAACCAATGAAATGAAAATATAAAATAAAATACAAATTATCCTTTAGTTACTAAAATCTTAATATACCCTACCCTGAGATGGTCTTGCTTTCCTTCAATATACAACATGATCATTAATACAAGGTATATATAGGTTAACCGTTATTCACTAATCATATGATATGTTTTAGCTTGAGTTGGTTCAATTTTACAAAGTATATGAATCTTTCTTGTTGATGTCAATAAAACTATGGCTCAATAATTCTTTATAAATAAATAAATCAAATATCAAATGAAACACAACCCCACAATAAAACAAACAAATACAAATATCTCATGAAATTGAGATTTTATGCAACCATTTGAAGGTATCGAAAGATTCATACACAAACTCATGTTGATATGCAAATAGACCCCTACATGCCTAAAATGCATTAACATACAATCAAATTGCAACCACATGCAAGTGTGTGGGTTATTGGGGTTATGGTTTGTCACATTGTTGGTATCTACCATGCTCTCCCAAATGATACTCTCCCTAATATATTAGAGGAGGAAAATTCTATCCTGCATCCACCTCAAACAATACAATAGTAGTTAATATGTCATTAATACCATAATCTTAAATCAAATAAGTCAATATTCTGCAGAGATAATGCAATACTCATTGTCATAATACCATGCAACACATAATGCAATATTCCATTTAAAAAAAAATTCTCACCTAGAATAAATGTTTAATCATTAAAACATGTTTAAAGTAGTTGATTAAAAATGGGATGTGACACTTCTGCATATTCTTGTTCCTCTCAAAAATTTATGCAAATACAAAAAAATGGTATCACATTTGAAGTTTGTATACAAAAGATATGGCTCTAGGAAGGTTACTATAGTGGTTGATAAAGCACACGATAGTTGATGATGGATTCACATAGTATGTTGCCAAAGTTCTTTTGCATGATTTGAATCCATTTAAATATTTTTTGGAGTATTTTAGAAACTTGTGGAAGGTTTCTAATCACTATAGGTGGAAATAATGAACTTACAATTATCTAAATCTTAACATCAATATCATAAATAGAAAATCATCATGAATAATTATAAACACCCCAAAGAGTGACTTTTGGTATTCCAAAATTGAGGATTTTTGGCTTTTGGCATTTAATTTTCTATATTCTAACATTGGGAGGTTGAAGGATGTTTTAAATCCTATCTCCATGTCTAAAAAAGGGTTAAACATACATTGATGGTGTGTTGAGTTGTATTTCAAAGATATAACATGTGTATGCAAGTCTAATACAATAAGGGAGTTTTGGTTGAGTTATTAGTGTGCTCTATTAATGCATGTGGAACTTTTTGAGACTAGTTTGGTCATTGTATAACATTTTTACTTCTTTTATTCATAATCGAATGATGAGTATTTTCTTCCTATATTGGAGTTTTTTTTACTCGTATGGAGTTTCTATAGATAAAAATTATTTTCAAGATTTGTACATGTTTGTTTTCTAGATTTTTTATTTAATATATCTGTTTAAGTGAATATTCATTAAAGAGATTTGTATATGGGATTAAATGCTATTTTTATTTCATTAGAGTTATTGACATCAAATTAAATATGTTACTAAAGGGATAGAGTGTGGAATTTACTCCCTATTTATGAATTAGTACAAGAGGAACAATCTTATCCCTTCTAAAGAACTTGTATCCTTTTATGAATGTCAAAACAATTACTTTTCTATTGGTTGAAAATGTTTGTATACTTTGAAATACTTTCTCATGTTAGATTCATACACACATTAAAGAAGGGAAAATGTAACAATGAAATTAGCATAACCATTCTAGTTCTCATTTATTTTTGTGCCTAGTCTATGTGAGAATCTTGATGTATTAACATATTGATAAGTGACATAATCATGTGTTATAATTTGGTCATGACCTAGTCCCTATACATCCTTAATCTATTTATTTCTCATAAATTCCACGCATTCATTCCCTACCTTGAAATTAACACTTTATCCCTTTAGATAATTTCTACAAGATGTGGGAGTGACTTGTGTCAATTCCCCAAAGCATGAAAACAATGCCACAATCCATCGTCAAATTTAAATTCTAACTTTTCCACCTCTTTTTTACTAGTTATTATGAGTTGATCTAACACACGTTTCATGTGACATGGTGTTATGTTGTGGTATTTAAAGGTAATCATTGTGCACTTAAATACAAGGGAAAAGATGAATGAATAAGGAATGATCATGATGGAAGAAGAGAATAATTAGATCACACTTCATTTCTAAAAAGAAATACATGAATTGAAACTTCACCATGTATTGAGTTAGGAAAATTGTCAAAGGTGTCTCTATACACTACTTTAATAGATATTTACTTTAATAGATTCAAATATCTAGAAAGTGAAGGTAAATCAATTCTTAGGCACACTTTCTTTCATAGAAATTTTGAATGGCTCAAGTCATTTTTGTGCATCAAATTAGGTTTGTAATATTTAAGATCTACCTCACAAGGCATGGGATAGATTTGCACAAGTTTCTAAGATAACATAGATTCCAAGGAGCATATCAGCTAGAGGAAATTAGTTTTTGACAATGGTGAATTGATCTATTATAGAGTTAATTCCAAGATATTCATAATTGATCTTAGAGACAAATTATGAATTGATTCATAGAGTTAACACCAAAATATTCATCATCGATCTTGGAGCTATGTGCAAATATTTACTCATTTCATTTATAAATTTTTATTTTAATTATTTACCATAGCTTTGATATCAATGATAATGTTTGTTGATTGATTACATTTATTTAATTATCCTAGATATTTATATTAGGCGTGGTTAAAACCCTTACAAATATGTGTTTTATATTTTGTATGTCTTACATCTTTTATATAATATATACTCATCCTAATTAGTGGGGCCCCAAACAATGCATGAGATGGGGATTTGAGGGGTCAATAATTTGGGTGTGACAACTCATAAACAAATTGTCTTTTTTTGAAAAGTTTCTAAAGCCCATGACTTTATAGGTCAATTGTATTATAATAATGTCTACTGATTTTTCATAATGACATGCTTATAAATAATCACAATTGCATTAGGTTTAAGCCTAGTGAGAAATATCTTATAATATTTTGAAAGATTGTTTTAATATAGCGAGTGCTATTTTTGCATGGGCTTTTTTCTTAAAAGGGTTTTTTAAGTTAAATAACTATTTTATTGGAATTGTGTCATCATTTTCTTTTTATTGCATTTAACGTTATATTAGTATTGCTTCTCTTATATTGGTTTATCAATATTACATCTCTTTAGGATCTTTTCAATTTTAAATTCGATTGTTATTTTTTGCATAGTGTAGTGAATGTTATGAATAAATTGGAGTCACACATCGTTGATTTGTCTTCACCTTGGAGGGGAGCTACCATGAAAATAATATGGGTTCATTTTCAAAGATGTTTTTTCAACCCATGGTTTTATACCCCTTGAATTGTAATACCAATTAATAGTATTTTATGGTGATGTGCCTAGAAATAATTGCATGTGGATTAGAAATAACAATCAAGAAATATCTTTTTCCATTGTGAAAGGTTGATTTAATACATCAAGTTTTATTCTTGCCAATTATTTTATTAAAAGGGTTGCCTAGGATAAGTATATTATAGTTAATTGTTCCACTATTTTATTTATTGCATTTAATATTTCGTTAGCATTGCTTCTCCTATAATTTCGTTTATGAGTATTATTTCTTGTAAGTAGATTTCCACTTTTAGTTTGATCGATGTCTTTTGCATTTTCTAGTGAATACATTACAAATATATTAGAGGCTCACTTTACTAATCTTTCCTTCATCAAGGAAGGAAGTTGTTGCCAAAAAAAAAAGTGAACCCTTTTTTAGATTGTATTTTTGGTCCCATGCATTATACCAATTGTATTGTAAGATCACTAAACAATTTATTTTAGTGATGTGCCTATAAATAATTTCATATGGACAAGGGTTAAGCACAAGCGAGAAATAATTTATTATTGTAAATGATTGAGTTAATATAATGAGTAATTTTTTCTATGTTTTCTCCCAAAAGGGTTTCATTAAATTATAATGCCCCAAGCTTTCACCCAAGACATTAATGGTCAATGAATGAATGAATAAATTTGTTGTATTACAATTGAAACACACACATGACATAATTACATCTTTACTGGTGGGACTCAATCCCATAGTGCCAAATTATGCTTGAGTCCCTTCCCCTTTGTTGCTCTTTCCCTATTTTACCCATCATTAATGATCAATTTAAGAAAGTGGGTCCCATCATGTGTTGGAAGTTGTAAAAATCTAAAAAGAATGTCTATGTTGGGTGTTTTGTTTTCAAGTCCTTAGTGTTTTGATTGTCGAAGTTTTCATTCCTTGGATACCATTTCCTTGTCACCCCAACCCCAAAACCTTGACCATTTTTCTTAATCTTTTTCTTTTGCTAAAGTTTCAAAGTCTCCCTTCCCTAGGTACTAATTCCTTTGTCCCCTCAATGTTTGAAACCCCAAATCTTTCCACATCTCCCTCAACATCAAAGTATCAAGCTTACCCTTGATTGGGTACCCAATATGCTTGAACCTTGATCCTTGATCCCTTTAATGTTGTGAATCTTGAACCTTTGCAATACGTTTCCTTTCCTTATTGGGGTTGTGGCCTTGTCTCTACTTAGTTACCATTTATTTTTCATCCTCAATCCCTAAAATTTAATGTTCCCTTCTATGCATCTTTTTGGAGTTCCTCATCTAGTCATGCCTTTCCTCCCAAGTCTAACATTTCCTTGGTCCCTGTTAGACTTTTGGAGTTATCCATCCTAACATCCCTCTCACTCATTCATCACCTTCATCCACACATACCTTTCCTCATGTATAAGGTATCCCCAACCCTTGACCCTCAAAACGTTGATGTGTCCCATGTTTCACATTGTTCATTTGTCCACCTATCCCAATAACTTCCAAATCACCATCAAGGCATTGAGTTGACCTCTACAATGCTCTAATATTATTTTCCTACCTAGAAATTTGATTCATCCTCTTGTGCATGTTTTCATATGTATTTTTCAAATGTCAAATGGTCTTCTATCATGTGGGTTGCCATCAATGTAGTAGATATTTTTGAAATGACCAAATATGAAGCCATTTTTTATAAGCAACAAGGGCACAATTTTCTCATGTCTATAAATATATGTTTGTCCTTTATTCTAATAGTTGGTCTCTATTTTTTTCAGATGCCTACAAGTGCTAGAGTGATCTAGGGTTTCAAACCACACCAATCCAATCCATTTTGGGAGTAGTATTATCTTTGAAATCAAAAGGAGGTTAATATTATAAGCAATATTTGTAATGAAATGTCTCCATGATAGTTTGTGTATTTTCAAAGGAATCTCTTAGATGGACCTAGGGTTTCTTCTTTTTCATATTCGTTGGCATGAGTATACTACTAGACTTAATGAATGTAATCATATCCTAATGCATTACAAACCTTGTAATTGTCTTTTATGTATTATCTATGGATTTATGCATTCATATAATAGAGTATTAAGCATGTTTTTTTATTAATATCACAACCTTTCTAGTGTATGTAAATACATTTCTCATTGTCCCTTATGGTTTTAGCTTGTTTTTCCTTTGATAGATTGTGATTTTATTGCCCATTAGATAGACACGGGTCTTGAAAATATTTGACCAAGCACACTCTTAAAAATAGAACATATCATTTACTTGTTTGAAAAGGTGTCTCAACCTTGATCCTAATGTTAGGATTATAACAAGTGGGATCTTTTGATATAAAATAGAAAAACCCAATGTATGGGCTACAAAATTGGTTTTTGGCTAAAATAAATATTCCTAGTTGTTTGTCACCACCTATTGTAGTTCATGTTGCATAGATCTCTTCAAGTATTTCAATTTTTAAAAAAGGGCCCAGTCAACCCATCAAATCAAAAGTTATGACCTCCAAAAGTTTGCATAGGAAATACAAAAATTTGTTAGATGTATAAAAGAATTGTGAAGGGGGTTACAACTATTGACCAATTGATGATGAGTGACACATCATAAAACATATTTGATTGAGGGTAATTTGGGCACCATTTTTTTGAGTGGTATTAGCTCATGGGTTTTTAATTACCATTTGATGATTTTGAGTTTTGTATGTCCTATATATTACGTGTTTGAGACGGAGATTATGTGTAGAGTTTCATTGATACTACAAGCTATAAAAATTAGTCCAGATCCCTAATTAGTGATACTCTTGTGAAGGCTTGCTATATATGTGCATTGTAACTATGGTTTACAAAATAACACATGGAGTTTTTTGGAGTGTGAGGGTTTTCTCTTGAAAGGGTTTTCCCTATGTACACTTGTGTTATATTATCTATTTTATGTTTAAATGTGTTTCTAATTTTTGTAATTGTTAAAAGATTAAAATTTGTACAAAACTCTCTTCATAATATTTGTCAAGGAATCAATTTTGCATATCTTGCTTCCTTTCATTACCAATAGTTTAATTAGTTTAATGTTTGTGTAGTTCATGATTCAAAAATTTAAACAAGGAAACATTATTAAAAAACTTTGTGAGTTTTTCCTTCTTGGCAAATCATGCTTACTTGGCCTCATCTTGCAATTTCTTGCAATGATGTTCGCGCCATCTATATAAGAGGTCATAGTAGTGAGAAGTTTCGATTTAGTGATAGCCTTTGGGTATTACTATAATTTATTTATTACATGTTTATTTTTTAGCTGTAACAAAAAACTTTATTCAAGGTCACCTCTAGGAATAACCTCCTAGGTTTAGATGAGTCCAAAGTGCAAGATATTTTATCCTCTTATCATTTGGCCTTTAACAAATTGACATTCAAATAAGTTGTAATTAAAACACAAACAACTCCATTTTATTAGTGCATGCATTAACCAATTGTTTTGCATGGGTAGTGACACTACTAAATGTAGCGACTCAAATTTATTTGAAAGTAAATGATTTTGACATTTTTCACTGACCATGTATGGTATGGATGCATGCATGATGGACATACCTATGAATTTGATGGCTATAGGTACATTTTGTTGGGAGAATAACTTCTACTATTTAAATTGTGATTGCAAAAATTTGTAAGAGACTTATTGCCAACACTAAATACATTCTTTTTTATTTGTTTTCATTTATATTCTTTAAATACATGAAAATTTCTCCACTAACATTTACAAATACTTCACTTATATTCTTTAGAGTTTTACAAATATACCACCTAGTATCAACATAACAACTATAACTTTATACATTTCTTGAGAATGAACCAAGTCTTTTTCTTTATGCCCTTGCAAACTTGGATAGCTAGAATCTTCTATTTTTCATATTTGATATTAATATTATTCATTTCAATTGTTTTCATTTCTAACATATCATCAACATAACTAACATAGTCTAAATGAGAATGAAAAACTATTTTGTATTCGACAAAGTCTCAACACAAGCTTTTAATGAAAAACAAAAATGTCCTCCTAATATATCTCCATTACAACTAGACAAATTACTCTTTGTTATCATGATTTTAGATTCTACAATCAATCTTGCTAAACCATTATGTCATCTTCCAATAATGAAGAAAAATAAATAGCAAGTTAGATTCATAAAACTCAATATGTACTAATAGAAGTCAATCTAAATGAACATTTACATAAAAAAAAAAATCGTTTTTCTTTTTTTAGTGGGAGATTGGAGAGTTTAGCTCTTTACAAAACGAGCCCCCCTATAACCTCTTGAGTGATGTGCAATGGGCCCTTATCCACACCAAAGACAAGCATTTACATAAAAGTTAAGACCTAATTGACATAATTTTAAATAATTGTTACCTTCTCTACGAGTTTAATAAAAAAAATCCATCTCCAAATCTATCCAAAAATTAATTCATATATCTCACCTTAAGGTGTCACTCATAATGACATGAAGAGACTTCTGATCGATATTTCAATATTGCCTTCTATCAAAATAACAACCTTGTCAAAATCACCTACCTTTATGTTTACAACAGACATCTATAATCATATATCCAATCCTCTTCCTCCAATTCATCTAATTCTCCCCCTTTTCTACATCCTATCATTTACAATCCAAACAAAAAAACAAGACAAAAACTAGTCACTACAAGGCACTTGGGATGTTTTCCTGGCTCCCACTACAGAAATAAAGGGCCCCATCTCCCCATTGGTGATGAGGTGGGATGTTCAGTGAAGAGGCGTGGACATTCCAAATATCTGTACCTTTACTTTAAGGGTAAAATTTTTATTTTTTTTATGGAAGTCATCCACAAATTCTTTTTTTATTTTAAGGGTAACATTGACTTCATATATCTTGAGGGATACATTGATATATTTCCTATGTTTTGCACTGATCCTTCATCATTATCCCCAATAAACCGAATTCTTTCAGACAGAATTCAATTGAAGGCTTCTCTGTCTTCTCTTACAAAGATGTCATCTACAGGCCATGTTCATGAAACCCTGCTCAATGCTGTTGAAAAACTCATGTCCAATGGACTTAACCATCGTGAGGTCAAGGAAAAATATATCTTTCCTCCCCATGAGCGTCCCCTCCTGTCTGAAGTTTGTCATTCTTGTGCTATTCCAATGATAGACCTAAAAGATTTAGATGGCCCTGATAGGAAAAAGGTAGTGAAGGAGATCAGGAATGCATGTGAGGGGTATGGTTTTTTTTCCAGGTAAATTTCCATTTATATATAATTTTCACTCAAAAATCTTTTTAGGTTTTGTTTGATAATCATATCACTGAAATTTCAGATTGTAAACCACGGAGTACAAGAATCTGTGATGAAAGGTATGATGGAAACCGCCAGAGAGTTTTTTGAAATGCCAGTGGAAGACAGAGCCTACCTGTATTCAGAGAATTTAAGTCAGGCAGTCAGGCTTTATACGAGCTTCAATATCACCAAAGAAAAAGTCCTAAACTGGAAGGACAGTTTCAGACATCCATGCCATCCTCTGGAGGAGGTCCTTGAATCTTGGCCTGAAAAACCTGCAACCTACAGGTAGTAGAACCCTGTTTGAAGACCACAAGATGTGTCACATGTTTGAGTGTATAAATGCTGTCCAATTTTGGTTGTGCCATCTATTAGATGAATTCGAATGTGAGCATCTAATCTAAAGGTTTTTTATATAAACGAAAAAAAAATATTAGTTTGAAATGTTTTTAGATTTGATTGTGTAAATTCTTTTACATCAACATTTCAAATCACATTCTATATTCCACAATATATCATTAAGATGAAGAATGTAGATAACATAAAAGTAGATACAAAGTTCGCTACCAATTAAAAGAAGAGCCTAACCCTTTTCTCTATTTTACAGAGAATGTGCAGGGAAGTATGCTAAACAGATAAGATCACTGAGTCTGAGACTGCTGGATGCAATTTCTGAAGCTCTAGGATTGGATGCTGATTATTTGAATACAAAATTTGGGAATCATGGTCAGGTGTTGTAGATAAATTATTACCCTCCATGCCCAAATCCAGATCTAACCTTTGGTTTACCAGCTCATTTGGATGCAGATCTGATCACTGTTCTAATGCAAGGAGATGTGAGTGGCCTGCAAGTGCTCGTGGATGGTAAATGGGTTGCAGTAGAACCCATACCCAATGCCTTTGTGGTGAATATGGCAGATCAGCTTCAGGTCTTGGAGTAAACAGAATACTGATCTAAGCTATATTTTAGGGTTTTAAAGTCTGCAATTTAAAATGAAAGGGGGAGATGGGTTTTTGAATTTATTTTTTGTGTGTTTTGATTAGGTTGTAAGCAATGGGAGATTCAAGAGCACAGAGCACAGGGCTTTAACAAACATGTCCTGTGTACGCATTTCAATGGTTACATTCTGTGCACCTTCAATGGATGCCTTCGTTGCTCCTGCAGAATCCATGGTAGATGAGGAGCATCCCGCCATGTACAGAGGGCATAGCTTTGGGGATTTCCTGAAGGAATAACGGAGTCAGGAACTGAAGAGCAAGCGTGTGTTGGATCGCTTCCAGATTAACCATTGAACACATTAAATTTATATATTATAAAAAGAAAGTAAAAATGTAACAATTTTTTATATTATAATTGAATAAAATTTGTGTTAAATTAAAAAATAGTAGATATTTGTAGTATTTATTGTCAAAGTTGTAATTAGATAAATTTATGAACAATTAGATTAAATATACATTATGTAATCAATAATTAAAATAATTAATAATATGTGTAAGATAATTATTGATATTGAACTTTTTAGATTTAATTTAGTCTAAGAAAAAAAATATTATAGATTTAGTAGTTGGATTATTGACATGGTAAAATAATTATGATTTTGAATTTTTGAGATTCAATTGTTATTTGGGTAAAATAGTTAAATTAGATTAAATAAAAGTTTTTACATACAATTGATACTTAGCTTAATAGTTAAATTAAATGGAGTTTTTATATAGAATACTTAAAAAATAGTAGGATAAAATGTGTGTTGGATTAAAAAACATAGATACTTGTAGTATTTATTATCAAAGTTGTATTTAGATAATGTTATGAACAATTACATTTAATATACTTGTATACCCAACAATCAAAATAATTACCATATGTGTAAGATAATTATTGATATTGAACTTTTGAGATTCAATTTAATCTAAGAAAAAAATATATAATAGATTTAATTAAAAAAAATAGATTTAATAGTTGGATTATTGACATGTTAAAATATTTATGATTTGGTTAAAATAGTTAAATTTGATTAAACAAAAGTTTTGACATAGAATTGCTACCTAGCTTAATAGTTAAATTGAATGGAGTTTTTCTATAGAATAATTAAAATATAGTTGGATAAAAGGGGCGTGAGATTAAAAAATAGTAGAGATTTGTGATATTTATTGTCAAAGTTGTAATAAGATAATGTCATGAACAATTAGATTTAATATGCTTTATATACTCAATACTTAAAATAATTACTACTATGTGTAATATAATTATTGATATTGAAATTTTGAGATTCAATTTAATGTAAGAAAAAGATATATAATAGATTTAATTAAAAATAATAGATTTAATAGTTGGATTATTGACATGTTAAAATAATTATGATTTGGTTAAAATAGTTAAATTAGATTAAATAAAAGCTTTGACATACAATTTTTACTTAGCTTAATAGTTAAATTAAATGGAATTTTTATATAGAATAATTTAAAAACAGTTGGATAAAATGTGTGTTAGATTGAAAAATATTAGAGTTTGTGATATTTATTGTCAAATTTGTAAGTAATTATTGATATTGAACTTTTGAGATTCAATTTAATCATATATATAATTTAAAAATATAGATTTCATAGTTGGATTGTTGGCATGTTAAAATTTTTGAGATTCAATTACTATTTGGTTAAAATAGTTCAATTGGATTAAATACAAATTTTGACATACAATTGCTACTTAGCTTAATAGTTAAATTAAATGAAGTTTTTATATAGAATAATTAACAATTTCTAATTTTAATTTTGTCATATTTTTTTTGCATTTGTGGATGTGCAAACATTAACTAAGAAGTGGGGAAAAAAATGCCTCTTTAATAAATATATATATATATATATATATTATAGATTTAATTTAAAAATATAGATTTAATAGTTGGATTATTGACATGTTAAATTTTTTGAGATTCAATTACTATTTGTTAAAAATAGTTCAATTGGATTAAATAAATTTTTTGACATACAATTGCTACTTAGCTTAATAGTTAAATTAAATGAAGTTTTTATATAGAATAATTAACAATTTTAATTTTAATTTTGTCGTATATTTTTTGCATTTGTGGATGAGCAAACATTAACTAAGAAGTGGTGAAAAAATTGCCTCAAATATAATGTATAAAAGAAAATAATCAATTTTGATTGGTTGAAGTTTCAAACATTAATCACTAGTTACGATCTGGTGGTGCCTATAATTTCATGGCAAAAACTAATAATGGTATCCACCTAGAAGTTGTTAAGACAATTGCATTACCAACAAATGTTTCACATAATTATTGTCTTATTATTACATTGGTAGTAATTTAGACCAAAAATTCAACTATCACAAATACACAAATTACCCAATGCTGATAATTGGATGAAATGTGTTTTGCTTCAAAATTAATCTATCACTTTTTGAAATACATCTATTTTATAAATTTTAATGTTTGTTATGTCTCACTTTTGAAACTAACCATCTAAACACAATAGAAGAATGTCATATCTAACTCTCCTTCAATATATGTTCTTTGGTTAAAAAAAATAGTATAATCCTTTAACTATTTTATTCTCTTCTATTATTTGTTTCTACACTACTCTACCTACTTTGTATTTATTTTTCCTTAAAAAATTCTATTTTAAAATCTTACTAATATCAATTCGACATATATTCCTACTAGTTTTACAATGACCTAGCATTTCATAAAAACAAGAAAAGCTGCAAGGCAGCGAAGTTCCTGCCAAAATGCTATAGAATAGTTATGTTTTAATTAGTTGTATTTGATAAGTTTTAGCAACAATGTTAATAAAACAAATAAATAAATAATAGTTATAGTTATAAATCATTCTATATGTCATGCAATTTCTTTTTTAGTTTGTTCAAAGCAAAAAAAATAATAATTGATCTAAAAAAATTCCTTTGTGCACTGTTCAAACTCAAGGAATTATGTTTCAATTCTAGCAAGCAATATCACAAATGATAAGCAACATGAAATTTACTCTGTTATCCAGTTTATCTAAAGCCCAAAATGAGATTCTAGTATTACGTTTCAGAATATTCAATTAAAAACAAATAACTTATTTGCATACAAAAAACAACACCATAATGCATTATTCAAATTTAATCTTTGTGCTCATGTAAAACAGTCATGAAATTCAAAACAAACTGTTGCACTGATGCTGAAAATTTTAATTTCACTATTAAATATTTTGAACTTCTATAGTCCACCAAGTAATCTGAACTTCATCTCAAAAATTGTGATTCAGTTGAGAAAATATTATACTCATTTAGTAGACTAACATAGCTTCTATCTAAAACATTTTGCTATAGATGACTATGGCAAAGACTCGTGGTACAAAGAAAATGAATTTCTGTAAATGAATATACAAAAACCCTCAGAACAAAACATGCACAGTTACTCTCCTATGGGAGACTTACAACTTTTACACAACCTCAAATTAATAGGATTAACCAGTCTACCTAACAACTCATTTACATAACATTTACATAAGATTTACAGTTGGTTTGACTCTATCCCAACTGGTTAACAACTTGCAAAATTACAATTTTGATAGAAACTGCCTCCAAAAAATGGAACTACACCATAGGCACGGTGATGCCAAGAGACTGTCAATATCGATAGTGGAGTCACAAATAGGCAAGGTAAACATAACAAAGTAGAGCAAGGCACCATGTATTGTGTGTTCTAATACAATAAACTACCTTGGAGCTGGTTCTGAACCTTGATTGCTTAATGTAGGATTTGATCTAATAGTACCATTATCTGGAGGAGGTCCCGCACTCCACTTCCCTTCTAATTATGAAGGTTCAACAACATGAAATCCTCCATCAGTCATTCCAAGAGCAAATTGATTTGGTTCAGATGGATGTGATGCAATTACTAGAGGATAAACATTGCACAAATAGTCAAAGATACATTAAATCATAAAATGCTTGATCCATTTATCCCTACATCAGTTAATTTTGCCTCCCTGAGCCAACTTGCCTATTCATGCCTGAAGGTATATATCCAGAAGGTGCAATATGACAGTGTGGCCTCAAGCTCTTTGCATCAAATACTCCTACTGCACCATCATAGAAGCTTGCAAATACTAGAAGGTTGTCACATGAATATATTGCACTTGAAATGGGAGCAGATAGAGAGTCATGAGGTATCCACTGCAGTGCAATAAAATGTGATATTAGTCATACAGTCATATACAAAAGGTAGCTAACATCATAATCACTTGCTAAATTTGAATTCCCAACTATTGAGAAGGTCTTATATAACGCAAACGGTCCAACTTAGAAGCATCATATGTAGCAAGTTGGCTCTTGTGAACAACCAACAAGTGAACTTGATCATTATGGAACTGTACTCTTATATCCCCAACAGGTGGTAATGATCTTCTTGGTTGTACTTGTATAAATTTTGATTTTTGCTACACTACTCTACCTACTTCGTATTTATTTTTCCTTACAAAATTCTATTTTAAACTCTTGCTAATATCAATTCGACATATATTCCTACTAGTTTTACAATGACCTAACATTTCATAAAAAATAAAATGTTATCATACTAGATAAAATGTGGATACAATGCCTAGTAGTGGTCTTATTCTTATATTAAAATAATCTATTTATTATTTGGTGGAATATTCAATTCAAATCTAAATCTATGAGTGTATGTCATCTATACTCATACTCTTCTACATTCTATTTTACACAAATTACATCAAAAACTATCTATAGGGACTAGTTATTATGTGACATTTTTTTGTAAATGAGTAACTATTTGTCTATATTTATATTAGTAGTTTTGAATAGTTTCAACACAATTGATCTTTTATGCAATATTTCATAATTATGTTAAAATTATAATCTTTATTTTTGTATTATAATACTTCTACTAGAGAAATGTGTAAAGCATTTTATATCAACGTTTCATATCTCACTCATAATCAATAATTTATTTTCATCTCTTTTTAATGATGAATCTTCTCTTCTTAATAATAGATTATAAAATATGATCAAAACATTATTAAAAAACCTTAATTTTTTTTTGTCAAAACCATAATACAATTTGATAAAAATATCAATAACCTTACATTTTTATAAATTTTCCTCAATTTAAAAAGATAAAAACTAAATAAATAATAAAAAAGATGCTTTTGTGGAGTAGTTAGTTAACTTCCATTCATTTCAAACATTGTGTAACTCTTGTCTAAAAGTGAAGATGCTTTTGGAGCCTAATTTGTTAAAAAATAAATTAAAAAATTGTTTGTTTGGATTTAAAACATTGGCTAAAGCAACATTGCTATTTTTAAAATATAAAAGTTTTTTTTTTGATCGGTTGAGAATAACGTTGAAGGAATCTTAACTATAGTTGTTTCTCATATTGGTTATGACACATTAATTAAAAAAAATCAATAATTTTTTAATAGTAAAGAAAGTTAAAAATTTGAATATTAAATATGATTAAATAGTTTGAAGAAGTTTATTATAATTATAATATTTAGTATTGAGATAGATGATTAAATATAAGTTATTGTTTATTTTGTACTTTTTATATTGTATGAATTGTATATTGATTTTAATTAGTGGGGTCTCAAATAATGTTATGAGAGTTGTAGATTCAGTCTACATCATGGAATACTTGTAAATACAGGTAAGTATATATAATTTTATATATTTAAATACATATTTTGATGATATATTGATATTGCTTATGTAAATAGTTAAAAAAAATTATCCTTTTGTATCTTTAAGCCATCATCACATTCATCACATATTTTGAGACAAAAAGAGAGGATGCAGATTCAACCTACAACATGAAATACTTGTAAATATAGGTAAGTATATATATAGTTCTATATATTTAAATACATATTTTAATGATATATTGATATTTATTATGTAAATAGTTAAAATTGGTTTATTGTTCTTTTGTATCCTTAAGACATCACATACTTTGAGACAAAAAGAAAGGATACAAATTCAACCTACAACATGAAATACATGTAAGAATATATAGTTTTATATATTTAAATACATGTTTTGATGATGTAATGATATTGCTTATGTAAATAGTTAAAATTGGTTTATTATCCTTTTGTATCCTTAAGCCATCATCACATTCATCACATACTTTGAGACAAAAAAGAGAGGATGTGGATTCAACCTACCACATGTGGAATACTTATAAATATAGGTAAGTATATATATAGTTATATATAAATTTAAATACATGTTTTGATTCAATATATTGGTATTTCTCATATACATAGTTAAAATTGATTTTTGTCATTTCGATATCAGGTGGCATGAAGAGGCTACATTTTGACGATCCACCACAAGTTTTGGATTTTCTTGAGATGAAATAGCCACATTTTGTAAATATTGTTTTGAGTTGGCATATATGCCAAATTTGTATATGTACATACACAACTACTCTACACTTTTATAAAAATCGATAATCGATATATTTTGTTCATTATGTGCATGTTTTCCTACTTTGAAACTTAAAATTTGATCTAGAAGAATCACTTTATCATGTATATTACTGCTAAATTTGGTTTCCTTGGGAAAGTTCACCAAATTTGATCCCCTTAAGCCATCATTTTTCCTAGGACCTTAATTCATATATCCCATTAAGCCATCCTATTAGGACCCCATAAGTCATCCTACGAGGACCCCTTAAGCCATCATTTCTTCTAGGATCCCTTAATTCATATATATGAGCTAATTAATTATATCAATTGTGATTGAACATGAGACACACTTTAAATTATTTGATCCCCTTAAGAAAAATTTGAGAACTTATTTGATCCCCTTAAGACATCCTATTAGGACCCCTTAAGACATCCTACAAGGATCCCTTAAGCCATCATTTTTTCTAGGACCCCTTAATTCATATATCCTAATTATATCTATCTAATGTGATTGAACATGAAACATACTTTGAATTCTTTGATCCCCTTAAGAAAATTTTGAGAACTTCTTTGATCCCCTTAAGACATCCTATTAGGACCCCTTAAGACATCCTACGAGGACCCCTTAAGCCATCATTTTTCCTAGGACCCCTTAATTCATATATCCTAATTATATCTATCTAATGTGATTGAACATGAGATATACTTGAATTCTTTGATCCCCTTAAGCAATTTTTGAGAACTTTGATCCCCTTAAGACATCTTATTAGGACATAAATTATATTAACATTGACTCTATTTTGGTACAGTATGTGATTGTTATGATGATTCATCCTAAATTCAAATACTATCGAATGTCTTGACTATGAATCAAATGTAAAGTACAATATTTGAATGTCCTATTTTTTTGCTTCATAATTGATGAGTTTTATATTGTTGTGGGATAGGGCTTGCACCAAGTGAGATCACAGAGGAGGGATCTCATCCCCTTAGATTCAAGATTACATATAATTTATTTAGCCATGGTCATATTGGACCATTCAAAGCTCTACCTACTGGTTCATGATGCACTATCAACAACCAAAACTACACTAAAATAAACAATGCTAAAGATAGAAAATTACAAAATCAACCATCTAAAAAATTGTCGCAACAACAATCCTGATAGCTCTTGACTCTTGAGATCACTTGATTTTGGTTGCAGATAAGGTTCTTGATTTAGTGTGAGATCGCAACTACATTTTATTCTTGATTTCCTCAATTTTGTGGCTTTTATTTTTCCTTTTTTGCACTATGCACCACTCATTGCACCCCATTGTTTTGTACTTCTAAAAGTGGAGAAGCTAGTTGGGTAGAAGTATTCCCATCCCCTAGGATGAGGGGGCCCAAATTTCTCCCTAGAGGTTCCAAAGGATGCTTGGCAGTTGAATTTATAGCAACTATTTGAGTGCTCACTAATATAGAGTCATCTCCAATCTTTGGTGCTAATGAGCTTCTAGGCGCCACTTGCAAAAACAATTTCTCATCCATAATCGCTTCAGCAACCAACACTTCCTCCTATAAGACTTTCTCCTTCCTTGCATCAATTTTTGGGGAGGATTCACCCCTTTTTGATGAGCATTCAATAGTATAGTGTTTAGGGGAATCATCTTTCCACCACATGGCTTCCTTTTTACCTGAGTTTTGGTGTCAACATAATCAACTACTATGTGCCTGATCTTATAACATTTTCTACATCTAAAGGTTAGACATTCATAATCCAAGGGTTGCATCCATCCTTGCCCCTTAGAATTCAAGATAGTTTTTGCTGGAAATTCCTTGGAGGTGTCTAATTCTACCAGGTAGTGTGCATATAATCTTTTGAAACCTCATTTGTACCCACAAAATTTCCTATGGCATTGCCTATCACAACAAAGCAAGATTCAAACCAGTAGTGAAGGGGAAGGTTTGGAAGGCGTACCCAAATAGGTATAACTAAAAATGATTTAGTGGTTGAACTGAAGTTTGGATGCCATGATTTTAGCATCAACATGCTTTGCCTCCAAAATAATGTGTAGCTTACAATTGTATTCTTGTCTTTCTTGTTGTCAAACAATATAGTGAAAAAACATTTTGTACATGGATATATTACCAATTTCTCTTCTATGAGAGGCATCCATGATTCTACAATACAGTTGTGCAAGTCAAGGAGGCTTGGCCAAAACTGGCTAAACCTTCTAATCAACCCTTTCTCTCTGAAAAATTATTCATTTTATTCCAATTATTTTAATAGATTGTCATTGAGATCAATTTCAATGGTTTTTCGAGCATCGGTCCAACCTCTTGTTGTATTTGCTTGAATGAACCTTGGAAATAACAAGTGTTGCATAATTTGATGAGACTTCCCCTTTCACAATTTTCGTAAAGGAGGCCATGTTTGCAAAAATCCTACTAAGAGGTTGCTCCATATATGTCCATTGAGGGGGATCTGAAGGAAAAGCGTGGGGGTTAGCAATGGTCACAACCCCATCAGATGCACCACATCAGACAAAATACTCAATCACGGAGGATGCCAATTGTGGCTTAACCAATCCATTCACGTGACCACCCATTCTATCCTATGAATTATCGGCAACATGCTTTGAATCGTTGCAAGAAACCCCCTTAGCACTTATGGGATTCTCCCAACCCTTACAACGAGACTCAAAAACCCAAGCACTATTTCATTTCGTATTTTTGACAAATTCGATAGTTTCCATCTCCTTCTAGTGTCTCACTTAATATTTGAATGTCCTAGATTAATTTCAACTTTAATCTCATATTAATTCAAATGACATTTGTATAATTTCACATTAATGTCCTATTAATGTCTTGACTATGAATCAAGTAAAGTACAAATATTTAAATGTCATATTAATTTCACATTTGTATAATTTCGCATTAATGTCCTATTAATATCTTGACTATGAATCAAATGTGAAGTACAAATATTTCAATGTCCTATTAATTTCAACTTTAATTTCACATTTGTATAATTTCACATTAATGTCATATTAATGTCTTGACTATGAATCAAATGAAAAGTACAAATATTGAAATTTCCTTTTAATATCATATTAATTTCACATTAATGTCCTATTGATGTCTTGACTATGAATCAAATGAAAAGTACAAATATTGAAATGTCCTTTTAATATCATATTAATTTCACATTTATATAATTTCACATTAATGTCCTATTGATGTCTTGACTATGAATCAAATGTAAAGTACAAATATTTGGATGTCCTATAATTTCATATCAATGTCCTATTAATTACTTGAATATGAATCAAATGTAATGTACACAAATATTTAAATGTCCTATTAATTTCACATTTGTTGTTATTTCTACCAATTAATGTCCTATTAATGTCTTAGATATCATAAGTGTTAAATTATTTTTAAACTCCTAAATTATAATGTATGAAAATATTGAAATTTAATGATAAATATAGTCTCATGAGGATAACTAATTTGTTCAAGTTAAAATGCATAAATGTACATGTGTAAATTATTATTTAACAATAATACTCTATAAAATACTAAAATTAATTATAAAGTCCATGAAATAATATATAAAGTCCATGAAAATGCTCAAACATATATATAGATCTAGTCCATGAAATTATATTGAAACATTGAAACTTGTACATATAGAGTCCATGAAATAATGAAACATATATAATCAATTCTATGAAATACTGAAATATTGAAACATGTATAAAGAGTACATGTAATGTACTGAAACATATATAGAGTATGTGGAATGTACTAAAACATATATATCTAACTCCTATCATCCCTATAATCAAGAGACCTATTCACTCCATGCAGACTAGGATGATCTGAATTAGTCTGCACAAGAGAAAGAAACTTGAAATCGGATTTGAAATGTTTAAAAATGATTTAATTCAATTTAATTTATAAAATCATAAAAATTATCATATGAGGTTGGTCATCTCCTTTGACGACCTCCTCTATATGTTGTGCTATAGGAACTATCTCATGCTATAGAAGGAAAATAATTTAACACATGAAGATATATTCAATTGAAATTTACTTTAATTCATTTACAATGTATAATATAATTTACTTTAAATATAATCAAATTTTTAAATTATTGTATGAGGTTGCTCATGTCCTCTATCATCCTACTTTGCATGTGTTATTGTAGGTGGTATGGCATCATTAGGACAAAAAATGTCACCAAAAAGGCCCTACAAGGTCAAATAAAGCACATGCACCTACAAATTAGGTTAAAACATATATATTCACTTGTGTACCCAATTTTTGTTTGAATCTATTTAAAAGACCTACAAATTGTGCACACATAGAATTTTTTTTAAACAACTTGAAATGCAGTTGACTCCTGAAATTAGCTTGGATCAATTGGGTGTGCAATATCCATCCTCATGGTCGTGTCAACCTACATAGACATCTATTTTAATATAATAACATGAATGATATACTAAATTCAAAATACAAAATTCTAAGTATAGTATTTTAAAATAATATACATATGAGTGGCTCATACGAGACGCTTGAAAATGGAGGAGTGCTCGACACACATTGTGGTGGATTTGATGTGGAATTCGAATGAATTCCCTGAACCAACATAAATATAAATAGCACATGTTCAGGACTGAATTAGAAATTAAAATCAAGTTAAAATTATTTAATATATATTTAAAAAATCAATCAAAATATCCCAAATGGGTGGCTGATTTACATAGTTGTCGATGCAAAAAAAATTCGATCAAAATATGTTGATGTCCTTGTGGCCACTGTCTACACCAAAAAAATTGATTGTTAAAATATTACATTTTTTATATATGTTCATTAAATTTTTTTGCTTAAAATTGTTATAAATTAAACATATATACATGTGTTGGATGATCTGTAGGGTGATCATCAAAATATAGAAAATCAACAAATGAATCAATTTCAGTTGCTCTATGTGCAACTGAAGAGGATGTAGCTTGATCAGGTCCATAACATATCTGATTAAAACTCATACACAAATGAGGCATCAACATAGGTGGAGTGGTAGTAGGACCAACTCCATGATCTCGCCCACTAACCCCAGCTGCCATCTCAAAAGTTTTCTCATTGAGGTTTATTGAAAGTGCACTCAATGCTCCTAGTGTGGATACCATTGCATGATGTTGAATGGGTGTAAGAATGGTAGTAGAAGGAGGGTCAACAAGAGTTTGAGCAGGCATGGGTCATTAGGGATCAACCCATGCCTGCAACCTCTATTGTGGCATGCCGCCACCAACACCCTAGAATGCTTTAAAATCAAAATAATTGGGTTTCCTACCCAACACAAACTCTACATATAATTCTCTCAAAAAATAGAGTGAAATCTCACAATTATCATGTGGTGGATGATCAAATACCATCCACCATCAATCCCAAAAATTGGCTGCCATTTGTGGATGTCTACGCCACCTGATAGATATTCTTTTCTTGTTTGCGAGAATTGATTGATTGTTGATGGGGTCAATTAAATTTATAGAGCTAAATGGGATTTTGTGATTTTGAGGTCAAGGATCTCCCTATAAGAGAGACCATCAAAATAATATTGTCACCTCTCCTCTCTCCATACTTGATGATTTTCTAAGTCCGCATCAATGGACCTAACAACATCTACAAAATTTTGCATCGAATTTTCAAAACACATCAGGTGGGGTAGAATGCATGCTTCATTTTGTATTGCATTACATTTTTCTTCTATGGATCTAATGTTGTCAAAGATCTGTGCTTGTAAGCGAGACTCATTAGATCCTGGGGGTGGTGGTGGGGTTTTGAGATGGAGAGGGTGGAGGTGGAGGGTATTGAGGTGAAGGGGGTGGTGGCGGGGGATTGAGAATATCCTCAATATCAAATTTATCCATGATATAATTTAGTGAACCTACATATATATAAATATACAAACAAGTACAAAATTAACTTTCAAGAATCTATATATAGATTATAAATAAATAAAATAAAAAATAGATATTATACATGTTGAGAAATTACAAGAAATATTTAAATTAAACGTACACGTTTGTTTAAAAGAAAATTAGGATACATACACATACATACATCATTCAACTTGAGCATACACACAAATTTCAAAATTTAAGATCTAACTATGTAATTTTAATACATGTACATACTAAAAAAACTTAAAATATACAAAAAAAGGTAAATTTCTAGGTAAATTTAATCCCCTTAAGCCATTTTATGAAATTCCCTTAATCCATGATATAAATTACCTAATGATACAAATGAAATTTTTTTTAAGGCTCATTTATGTCTATGACATGCAAAATTGTGTGGCTTGATGTACTTTAAAGTGTTTACAAGGAATATTGATGTTTCTCCTTAAATCCTATTTTCTTAAATCCCCTTAATCCACATGTCATCTTTCCTAGGTCCTTAAACCATGCTAATGGAATGATTTTGTCCTAAGTTGACCAAGTTTAATATATAGATCTTTAATAAGTTATAAAAAATTCAAGCATCTAACATTATACAAATTGATCAAATGTGAATGATAAATTTGACTATTATTAGTAGCTTAAGGAGATCAATGAGTAGATTTTAAATTGTACCATTTACATCCTCTTAGGATGGGTCTTAAAGCAATTTTTTTAAATCCCCTTAATCCGTGTCATCTTGAACCTAGGTCCATAAACTATGCTAATAGAATGATTTTGTCCTAAGCCATTTTCTTAAATCCTCTTAATCTATGGCATGAAGAGGCTACATTTTATATGGATGCATGTATAAGGGGAAAATAGGTATATGGATCCACATGCATGTAAGGGGAAAATTTCAAAGTTGTTATTGTTTATTTTAAACTTTATCATCGATGTTACTATAAAATTGAACACCCCTTAACCATCTTCAAAATTTTCGTATTGGATGATAAAACTATGACTATATAAAACTATGCTTGTGTCTTTTATTAGACATAAAGAAGGTTTTGAAGGGGCCCTGAAACCCTTTACAAAAAGGAAATTTGTATCAAAAGATAACCACACAAATCAACAAATAGTCAACATGCAACAAAACATCAGCAAAACAACTGCCAAAAAGGAGGAACAAGAACAAAAAATTACAGATTCTTCGGAATATTGGTAGCCTCCATGTCAATTTCAATTATCTTTTGATGCAAATCCATAACTTCATAAATCTCTTTGATAGGGACCCCAACTTGCAGCTTAGTCTTGTTGTGAGTCTTAGCACTGGGCCCCAAAATATTACCTCTTTAATCAAAACATCATGCGAACCAACAACCATCCCATCAACAACCTTACCAACTGAAGCTTCCTCCATCACCTGCCTATTCCCAATAGCTTCCTTATCACCAGGAGCTTCCTCCATCCATTTACTAACCTTCTCATTAAGGATAGTAAGGCCCTTTGCTTCATTCCTCATAACAGATTTAGTCACTTCAACAACCTTATCCAACTTCATGTTAACCCATTCCATCTGCTCTTCCAAGGTCACAATTCTTTGTTCAAAGATCTACTTCAGCTTAAACATCTCCTCCACAACAATCTTTAAAGTATCAAATAGTTGGTCAACTTGAGTCTATAAAGAGGACTATGAAGTTTCCCCAACTTTTCTCACGACCCCCTGAACCTTCACATTGGTCATATTAAACTCGTGAAAAGCCCATTTGAACAATCTAAATAGGGAAATAGTACCCTCCTTTGCCAAACCCAAAACATTAGGTAGATCTTCCCGATCAAAATTAAACACATACATGACCTCCACTTCACCCACCTAGGAGATACTATTCATTTCTTGGTGCTTTAATACCTCTTTCCCTTTAGCCCCGACCACCGGTGACTATATTTTACACAGAGAGCTCACATTTTCATCCGCAACCATTCTATTTCTATTATGCTTCTCCTTCCCCTCATTAGGGGCATCCATATCATCCTTCCCGCCAACAATATTAGGAGGAGAATCAACAAACTCCTCTTGCACAAGGCTACCAGTCCACTTCACCAACTTCTTTTTACCACCATCCTTCAATCCCTTCTTTCTCTTAGACCTTGAAATAAGGGGCGTATCAGTCTTATCCCCAACATAATCTTTCAAATATTTCAAGAGGGTTGAGGGAGCACCTATCCCAATTTTACAAGGTTTTTCACCAACCCCCTCCTCACTACAAGTTTCATACTCCACCGAAGCAGGCGCGGTTTTACCTTTTTTTCCACTCTTACCAAGAGTAGGGGCTTGCAAATAAACTTCCATAGAAGCCTCAGACTCGGGTTCATAATCCTCATCCTCCTCCGACCTAGACTCCTCCTCCAAAACCAATTTCTTCTTTTTCCCTTTCAGACTATTCATAGGTTCCTCCTTCGACATAGACTCATACTCCAAAGTCGATTTCTTTTTCTTTCCTTTAGGATCCCTCTCAGGTTGCTTAGGAACCACATAAGACTTGGCATAATCCAAAATTAGGAGAATTAAACCAACATGTAGCACAATATTTTTAGGATTTCTCTTGTGATCCTTGATTCCATTTTCCAAAGAAGCCAAAAGATAGAAAGGAAAAGGGACTTTCTTCTTATGTCTAAAGTGATTGAAAAGAACAAATTCATAACCATTAACAAAAGAAACCTGGCCTTCTAAGTTTATATACCTCATCAATTCTTCAACAACATCTCCCCACATAGCTTTAATGGAGCTCTGCACAAGTAGCCACCACTTTTAGCTCGGGCTCAAGCTTCATTTCTTCATCCCCTTTAAAGAAGATCTACAACGCTGCATTGGACTCCGTATTATCTCTATACACCTTTTTTCCCTTAGTAGATAGACTAGTAATGCTCACAATGAAGTCTTCATTAATATCAAATTCAGTACCACCCAACTTCAAAACCCTATTATGCCATCCCTTGGAAAACAACTCCGTAGCCTTTGGATCGTTCCCATGGAGCTGCTCTAAATATGGCGTTATCCCACCTCGCTGCAACCTTTCCCACACTTCAGTTTTAGTATTCAAGGTATCACAGGAAAATGGCTCAGTCATGTTTCTATCTCCAGCCATGATCACAGACTTAACAAAACCCAAGAGCTTGAGGACTTTGCAGACAATTAGAAGAATCCTTGAGAACAAAGGCAAGGAAATACCCACAATTCATGTGAAAATAGAAATGTGGCAGAGATTCGTTATTAACCTTGAAGGCCACCCCATACAAAGGATACTCAAATTATCATAAGCCCAAGCACGATCCAACTCATGATCACTCCAAAGGATAATTTGCCACATGAATAGGGACATGTGAACACAATTCATAATGAAGCTAACACCCACCTTAGCACTTTTGGTAATCATTATTAAGACAAGCAAGAGCCTCAATAGGAAGGGGATCATCCACATCCCAAAACCTATAGCCTCTAACACCAATATTAGCAAATACATCCACAAGACTATTGCCCTCCTTGAAGATATGAGAAATATAAAATTTATTAAATGAATTCAAAATTTCAATCGCATCCAAAATAAGGGGTTCAACACTCCAAGAGGGGGGAGTAGACTTCCTCAAGTTGTTAATAAAATTTGATGAATCTCCTTCTAGCCAAACCTTTCTAAAGCCTTTTTATTGAGCAATCTTCAACCCATGATAGGCAGTTGAAAAACTATGCTTGTGTTATGATGATAATAAAAAAAAATTTGTGGTTTTTAGATGGAGAAAGGTTTCATATAAAATATCTATGTGAAATATCACTTAAACCAATTGATGAAATAAAAGTTACTATACATACTTGGTGTGTATTGTGAATAATGTGGACTATGTGGGTGTAGCCCTCTTATGTGACCTAAGTGTGTAAAGAGAAAATGTAGTATGAGATCATGATAAGAATTTTATGATCATCTCGTGAGAATGAGATGTGGTTTTTCTACCTTTGAAAAAACAAATAAATGTTAATGTGATGTGAAATCTAGTTTTGTAGCCACATTTTGATGAAATATTGTTCTAGGTTAATTATTGATTACTTTCAATCCCCTACCAATAATTAATTGATAGTACACTTTTCAATAAATTACATATCCTATTTTTTTAAATGTACATTTAGGAGGCAATTAATAACACCTATGTGGGGATTTTTTTGTCCATGTAGACTTGTGGACCTTTGGCCTTTGAAATGTTTTGGATTGAGACATTTTGGGATAAATAATTTTAGCCATTTAGAGGGACTTAATGGGATATGCTAATGTATCCTAGTCTAATTCAATGCCTATTTTATAATCCTTTAGAAAGATGTGATATTTAAGTCCCATGAAGGTGGTGATTGATTTATCATTATGGAAGATGTTGAATGGTGTGTGATTTTGTTGATCCATAGTGATGGAAAAAGGAGGTGAACGGTTAAGTTTCATGATGGGGTTGATGAAAGAATTGGTATATGATCAACAAAATGGTTGGTGGTGAGGGTGGTAGGTCAATGAAAGGATTGATAGTAGTAATTTTCTTGGTAGAATGATGAGATGAATTTATTTTGATGTGGGGAGAAGTTATCCTAGTGCTCATGTGAGTGACATCCTTATTATTCTTATTTATAGATTTATATCCAATACCTTAGAATCCTTAGTTTGCATAAATATGGATGTGTTGAAGGATTCCTTGATCACGAATGCCTAATCCTTTTCCTTGATATTTCATGATTTGGCACACTTAATTTGAAAAGGGATGTTTTTACTTTGAAAGAAAGATGCAAATGCATCATTAGATGGCTAAGTAATATTAGGCTTTTCAAAGTATCTATTCACTAAGAAAATACCATTAGGTAAAGGTTTTTGGGTAAAATGGGTGGACTTTTGGCTCTTGGATGGGGTTGATGGGTGATTGAGAGGATCTTTATCCTTGGATTTTATTAATGGGATCAACATGATAATTTTGACCTTGAGTTGGTTGTGGAAAAGTTTGATCATGCATTGAATATGGATCTTGATGTTAATTTTATGATGTGGATGCATTTACTTTAATCTTAGCATGGCCTTTAATAATGATATTTTGTATGTATATATTAAACTTCAAGTGTCAATAATTGGGATGTTATCACATTTATGAGGTTTATGGATCTTGGATTAATGGAAAGAATGAAAGGGGCAGATGAAGTTCATTTAACATTTTGTGTATATTGACTTGCAAAAATATCCATGTTAGGGGTTTTTGGATGATCTTAGAATTCTCATGCTTGTGTTGGTGTGGCATAAATCCCTAGATTTATGTTTTGATTCATTTCTAGTAGTCTTAGGATAAAATCCTTCATGAATATGTAAGTTCATTGGATTGATTAATTTGATTGGTTTGATTGGATTGGTTGATTTGATTAAATTTTAGCTTCGAAGGTTTGTTCGAGATGGAGGATTTTTGTGAGGAAGAGGGCATGAGATCATGGAGGATGTTGGTGAAGTTTCTAGAGTCTAACCTTTTATACCTATTAATTGTGTTTACTTGAGATTTTTTTAAACCTTTACTAAAGGAGGTTCAAGGATTACGTCGATATAAGACTATATGTATGTTAATATGTTAGAGAGTAGGTGTTTGTGCATGGGTACATGTATGGATGCCATGTGCTATAAATTCTAGTTGTATGTGGCTAGATTAAACAATTAATAATAAGTTCTAAATAATGAAATGAAATAAACTTAGACAAACCTATATGTTTTCCTCTAAGAAATTAAGTATTATCTGATTTTGAAATATTTGCATACAAATTTAAAACATAAAGCAATCCAAATGAAAAAATAAAGTAATGGAAATTAGGTTAAATTTTTTAGTTTTAATTTAATCTCTAGGGTTTAATGTTTGTAGGAAATTTACAAAATAAAAGCCGAATTTGAACAAAATATAGAAAAAAACCTAAATATATCTAACAAAATACCAAAAAATGAGAAAAATGCAAAAAACCAACCAACCTAGAAGCATTTGGTGGTGGTAGATTGTTGTTTGCACTTGAGATCTCATTCTTTTTCGTCGTGAGCTCTGGCGAAAATGAACTTGCAAGGTATTTAAAAAAAAAACCTTTATGAAACAAGATCCCATTTTATTGTAAACGGGATCTCGTTTCATAATTCTTGGCTTGGGATCATGCCACGAAACAGGATCCTGTTCTGAATTTAGGCTTAGGATCTCGAAGCATAACAGGATCCCATTTGCCAAATAACGAGATCCCATTTCTATTTTCCCAATTTTGGGGTTTTTTTAAAGTTAGAATCTTCCACTAGAAGTGGAGTCATCTTCTTATGTTTACCCAATAATGATTAATAAAGATAGTAGTACAACACTATATCCATAAATTGTTAAGAAAAGGGTGTTGTACACCTTGCATAAAAAAAAATAGTTATGTAAAATAAATAGTTATTTTGCATATTTAGAGATGTATTTAGCTACATTAAATATTTATTTGGACCCACATATAAATTTGTATGTTAGATTGGTTAGATATTTTACATGTGGGTCGTACATTAGAAAAATATTTAATATTGGAAACATTTAACACCAAAAATTAAATTTTGAGGTCAATGGTTTTATGTACTCATGGCTTTGAGGCACATGGTTATACCTATACGACTTGATTGTTTTGTATGAGATTTATTCTATGAAAGAAAACACATGTTTAATGGTTGGGTTTGGCTATTTGTTTGTTTGGTTTAGTTGTCATTTTCATTAAGCTCTCCTATAGAGTGCATATGTGAAGCATGACTTGAGATGTGTGGTTGCATGGTTATGCATCATTCTTGGACACATGGAGGATGCATTAAAGGAGATTGATGTTTCAAAAGTATTCATGGAGACTCTATTAGTATATTTTAATGTTTGATTGTTGAATAATACATTGAGTGTGGGTGCTTTTGGGGCCTAGGTTTTTCCCTCTTAAGGGTTTTCCATCTTGTGTAATCTTATGGTATATCTTTGATATTTATATTATGGTTATTTTGTAAACTTGAATGCATATTTTTCTCTCATAAGGATATGTAGGAAATTATTTGATTAGTCTGGTAATTTCCTAGCAAGTGGTATCAAAGTCATGGTTGTGGTTGAGGGAGGTGAGACATGTCTATTTTTTAACATTTTTTTTAGCATATTTGATGGAAATTTGAAGCCATGGAATTTTTTGAGAAATTTCAAACATTTCAAGGTATGAGATGTAGTGTGTAGGTTGTAAGAGTTACACATTTGTGGTTATTTTATAAAATTAGGATTTGAAAAAAGTTTTGGAAAAAGGGATTTTTGGGTGTTCACCATGAGTAGTTTTTAGGGGAAGTTTCATAAATGATTCCCTAGGAGAAAAACCTCACAATTAGATTGAAAAGGTCTAGGAGATTAATATTGACATAAAATCTAACCTATTTTGGCCACCAGGGTTTGTAGAAGAACAAATGCCCTATATGGTTTATAAATTAAAACATTAAAATCAAATTCTATAAACCTATGAACAAAATTTTAAATTAAAAGATTATTAATGGTTGAAAAGGGGTTCGCAAACACCTATGCCCCCATGGTAGTCACTAACAATAGCATTACCAAATGATAGTGCTAGTAGAGTTGGTATGATGGTGTCAACCCTTGCCAGACCCCTATTGGCCCCCAATCCTAGCTCCCAATTGAGTGGGCCTGATGCCAAGCCCCTAAAATCTATAAAATAAACCTTTAAAATTAAAAATTAAATAGTTTTTAAAAAATGATTTGGAGTTTGTTGATTATTGAATTTGTGTTGCTTGAGTGCTACCTAGGTACCACCACAACTTGGTTGCCTCCCCTGAGGTGTCACCACCACCCATTCATTGCTTCCACTAATGGTGCCACCCAAGGGCTACCTATTAGCCACCAACTTGCTTTCAAATTTTCCTAAAGGAGCTATTTTTTAACCATAACTTTCACATACAATATTGAATTTTCAACTTAATATAGTTGTAAAATCTCTCTCTAGACATTGTGTAGGGGTACAGGGTTGGTTTTTAGATTTTATTGTTTGTGATAGAATTTGGTGCTTAAAGCTTGCATTGCTCCATAATAGTTAACAAGTCATAAATTTCACATACATCATTAAATTTTGTATTCCAAATAGGCAATGGAGAGAATTTGAAGTGTACTACATACTAGATCAAGTGGTTTTTCCCTTAGATGAGTGGAGAGAGGTTTGGAATTTTTTGAGGACTTATAGGAGCCCAAGATTGAAGGTGTGAATTGTGTGATAATTTAGATGAATTTGTGTAAAAAAATCATGGGAGTGTGTGTTTTCATGAGACCAATATGATGGTATAATAGTTATCAAATCTAGTGCTTCATGATACAAGTTCATAAATATTTTCAAAGTGTTAAGTTTGATGGAGATAGGTACATCGGTTGTCTTTTTGTTTGAGGACATGGTTGATACATGTGCAAGAATTGGAGTCTTGGCTCATTGATATTTGAGTATAGGTACAATGATGGTGATGATTATGGTGTCATGGATATTCATGTATGTTTGAGCATTAGTACAACATGATTATGTATGTGGTTATCAAGTCATGGTATTGATTGATCATGATTATAGGTGGTGGTATGGTTTAGCATTAGAAGGTTGTTCTTATCTCCTAGATTCTTGTTTGGTTCCTTGAAAATGGTTACATAATTTTCAATTTATTTGGAAAATAAAATGTAATAGTGATAAGGTGTTTATGTCTTAAGATCTAGAGGTTATCTTCTTTTCTATATTGATTTGTAGGTTATTGATGTGATAGTGAGTTTGTATGTTGCTTTAGTTTATGATCTATGATTTATGTACTTTTTTGGTTAGTCACTTGTTGGTTTTAGTGGGATGACTCGATGTGTACTATCTATATGCATATATGTATTTTTGGTGTTGATGAAGATTCAATTAGCTAGCCTTATTTGTGATAATTTATGCATTAGTATGGTGCATTGGGGTGAGAGGATGGATGATTAGAGTAACTAAATAGTTGGTTATTGGGATTAGTATCATGGTTTTTTATCATGATGTCATGGATAGCTTAGATACATGGTTCAATGGGAGATTTTGATAATGATGTTTTTGAGGTGGTATATCTTCTTGGCTTAGAGATCTTAGTTCTAATTTATTCTCTAGAGTTATTGGTATTGTAGCTAAGTGTGTGTGGACCATGATCGGTATTTATTTAGGAGATGTTTATCTTAATGTGATTAGAGATGGTGACATCTTGGTTAGCCATGGAGTTTGGTTGAGGTGTTAATTTATGACTTGTCAATTTTGATATGTGATCCTTGGTTGAGAGGATTTTTGGTGTTGTGTCATGGTGGACTCTTGATTGCACATTAGAGCATTGCCATGATATAGGTACTCTTGGGAGCATGTGATTTCCTAGGAGGAGATGCTAGATCATGCTATCATGATGTGTTCCTAATTCTCGAGTTGGAGCTTTGATTATGATTTGGATATTTCTCTTAGTATTGAATACATTAGTTAGGTGCTTGAGAGCTTCATGAGAATGTGGTGTTGCATTTGGAGGTTAGTGTGGATTAATTAGTTATAAGTGCTCATGTATACTTAGAGACTTGGGTGAGGTTGGAGTTCTCTTTAGTTTAGAGACATTGTTGAGATAATTGCTCTTTGGAGGTTTTGAAAAGAAGTCTAAGGAGAATTTACTTAGACATGGTCATGAGTTCATGATGAACCTATAGAAGAGATTATTCTTATATAGTTTATTGGGGTACAAATATATGATTTCCTTTTTGCTTGATTCACTTTCCTTTTTGTGCCTTATCCATTTTTCCCAAGCTTATTACCACTTCGAGATATTTTATCATGGGTAGGTTTTTTCATCAAATTTCTCAACACCAATAGATAGATCATAAAAAATTAAGTCTTGTTGCCCTTTGAAGTTTTGCAAAATTCCTTATGGTTAAGAAGTTATGCCCATGTAGGTTTTGTCTCTCCATCTGGTTAAAGTCCAAGTTCGTTTAAGTGTCTAGTTCACATGGTTTTCCTTGAAACTGTGCAGTTCTAATCTATCCTCCCACATTGTGTAGTTTCAATGAAATTTCTTGCAAACATAAAGAATATGAAAAAATTGGTCAAGTGTTACCTTTGTAGAATTTCAATGTCCATCTAAACTTCTCTTCTAGCCCACTTTCATCCAGTTCACTTGGAATTTTCTACTTTGTGGAAAAGGTCTACTAATCTAAAATTTGAAAGCATTTCCATGTTAACCAACCTGTTGCACATGTCAATCTTTCTTTTGCATTATCCACTTGCTCATGATTTCCTGCAAGTGAATTTTAAACCAGTTAAGGTTTTATGGGTAGATGAAGTTCATCTTCATGTATCCATATGATTTCATGATGATGTCATCTGATCCTACTTACATCATGTAGATGTCACCCCTTCCTAACATCATCTACAAAAAATTTCATTCAAACTGGATTTTGGTTCACTTGGAGATATTTCTCTTGCAGATCTAGTTGGTGACATTGTTACCACATATAGAGTTTTCAATGGCATCTAGATGTTGTAGATGTTTTGAGGGCATCGAGACAAGTCCTGATATCGATGGTTTTTTGTGGATCCAATTGGGGCTTGAATTTTTTCAAGTGGAAAATTGATAACGAAAAGGGTTGTATGACTCAATTCCTACCCTCTTCACCAACTAGTATTCATGTCGCCATGTCTCCTAGGTACTAGAAGTAATTGCATAGCATATATTTAATCTACAAAATCTATTTTGGGCATAATTTCTCCTTTTTCATCCATTTTGAACTACTATAGTGTGCAATGATTAGGGTTGAGTGCTTGGGTGTATATGTTTGCAATTTTGGTCATTTTTAAAGAGGTTGGTTCATTGTATGCTCTCCAAATGCCAAGGAAGTTGCAGGGCACACATTAATGCCATAGTCTATTTTATTGAGAGATTGAAAACTCATGGAATATAAGAAGATTAGTATCGTAATGAGATTTTGTTGCAAAATGTCTCTATAACACTTTGTATGTATTTAAGAGAGTTTCTTAGTCAGAGTTAGATATTTTTTCTTGCCATGTTTTCTAGAATGAATGTAACATTGATTTGGATGAATGTGACAACATTTCAAAGACATTGCAAGGTTCGTAGTGATATTTCTCAATTTTATGTATGAATATATGCAGTTGTGTCTAGATTACTAAGTATATTCTGCTCAAATATTTTAGATCCATTGATGTATGTAAATGCATAGTTGCATGTTCTTCCTTTCATGTTTGTTCTCTTCTCAGTTTTGTGACTATTGCCCAATATATAGGGACTGGTCTAGAACCATACTCCAATCTCAAATCCATAAATTCAAAAACAAACCAATAGTGTAGGAGTAGGAGTAGTTTCTTGTAAACGCATAACCTAGTGATATAACTAGGGATCTATTTTTAGACAGTCTCAAATGAATTCATTCTATGTGGGTTATGTGTGCACAACTATATCATCTATATTGGGGTTATATGTAGCCAATTGTTCTTAGTCTAGTGATAATTTTTGGGGCTAAGACATCAAGTTGGGTTTAGTTTTCCTTATCTTTTCATTAATAATTTTATGTGATTCCAATACTTGTTAAGGTATATCCTTGAGAATACTCTCTCGAGTCTAAGTTGAGCTTGAAACGTAGGAGATCTAACCCACTCTCGTAGAGTTTTCCATTATCCCTTTGTTACTGCATTTTTGGTATCCCCCTTTTAAAAAAAAAAATGCCTCCACCCCTTTAACAAGTTAATCACATAATTTCATTGTATTTAAGCCTTTTTTTTCAAAGTTGTGTTGGGTTTTGATGAAGTTATCAAAACCCCTTTCTCGCCTGACAATCTAATAAGTTTTGCCTAAGTTGCCTCTATGTTGGGCCTTGTTAAGCTTTTCAATAGTTGTCGGGTCTCAAGACTATCTTCATAATCTGGGCATACGTCGATGAAGGGAGGAGGATTAAGAAAAAATGAGTCCCCTTTGAAACTTTTGTTAGGTTTCCAAACCTTTGTCAGGTCTCGAGAAGGTTGGGAAACCTAACCCATTTATGCAGTAGATTTTCTAAAAGGACTAAGTGTTCCTCTTGAGGGTTCTTTCCAAAGGTTTTAATGAAAAAAGGAGCCCCGAAAGTGTTTTGAAATGGGTCATGTGTTTTGTGGATAAAGTGGGAAATGGTTTCATTTACATAACTTATGCAAATTCCAAGATCATTTTTGAAACCCTAGCTAGAGTTCGATGTTTGTGCATTTCAACTATTTACGAGCTATTATTTAGAAAATCATTTGTAGAAAGTAACAATACTAGAGATAAATACATTAGAAATTATAGATAACATGAAAATATAAAACTGAGAGCACAAAGTTGAATCAAAAACCAAAAGGATTATATATATTTATATATGTATATATTGTATTACATGTTAAAATTTGGGTCTTCAGCACATGGGTTTCTAAACACAGAGAGTGAACATGAGAATCCTAATTCCCGCAATCAACTCCTTGAGGCATTCAATTTGAGCAAGGGAGAAGAGATTCTTATTGAACTCCACAAAGCAAGAAAAGGTCTCCATCATGTTATATTCTAGCTCAACATAGAGAAGGGCAACCTCCTGCTTGGCCCGCTTGTTCCTCAAAGCAGTGACAATGTAGATTGCATCACCCACCAGACCCACATGTAGATATTCAAAAAACCCCCCAGGGATTCTTCGACACAAGGCAAGTAGACTAGTCTAACCAGACGTTCAACAGCTTGGATTCCCCACTCAAACTTCTTGGAGGTGTGGACGATGTTATAGATGAAACACTCTAGTAAAGTTGAGTTGCATAAATGCACTTGGGAGAGGAAGTGCTCACTAATTATCTTATAGATTACCCCTTCCTTGACATCACTGCGAATGAGAAAGACCTCCCTTAGCTGGTCCATGACCAACATCCTCACTGTGCTATATTCAACTCCCAAAATAGTGAGGAAGTCACTCTTTTCCTCTAAAGCAACATCATGATTATCATTAAAGAAATGAAAGTACTATAGCTAATTTATAGAAAAAATGAGAGTAAGTAAGTAGAGTTCACTTGAGAATGTAGTTAATGAAGCAAGGACACTCAAGTGGCTTCAAATTTAATAAATTCAACTAAGTGATGTGATGTAAATCTAGCAAAGCATGTGTTTTGGCATCAAGAAATCTCCTTTATTTAAGATACCCTCACGAATATGATCTCAATTGGCATGTCATTAATTTCTAGTCTGATTAGATATGGGAAATTCACACGAGTTGAAGGAAACAAGGCTTGTCTGCAAGGTTGATTGTTCATTCTCCTATCTCAATCAATCTGGAGAAGTGATGCAATCATAATCATTCCTAAAATTATCTATTAATTTTGACGTGTCTTCATCGAGAAGAGAATAACTAGCCTTCTGTAAAACCCTTATTTGCTGAGATGTCGGTTACATTCTTTCAAGAATTGGTTTTCAAGAAATTGTTGGCTATATCAATCAGAAATTTTTAAATATGCTTCAATCCGATATCAAAGGGGTCCTAATTTTGATTCCCCTTGCACTATGATGCATGAGTGAGAATCAATCTGAATTAGGATCAAGTTTTATATTTTTGATTATTTTCTAAAGGTGTTTATTGTTTGTGAGCAATAAATTTAAATGAAATGCTTAACATTTATGAATAATTCTGTGAGATTTGATAAGTGTTAGGGTACTCCTTTGTGTGGATGTGGTATTCGTTGGTATTTCATTTATTTATCTTCAAATGATATCATAATTACTTTGAGTCGAGTTAGCTAGCTGTTAGTAATCTAATCTTTGAGTCATGATATTGGTAGCTTGCTCATCTATTTTCACTTTAGTTATTAGTTTAGAATTTGATTTCCATCACACCCGTTTTATGGGTATGGGCTAGTGTTAGTTTGCCTTTCCTAATTTCTTGTTAAAAGAATACCCCCATTCTCTTTTAAGTTAGAAAACCAAAATTCATATCATGTATGAGGGAGTTGTACCTCTTAAAATTTAGAGGAAGATAACCAATGCAATGGTGATCTCTCCAACTTTTGATGATTGATTTAGTATTTCTTTTGGGTAGAATGGAGTCAATTTGAGTTAATCATTTAAAAGATAAATCTATCAACCAAAACCCTCCATATTTGGTGATGAAATTATTTCACTTGCATGTGACAATCCTAGCCTTGTGAGTGATATTTTTCTCTAGGAAGTGGAATAATGATTTTGAGACCTAACATAGTCATTATGTCTTGGTGTATCTTGGAGGAGAAACCTCATCCTCCTCTTGGTCTACTCGACAGATAATCATCTAATAACTATTGCCCAGCTTATTTTTAGATGCATTATGTTTTATGTTTGTCTTCTCATGGATATAGATCTTGTGCTATGGTTGTTTAGTTCCGACGAGTTTATTTCAAGAGTGTTTGACGTGCTTATCTATTTGTGCATATGAGTTTAATCTATGATGTCATTTATGAGGATTTTAGGAGATGTTCTTTGGATTATTTATAGTTATAGAAGGGATTTGAGTTTTATCTTCCTTTTTTAGAGAGGCTTACATCCATGTTGGTTATATGAGATACATGTGTTTTATTTGATCTATGAGATTGAATGCTTGGGTGTTGTTAAGGCTTTTTAGTTGGGGTTTTGAGGATGTCTTACTTGAAATAACTTAAAACTTGGAGGTGTTGGTAGAAGGACATGCTATATGATATAATTTACATATTTTCTCTTTTTGTTCCATGGATATTTCCTAAAGGTTCGTGGTCACATGGTTAGGTGTGATGGAATTTTGAGAGTGATGGTGACTTGTTGTAATAGAGTATGTAGAAATTTTTTGTTGCATGTGTGGATCATTGTGATTGTTTTTATTACTACATAGGTTGATTATGAGCGACACCTTGGTTTGAGTGTTGATTGGTAGACTTGGTATGTTTTGATCTATTTTTATATTTGACATTACCCATACAATTAGAGTTCTTAGATGCATATGTTCTTCATTGGCATGTTTTATACATGGAGCTTGTGATTTTAGTTTATGGGTTAGATATGCTACCAACATGAGTTCTATTGATGCCTTTGGATAACTTTGTTGGTATGGATTATTGGATGTATCATCATTTGATGTGATTGCTATTTCTAGCCATGTGGGATTTTCCTTAGCACTAACTTAGAGCCTTTGTTATCACTTGGGTTTGATGCTTATGTTCTTTGGATTGGGGAATCTTCACCTTGGCTTGTTTTGTTTCTTCCATATGTGACATGTGAGAGGATGCAAGTAGTTCTTTCTTGAGATGGTGGTCAAATTGGATGTTATTGCAAGTATCTTGATCGAGCATGAGAGAATGCTAGAGATTCATGTGGTTTCATGGATGGCTACGATGATGTATTTTATTAATTGAACCTTATCCAATGCATAAAGTGAGTGGGAGAATGTTATTAGAATAATCGTGCATTAGCTAATAACTAATTAATCTTTAATCGATTATTAGGCTAATTTATTCTCATGCACTTAAGCTAAACTTGGGTGCTTTTTTCTATTAATTGAAGTGAGTTATTATTAGATCATTCTATCTCATCATATAAGATGTTGATACTTGTCATGATCTAATCCCGTTATCATTTAGGGTTGCTCCTATAAAGAACTCACCCTCATTGTATTATAATAAGATCTACTTGAAGATTCTCGAGACCTTCATTCTGTAAGTATTTTCTTGTTGAAGAATATCGAATCATTATTTTGTAGAGCTCTTATGTGGAAGGTGTTATTATTCATTGTTTGATCCCGCTTCTCATGTTATCCATAATTCTAACAAATGTTAGGAAGAGGGTTTGTATACCTTGTACAAGAAAATAAACATTTTAATTATGTAAAATAAAATTTCTTTGTGATGCATCTTTAGAGATGTATTTAGCCACATTAAATATTTATTTGGGCCCACTTTTAAATTTGTACGTGATATTGGTTATATATTTTATGTGGGTTGCATACTAGAAAAATATTTAATATTCAAAAAACTTAGTACTAATAAGTAAATGTTGGTATTAATGATTTTGTGTAATTATTTTATCTATATCACTTGGTTGTTTTGTGTGAGCTTGATTTTATAAAAGCTGTTAGAATTGGCTATGGCTACCAAGATCTTGAGACCAAATGGAAAGCACAAAGAAGAGAGAATAGAGTGTGACACGAATAAATTGTATTCTTATCAATATGATTCAATGATATGAGATGATTGTTGATTGATTTACAATGAGAGACCCCCCGGTTATATATCCAAGGTGAGAACATAGAAGGGCATACGATTATGACAAGTGTCGTAATCTTATGACATGAGACAACTATGAAAAGCTATCACTCCACCTAAAGTGGAAAAGAGATAATGTGATAATCACCACAAATGGTGGATCACCCACAAAAGGTGGAGAGGTAATCACATGATATGTCCACGAAATGTGGAAGTGATAAAGTAATAACATGATAAGTCCACCAAAGGTGGAAAAGCTCTAACTACCTCCTATGTGGTCCCTAAGCAAACTTAACTAAGGTGTAATTATGACCTAGGACAAGGTACAACACATTTAATTACACCAACACCCCCCCTTAAGTGTAACTTAGGGAGAATGTACACAAAAGAAAACAATGCAAGATGGGTCCTGACAACTAGGGCATGTTAGGTACCCATGTACAAATGCAATGCAATCTCTCGCAAATGGAGAAAAGGAGAAAACCCAGTGGGACAAAACTCCTCCCCAAAAGAGAGATGAAATACAATAAAGAAATGCTCTCAATGATGCATGAGAAGGTAAAAACCCCATGTGAGGAAAAAGACCCCCCCATAAGAGAGAATTAGAAGAAGACAAGGCAGCCCCCCTCAATGTTGAGTCTCCTGCAATGATGGTAGAAGCTTGACATTGAATATTGAAGATTATCCAATCTCGCCGGACAACGTTCCTCCCCTTAGGAAGAAACAAAACCATGGATGTATGCAAGATGTCTGGAATATGTATGATGGATGATTTCTCTGAAGCACGCTCAAGTGTCTCCATGTCGATGTCGAAAGATAACACACTCCAAATAGACGTTCTAGGCCACACTGCTGAAGAGGACAATCCAGAATCTAGTAGAGAAGAATGTAGAACATGATCCAAAGAGAAATATATCACCTCTGAAGACAAATAAGCCTCCTCCAAATGTTGTCCAAAAGTATCCACACTCATGCCAAACTATAAAGAATGATCATGTAGAGAATGAACATGAGGGTCAGAGTGTTCCCTCACAACAACTGAAGAAGGATATTCTCCATCAAAGAGAAGATGAATGTCATTGATGGTGTCCCCCAAATTTGCAATATGAGACTCCACAAACAAGTCTAAAATACCTGTCAAGAAGTCATCCAAAGTAGCCATATCTGGAAGACAATGTATGTCCCGCTTCACTGAATCACAAGGAACCCAAACTATGGAATCACAAGCATCATCAACTGCAACAGTAGATGGAGGAGATGAAATGCATGGCTCAAGTACTGGATATGATGTGAGAACTCCAAAGTTCAAGTAGCCAAATGTCTCCTCTGAATCATGGTTCATATGATCAACAACCGAAGGAACAATGTCACCATCAGAAGCAAAATATGCAAAGGTATACAACCGAGATGAATGATCAACCACCCCAGTAGCAATGATCTCTCTACTATCCAAGTCTCGAATGATGACTGAATCAGGTGTGAACTCCACAATTCTCCCATCTCCACCATGTGTAATCTAATATATGGAAAGAAGATTGTTCGTGAAATGAGGAACACACAAAACATCTTGGAAAGTGTTGTCCCCAAAACTAATAGATCCATTCCTTGTTACACTCATGTATGTATTGTTTCCCATCAAGATAAGAGACATAGTACAAGGCTGAAATGAAAATAAGATAGACTGCGAAGATGCCATATGATGTGATACTCCTGAATCTAGAAGCCATCTCCCTGATCCTAAACCTGGAAAAGCACAAAGAGCTTGTCCTTTATTTCCTGATGTAGATGCCAAATGAACATTTCCCTTAGACTGTTTTGAAGAAGAAGGAGGCGATTCAAACATTCTAGAAGGCAAATCAATGTGATTCCTTTTGAGAATATTTTTCAACTCATCAACATCCTTCTTATAACAATAATGTTCTTCATGTCCATCCTTCTTGCAATATGCACAAAAAGGCCTCTCTTTCTTAGATGAATTTTCTTTTGAATGAGTGGATTCTGATTCTTTATGTTTTACCATACAATTTTTCAAAAGCCTACCATGCTTCTTTAGGTGTTTTACATGGTATCAGAGCTATTGGAGTGCCTTTGGATTGCCATTTTGGGGAGATCTTGAGTGCAATCTTGCATTTTCTTCATAGAAATACCAGATTCTGGGGGGGTTCCATTTTTGGCCTTGTATTGCAAGTGCAGTTTGGGAGCTTGTTGCATTAGGTCTGAAATCCCCATTACGTCTGAAGTGTCCGAGAAAGTCAGATTTACGTCAGATTTGCCTTTTGTGTTAGAATTGGCTATGGCTGCCGAGATCTTGAGACCAAATGGAAAGCACAAAGAAGAGATAATAGAGTGTGACAAGAATAAATTGTATTCTTATCAATATGATTCAATGATATGAGATGATTATTGATTGATTTACAATGAGAGACCCCTTGGTTATATAACCAAGGTGAGAACATAGAAGGGCATAAGATTATGACACGTGTCCTAATCTTATGACATGGGACAACTATGAAAAGCTATCACTCCACCTAAAGTGGAAAAGTGAATGTGATAATCACCACAAATGACGGATCACCCACAAAAGGTGGAGAGGTAATCACATGATATGTCCACGAAATGTGGAAGTGATAAAGTAATAACATGATAAGTCCACCAAAGGTGGAAAATCTCCAATTACCTCCTATGTGGTCTCTAAGTAAACTTAACTAAGGTGTAATTATGACCTAGGACAAGGTACAACACATTTAATTACACCAACAAAAACAAACACATGTTTAGTGGTTGGGGTTGACTACCTAGTTTTTTGGCTTGACCATTATTTGTTTTGAGTTTTTTTTGTAGAGTTCACATGTGAAGCATGACATGGGATGTGTTGTTGCATGGTTACCCATTATTCTTGGACACATGGATGATTCATTGGAGGCTCACTTTATATTTCAAAAGTATTCATGGAGATTTTGTAAGTGTATCATAATATTTCAATTTCAAAAATAACAAATTGAGTGTGGATGCTTTTCGAGGCTAGGTTTTTCCCTCTTGAGTGTCTTCCTAGGAAATATCTTGTGTAATTTTGTGGTATATCTTTGATCTTTGCATTATGGCTATTTTGTAAGCTTGCATGGATGCTTTTCACTCATAGGGTTATGTAGGAATTTCATTCATATACCTAGTAGTTTCCTAACATACATGACATAGTTATTTGGCTAACAATTTATGTGATCAAATTATCATTGAAACTATATCCCATTAGAGTTTGCTTCCAAAAATACTTGGAGTGTAAAATACCAGGGAGATCTTTGTGAACAACCCAAATGGTTTAGAAGAAATGTAGATCTAAAAGATATGCGTAATGGCTTCAACTGAGACTAGAGAAGAGGTTGGAAATAAAGGAAGTAGATTCCATCACCAATAAAACAAATTAAGAGTGGATTCAAATGGTGAAGTGTAGAAACATCCTTTAGGTCTTTAACTAACACTTTTAAGAGATTATGGACATGTGTGTTTTTATACTTAAAAAAGAATACTCTAGGAAAATAATATATAGGTAGTCAATCTTGCCAACATCTAGAAGCAATTTTGCAATCTATCACGAAGCTCAAACAAAATATGAAGGCCCTTAAGGAACAACTAAGAGTCATTGCCAAGAATCAAGTGGATTTGGCTAAGAAGATTGATGAGCTCACCCCATGACTAAACACCTAACTTCTCTAACTGATACCTTGAACAAGAAATGACATTTCAATTGGGTCAACTTCCTTTATGTCAAGAATGTTCAAGCTACTGTTAATCACCTTACTCAAAGATCTAACTACAATGTCAATTGACTTATAATCAAAAAATTCAAATAACAAATTTGATTGTGAAAACCACTATTTCATTAAAAATTGTTCTATATTTTATAATGCCTACAACAAAAATTAAAATATATAACATTTTCTCATTCAATTAACTATTTTATGCTCTATAATAAAAGTGTCCTAACTTTTATGAGCTCTTTTTTATATATATAAGAACTTTATCTTCACCCTAAAAAAAAAGTTCTCTCGAGAGATCAAAGGCAATATTCACCTCAACTTTATAGGATACCTCCATCAATGGAATCCAAGTTAGGAGAGAATTGTACTAGTAATATGTGGTGTAGTACATAAACACCCTCTTAACCACTAAAAACACCTCTTGTAAGCATTACCATATTCTTTGCCTTATAAATGAGGGAATATTCCTCCTAAATATCATAAATAAAAAACTTGATGCTTCACAACTCAAAATAAATATAAAAAATAATAAAAACGAATATGACTATTGACCGACATTATCTAAACTCAATTTAAGCAACTCTTTTATGATACCGGGCGGAACTCAAACTCCGATCCAAATTGATTAAACAACACGACGCCTTAAATCTTACCCCAAATTTCCCATTCTTGGCTCACGCGGTTCCTGTGCCTTTTCTTACGCGTACAGAGATATATTATTTGCCCTCAGTCGGATTCGATCAACCGATCGGCTACTATATTTTGCGCTTATAGTTTTCTTTAATTTCTGAAAAGTTGCTGCTCTGAATCTCTCGTGCATTTCAATCTGAGAGAATGTCGTGGCAGGCGTATGTAGATGACCACTTGATGTGCGATCTGGGTCGGGGAAACCGCCTGTCAGCAGCTGCGATCATCGGCCACGATGGTAGCGTATGGGCTCAGAGCGACACGTTCCCTGCGGTGAGTTTTTTTTTTGTTTTTCTTTTTAAGAATTCGTTCTGATTGTAGATCCGTTTTTGGGTTTTTATCTCTATGCTCACATGCTCTCTGGGTCTATTTCAATTTGTTGTTTTGCGTTCCCGATCTCTGTTGCTTCGCAACTCAGGGTTTGTGTATGCCTCAGTCAAAGCCTCCAGCTGCATATGTCTTTTGATTATTGCATCTGTATCGAATTTCTTTGAAGCCTCTGATTGCAAACTTATTTGGATTTACTCCCTGTAGCCTCAGTTTGAATAGCTCTTGTTACGAATCCTTTGACTCTAGTACACAGTCTTTGAAATATTTGTTTGCAAACTTATTTGGATTTGCTGCCTGGAACCTCGGATTGAATTTCTCTTCTTCCGATTCCTTTGACTCCTAGTACATATCTTTTGAAATATTTGATGTTTTAATTATTTTATTTTTGTTTTTACTGAAATTCTTTGTGTGTTCTAGTGGGTAATAGTAAATACCATCTTACATTCTGATTGGTTTGGTTTGATATTAACCCGTTCTTGTAGTTTGTTTGGATTTGTTTATATAAACCTCACCTTTATCTTAAAGACATTGATTGGATATGCTTTCTCTCAACTTTACTTAAACGTTATCTTTATCTTGGATTTCGATGGGATTTTTTCTCCGTTAATTCCTTTATATGCCATATAACTGTTTGACCTAGTTGTACATTTCTATTTTGTTTTATGTTTCTTACATGGAATATTCACTTAGTTGCATCTTTCTCTTTTATAACACCCTTTCGTAAAGCCCTCTTCTTTTATGTTGGTTGGATTTTATGCAGATAGACCTCATACTTGTGTTTTGATTGGATTTGCTTGATATGAACCTTATCCTTGTATATCGGTTGGGTTTTCTGAACACGTAAACCCCTTATAATTGACGGATTCGCTCCCTACCAGCTTTGACTTTGTGTTTTGATTTGTTGAGCGGTGTCATGTTAATCTCATGTTTCATTTAAATTAGGTTTTTAAAGAGAAGCTTTTGTGTTGATTCTGGTTATGAATAACTTTATCCTTATTTTTTATTCAATTTGGATCATCAAACCCCAATATTTAATTTGGAATGAAATATATGTTTTACTATTTTCTTACCCCTCATCTTGAAGCTTTGCGGATTTTCTTCATAACCTTATCCTCCGTTTGAATTGAATCTCTTTTATTATACCCTTTCTTGATTTGGATTGAGTTAATTTCATGATAATTTCAGCTTGAACTGGACTGAATTTGTCTGTGCCATGAAACCTTTATTTGTGATCTAGATTAAATAATCTGAAACCATTGCTTATTCAATCTGTGAATGGAATTTTATTATTGAATATCTCATCTTGTACTTGTTTCAGTTTGCTACTTTATCATATATCTGAATAAAAGCTTGCCTGCTTGGAGCTCATGGTAATCGGTTTAGCAAGGTTTTCTACGAAGATTGAACAGCTCTGGTTTTTTCTTTTTTTCTGGATAGAGTATGTTCTTGTGGCGACTTTTCTTATTGACTAGAATTCAGCCTGTTTGGAACTATATTGTTTAAACTTGCTGAATACTTGTTTGCATGGAGAATTCCATTCAATACTACTGGAATGGTAACTCTGTGTAAGGCAGTGTTTATTGACATTTGCAAATACACCCTAATGCCGATATGCAACTGGGTTAGAGTTTGAACAAATGAATTGGTTATTTTCATTGCTTTTGTACCCACAATTCCACAAATAATTGCTGTGCATAAATGTACAAACTGGAACCTGAAGTATTAGTATTACTCTTGAGGCTTGCCTGATTGTGACTATGATGGATCTCTACTTTTATAGGACTTCAGTTACTGGTGAATTTAGCGAGTTTTATACTACTTGTGAAAACTTGGCTCATATGCTTCCCTTAAATAATGTCATTTGGACGGGTGAGAGGGGGTGCAAGTTCCTTGCAACGTAGGCAAAATGGATATGGTCATTGTTGGATTCTAATTGGATAGAGAGTCTGTCATATGCAGTTCAACATTGCAAAGGACATTTTTAAAGAAGGTTGTTATCTACCTGAGCAGGAGTCGGATCATAAAGCAGAAACAAAATTACTTTTTCACCTATGTTACTATTATATATCTTAAGTCTTTCTACTTTCATCAAGGTTTGAATTTGATTCCGATTTGTGGAGTCTGTGGGGGAATTGGTTGGTGCTTTCTACCTTCGTTTGGTGAGAATGACCAAGGTTTTGAACAGCTATTACCTGTGAAAAGGGAGTTTATGGGAAACATCAGATTGAACTTTGTTTTGTTTGATCATGTTTGTGCAGATTAAGCCTGAGGAGGTGACTGGGATAATGAACGACTTTGCTGAACCTGGGTCCCTGGCACCGACAGGACTTTACATTGGTGGAACAAAGTATATGGTTATCCAAGGCGAGCCTGGAGCGGTCATCAGAGGAAAGAAGGTAAGAAAATTGTTTATATTGGAATTATGTTTTTGGTTTGTGGATGGCCTAATTCATAACTAGGATGAGAGGAAGTCTCTATAGGATTTATTGTGGCATCTCAAATTAGTAATGTGCAATCAAGTAATATGGCTAGAGGAATTTCATCAATGTTGGCTTTTAGGGCATTTCAAATCAGGAGGGCATAGCTATAGTTAGTTTTTAGAGATCTGTAGATCTGATATATTAGTGTTCTATTTTATATTGAATAAAATCTATACTTTTGTGTGGGCTGCTCTTCCCACTTTTCTAGTCCTGATTGTGTGTTCTGATGACAGGTTTTCTTAGCAGAATAAATTAAGAAATATGTTAAAATTCAAGTGGAGTGGAAAGTCTGGTACTTTTGAGTAAAAGACTCTAGGCAGTAGATATCATTAGTTAATTAGATAAAATAATCTGGTGGTATTTGCTAATTAAAAGGTGTATTAGACAAATAAAATTGCTCTTTTGTGATTCCTATTCCTGCAAAAGTGAAGTGCCTTGTTCTCAGAATGGTCCAGGCATTTGTCTCTCTTTTAAGCTGTAGCTTCTTGTGGGTTTACAATTATCAATGTTTTGCATCGCATGTTCCAATTTATTAATTGTTCCATATCTAACTTGGGAGTTTTTGTAATTTCCTTATTGATTAATTTCTTTTCGCTGTTGATTTGCAGGGATCTGCAGGAGTGACCATTAAGAAGACAACATGTGCTATTATCTTTGGCATGTATGATGAACCTGTTACTGCCGGTGAATGTAATATGATTGTGGAGAGGCTTGGTGACTATCTTATTGACCAGGGTATCTAATTGCCATTTACTCAGCTATGGTGTTGGATGGAGATTTTACTTCTCTATGTATTAGGACTTTGTCAGTTGAGTAATCCTTGTTTCTATAGGTATTTGTAATTGTGCCCAAGCCAAGTTGGTGAGTACTGGTAAGTAAATATTTACTGTAGAGATATGTTTGGTGTGCAAAACATTGATGAGATGTTGCATCCATTTTCCTTGATCCATGTTCTTTCCTCTGTTTGAGGAGTCTGATTTCTAAGTGAAAGATATTTGAATTTGCCATTCTTCTGCTGTGTAGTTATACCAGTTTCTTTTTCGTAATACAACTTTGCTGCATTCACGTGATTGTTACCTGGATATTCTTGTCACTTATTTGCTGTGACAAATATTTTGGCAAGTTATATATGCATTTTAGAAGGTTGTAGTGTTTGTAAACCAATCTGTGCTAGAAAACACAACTGCAATTTTGTAGTACTAGTTTACTGGTGAGTAAAATTTCTTGATGAAAGAGCAATGTTACCTGGCTGAGCCATTATTTTATGGCAAAAACGAACATCAATTAATTCCAGGTTAAAATTTTTCTCCCCAAAACGTTGAGTCTGGCCTTAGATTTTTGTCTAGATAGAAGTCAGGATCATCTTGTGGTGATAGAAATAATGCATAAGTTCACTGTATATTCCTAAACGTTTTGCAACTTCTGTTTTATTCTATCATTGACATCTTTGAATAAAAGGTCTTTGAAGTTGGAACTAGTAAAGTAGGGGTGGGATTTGGACCATAATTTGCTTGGTTGAGTGAAAGTTGGTGCATCAGAATATTTTATCGGATCTTATTTGATTTGATTCTTTTAAGATTGCTTGGTAGGCATGGTTTGCATGTAGCCATGTTGATACCACAGAGTAAGCCCCACAGAGAATTTTTCAAAGGAAATGAATATATTTTTTCCACAAAGCGAGATATTTGAGATGATGCATCTTACATTGTGATTTTGGTATTAGTGAAATATCCAAAGAAAGATTCACCAATTATTCTAAGCAATCATGAAAGCACTTGGAAGGAAAATCAAATGCAACTTTGACATTAATGTCTTCTTTTATGTTTAACAACTGTATGCTGATTGCTAGAAAGTAGTAATTGTCCCTCAAATCGATATACATCAATGAAATTGCTATCTGAAACATCTGAATGATCTCCATCAATATTAATGATAATATTTTAAAAACACACACTCAACCAAGCATTTTCTTTGGATGATAGCATTGATTATATGTAATCAAAACTTTTGTCGGATGACAAGACTTTATGCTAGAATACAAAATATTGAAAAAGGGATGGAAAGCCATTTGAGGTTATCAAGTTGAAGTTTTAAAGCTCGATGTTTTATTTTCTACTATATATTTAAGCCCTATTTAATTCTTCATCAATGATACGGTTTTTAAACAAAAGTTTCCAATTTTATGGAACTATTGAAGTTTGCCTCTGCCAATTTTTTTGTAACTTTTCTATAAAAGAAAATCAATTAATGACTAGATGAAAACACATATAGAGTTAAAGGCTTGGCTAGTTCTGGAAGCAATTTTTTTACTCTACAGATCATATTCTTACATTATTGAGGAATGTAAACAGTATTATGAATATGTTTACAATAGATATGTGAGGATTAATAGACCTTCTTTCTTTGTTATGGTTTTAAAATGGTATGTGGGTTGATCAATCCTATTGAAAAACTATTTTATACTTTGTAAACCTAAATTTGTGGTGTAGAGTTTTCTCTTTGTTAAGGATAAAATGTATACCTTGCATGGTTCCTCTTCTTGATATGTAGACATAGTAGTTGACCAATATGTACTCAACCTTTTGTGATATAAAATATTAACTAGCATATATATATATATATAAAATAAGTGGAGAGATATCCTTTTGGTGGTGTCTTCAATTTTTATTGTAAAAGTTTGATTAAAAAATAGGCACTTTAAGAAGGTTATTTATCAGCGTATTTTATATATATTATTAAATATATATATGCTAGCAGCAGTTGTGATGTAACGTGCAATATTTTAAATAAATTATTTTTATATTTATATGTTTTATATTAAATTATTATAATAATGAATATATATATATATTTTCGATCGATTATAATAATTAATATATTATAATTATACTAAATTATTTTATTTTATATTAAATTATTATTATATTTTAATATTTTAATTATTATAATAATTAATATATTACAATTATGGTTAGTTTTAGGATTACACTTAGGGATAAGATTAGGGTTTAGATTATAAATAGAGATAGATTAGGGTTACATTTAGGGTTAGGGTTAGGTTTAAGGTTGAGATTAAGGTTCTAGTTAAAAATATAAAATTAATTTTATAGTTAGGGTTCAAATTATGGTTAGGGTTAGGATTACACTTAGAGCTAAAATTAGGGTTTAGATTATAATTAGAGATAGATTAGCGTTGGGATTAGGGTTACATTTAGGGTTAGGGTTAGGTTTAAGGTTAAGCTTAGGGTTATAGTTAGATATAAAATTATTGTTAGGTTTAGGGTTTAGATTATGGTTAGGGTTAAGGTTAGGTTAAGTGCTATGGTTACCTTGTTTAGGAACATGGTTAGGGTTAGGGTTATATTTAAGGTTAATATTAGGATTTGTGTTATAATTAGATATAAAACCCTAACCTTGATTAAACCTCGACTCTAACCTTAACTATAATTATAATTGATTGTTGACCCTAATTGAACCCTAGCCTTAATCCTAATTGAATATTAACCTTAAGCTTAACTCTAAGCCTAACCATAACCCTAACCGTAATTGAACTCTAATCCTAACCCTATCTCTAACCCTAATTGAATTGTAATTCTAATCCTAACTATCAGCGATGTAACTATAAGCGATGCCTAACTGTATTTGAACACTAATATATCGTAAACCTAGAATTGAATTATTTCCCTAATTATACCCTAACTTTGATTGGACCTTGATTGAACCCTAATCATAAACTTGATCTTTAGTAAACCCTAACATGAAATGAGCACTTATTAAACTCTAACCCCAACCCTAATTAAACACTAACCATAATTGGGCTCTAATCCTACCCCCAATCCTAATTGAATTCTATCCCTGCCCCTAATCCTAATTGAATTCTAACCCTAACTTTGAACACTATTTTAATCCTAACTTTAACACTAACCCTTATGATGATTGAATCCTAACTATAACCCTAACTCTAATTGAATTTTAACCCTAATTGATCCCTAATCCTAATCCTTTAATTGAATAATAAACCTAATTTTGATTATAACCCTATTTGAACCCCAATTGTAACCCCAACCCCAACCTTTATCATAAAATCATAACACTAATTGAACCATCTTAGCCCTAATTGAACGCTAATTTACAGGAACCCTAATTAAATCCCAACCCTATTTGTACCTTAACCCTAATTGAATCTAGATTGAATTATAACCCTAGTTGAACTCTAATCCTAATTCTAATTAAATTCTAACAAATAATTATACCCTAACCCTAACCCTAAGCGTAAACCTAAACCTAATTGGACTCTAATTGTAATTATACCCTAACCCTAGCCACGATAGTTCTAACCTTAATTAGATTGTGACCATAATACTAATTAAATTATAACCTTAATTCGAACCTAATCCTAAGCTTAATTGAACTCTAACCCTAAATTTTAACACTAATTTAATCCTAACCCTAACATTAACCCTTTACACTAATTAAACCATAACTATAACTCTAACTCTAATCGGATCCTAATCCTAACTGATCCTCATTCCTAACCCTTTAATTGAATACTAAACCTAACTTTGATTGTAACCCAATTTGAACCCTAACTATAACCCTAACCCCAAGCATTATCATAGAATCCTCTCCCTAACCCTAATTGAATGCTAATGTACACGAACCCTAATTAAATCTAACCCTAATCTAACCTTAACCCTAATTGAACTCTAATCCTAACTCTAAACACTATTTTAGTCCTAACCTTGATTGGATCCTAACCCTAACACTAACTTTATACTAATTGAACCCTAACTAGATAATCCTAACTTAATTTTAATTCTTTTTGAATCCTAAGCCTAATTGAATCTTACACCTAACCTTGATCATAACCCTATTTGAAACCCAACTATAACCCTAACCCCAAACTTTATAATAGAATTCTACCCCTAATTGAACCCTAAACCTAAGACTAATCCTATTCCTAACCCTTACCCTAACTCTAAGCCTAATTGAACCCTAACCCTAACCCTATTTGAACCCTAACCTTAATTGAACCCTAATCGTAATTGAATTCTAACGCTTACCATAGTTAAACTCTAATTGAATAATAACACATAATTATAACCCTAATTATAACCTTAATTGAATCCTTGTTGTAACCCTAATTCAACCTTAAACTCTATTTGCACCCAAACCCTAATACTAATTGTAATTGAACCTTAATAACACTTATCATAGTTAAACTCTAATTGAACAATAACACTTTTTAACCCTAGCCATAACCCTAATTGAGTCCTAGTTGTAACCCTAATTCAACCTTAAATAAACTCTAATTACACCCAAACCTTAATATTAACTCTAATTCAACCTTAATAATTAAAGCCTAATTGCATGCTAGTCCTAATCCGAACCCTAATTGAATCATAAACTTAACATTTATCGTAACTCTATTTGAACTTTAACTATAAACCTAATCCCAAGCTTTATTATAAGGCACTAACCCAAACCCTAACCACAATCATAACCTTAAGTGAACACTAAGCCTAATTGAACAATAACCTTCACCTTAATTTAATAATCTTAACCCTAATTCAACCCTAATACAAATCCTAACCCAAATTGTACCGTAACCTTAACCCTAATAGTAACTCTAATTGAACCCTATACTTGACCCTAACTATAATCATAATTGAACTCTAACCCTAATTGAATCATAACCATAATTAAATTGTAACCCTATTTGAACTATAACCTTAAACCTAAATCTCCATTGAATTGTAACTATAATTGAACCCTAACCCTAATCCCAGTCCAAAATCTTATCCTAATTAAACCCTTATCGAAAACCCTAATTTAACCTCATGTATTGAAATCTTTGTGAGGTTTTTTTAATTTAGTATTTCTTATTGATTTATATTTTAAATCTTTATTTTTTCTTTTTGATTGATTTATTTTGTGATCAAGTATCTGATTTATCTTAAATATTTTTATTTATTTATTTCATCTTTTAATTTATTTTTATTATTTATTTATTTATTTGATCTTTTTAAATTTATTTGAATCTTTGTGATCATTTTTATTTATCTTTTATCTTTTATCTTTGATCTATTTATTTCATCTTTTGATTTGTCTATGGTAAAGATTCTCAAATCTTTGTGATTTATCTTTGATTTCTGTTGATAGGGATTGGGCATATGATGTATATGTCCAACCAAGGATAAAATGTATACCTTGGATGGTTCCTCTTCTTCATATGTAGCCATAGTAGTTGACCAATATGTACTCAACCTTTTGTGATATAAAATATTAATTAATAAGGACCATCTTTTATAATATTAATAATATTTATTGATAAGCAATAAAAGTGGGCCCCTTGGTGTGTTAAACATAAATATACAAAAAAAACTAGAATAGTTAGTGATAGGAATTGTCCTTTTCTTTATAAAGCTTAGGACTAGGCAGAAAATTTAATATTGGTATTATTTCATATCTACCTTATATGAGGTTTAGAAGATTATGAAGAAGGATGTTGACTTCTCCTTTCCATCTTTTATCCAAACCTACTTTTTTATATTATTTGATATTATTGTTTTGTTGGTGATTACGTATCAAGGCTTGCAATTGAAATTACTTCTTGATAGTTGTTGAATCATGAACTCTTGAAAAGAGTTAAGTATGCTAGGATTGCTATAAAATAAATGTTCAGTTTCCAATTTGAGGTTACTTTCACAATTATTATTGAATCTTCAACACAAGATTTGGAGGCATTACAAGAATTTACCCATTGTAAACTTAAAATAAAGTTTAGGCTCTCATCACAAATGAGCATTGAAGCAACTTAAATTAATTTTCCTTCATTGTCACTTACTACACAAATAGCCCTTAATTTCCCAAGTCTACCTTCAAGGTATCATTAAAATTGTTTTTTTACTATTTATTGCTCTTGGTAACCATTTTACTACATCCTTTTTTGCTTTTTCAAACTTAACTTGGCCATCCTCTTCAACTAGAGGGAGTAATAACAACTCACACAAAAATGGCAAATCAAAATCCCATTGGGTTAGTTTCTTATCGCTTTGAGCTTTCAAAACCAAATGGGAGTGCATATATTTTGGATTGATTACTGATTTACAAATGACAACTCAATTGATAGAGACTTGTCCTGAAAGATTCTCCTATTTCTTTCCTTCCGCACATGGCAAACCAAAAGAGGCGGTTTGGATTCCTCGATACCTACAAATATAGCTCTATTTAGTACTAGCCATGGCCATAAAAGTTTCAAGAGAATGTTTGGAAGAACCATGAACTAATTAATCTTAGCATATATACATGACTTGCATTTTATCCTGACAAAGCAATGTATTAGTGAGTAGCTCATTGTTTATTTGACAAAGAAAGGATAATAAGAAGTGCTTTGCCAAGATTTTCCCATTGGATGTTGTTTAAGTAGAGGCTACTCACCTTTGGAAGACACTATTTACTCCAAATTATGTTTGCAAGTGAAGGTATCATTGCCTCCCACTTCGATTGAATCAAATATTTCACATCTTTTCTAAAATTTCCCTGATTTTGAGCTAGGCCAAACGATTGTCTTATTATTCACTATAATGAATTTTACTTTCTTACGAAATTTCTTGATAATTCTTGTGAAAGTTAAAATTTAGAACAAAACATGAAGTATGCATACAAATTAAATCTGTAATATAAATTTTCCACACAACTTTGATTGGCCAAAGAAAGGATACAAACAAACAAAAGAAATGATGATCTCTCACCCAACACATACTCTTTGATGGTTTGGATATTCTCAAGACATGACTAAGAGAAAGAGTTTGAATATGTCCATATTATGGTTTCTCTTTGGAGATTTCTGAAATTGGGTAGCATGTACTTACAATGATCGATGAACTTCCACATACGAAAAATGTCCTTGAAGCGGTGCAAATTATAGTTTTTGGGCCAAGGATATGGATGATTGAGATGCATCAGCTTGTAGGACAAACAAATGATGAATGGCCAAGATTAATGTGAGTGGGTGGATGACTCATATTTTCTTAATTTAAATGAAGGGATGAGATGCAAAGTCAAAATTTGACCTTTTTTGATGAGGTGGATGAGTGAATATTTTTTATTTTATTTTTTAAATGAGATGAAGGGTAATGTGGATTATGACATCAACCTTATTAATTTCTTAGTAATGATTTATTTAATTAATTAATGGAAAGAGATTAGCCAAATTAATTCAATAAGAAAATGGGAGTTGTTTGAGGAAGAGGGAGGAGCTCTAAGTTTGAGGGAGAAGATGGAGAACCATACTCTATTTTCAACCTTGAGCCGCTCTATCTTCTAGAATTGACTTTGACTAGTTTTTTTCATCACATTTGATGTTTATATCCCTTTTTTACTATTTTGTGTAGGTGTTAGGTGTGGTTTTTTTGGTAGTTTTGTTTGTTTTGGTTTGGTAGACTTTAGTTCCTACTTATTATGAATTGATAATCGAACTTCATTTATTTCTCTAGTCTGATGGGACCTCTTGGGGTAGTTAATCTTGTAATGTGAGAATTAATGGAGGAAGGCATAGTTAATAGTATGGAATCATATAAAAAATGCTATTGAAAGTCTTACAAGAGCTAGAAAATCTTATAAGGAGGCTTTTAGTAGCAAGGAACTAATAGAAGTGATGGAAAGATCAAGGCTTCAAGTTAAGGATGCTACAAATGATATGTTAGGCTTCATGGATGGTGAAGAAGTAGAATGAAAAAATGGTAAGGTTTTTCCTCCCCCTAATATTCTCCTAATGGAACTTAACCTAGACATGTATAATGTTGTGAATAAAGAGGAAAATAGGCTAAAAAATGTGGCCATTTTCTTTATTGTTGTGGATAGAGAAAGTCTCCCTTCATGTCAGTTTTTGATGATTGAATTTTGAATGTTTGGGGCAAGAAATTAGGTTCGTATGTTTCATTCTATAGAATGGTATAAATATATTTGTGATTTTCTTTAAAATTTATTATATGGGAAAAAGAGCCCCAAGTAAGGAGTATTGGAATGTTGGCAAGTCCATTTTCAAGGCCATGTCTTTGTCTCTAGAGGTTTTGAATGAAGTATTGGCATGCACTGTTTCTAGATGGGTTATAGTAAAAAAATTTCCCCCTCAATTTTGGGATTTTATTCCTAATATATTGTAGCCTATAGGCAAGGTCCTCCAAATAGAAAAAACTAAAGCCATCTTGTCATATTTGGATGCAAGGGTTTTGGTCTCACTCCTTGGAGTTAATATTTATGATAAATTGGAAATCAATATGGACACATATATTGGGTCTTGCAATGTTGAACTATTGGGAGGGTTGAGCACTTGTTTTTGAACAAAAATGAATTACATAAAAAATAGATTGTCCTAAAATTAGGAATAATACTAAGAAATTTAAAATAGAATTCAAGGAAAAGTTAAGGACCTGGATAAAAATGAAAATAATCCTAAAGGACATAATGAAAAGGAAGATTATGTTAACAAGAAGGGACATATAAATGTGGATAGCCTTGTCATCGAAAAAGATGTTGCTTATGAATACAGTGAATCGAAGAGGGAACCAAAAATAAGAATTGTTGATAAAGATGTTCAACACAAAAAATGCTAAACATGCTTTGGATAAAATAAAAGAAAAAAGTTGAGCTAACAAGGAGAAAAAGAATATTGAAAAAACCAATTCTTAGTCAATTACTTCCCTCTTAGAAGTTCCATAGGAAGGGAGAAATGACCTATCCAAGAAGGATTCATTGCAGGACAATAATGATAACGTGGCTTTAAATTGGGATAATCCATCATTTATCAATGAGGTAAAAAAAGGATGGATGTTGATAAACACGAGGATAAAAGAGATGATAAGAAAAAAAGGAAAGTAGAGAGCACAATGGCCAAAAATAATATAAAAAAGGGAAAAAAGAGAAGATTTCAAAATGTTTTTATAGATTATACAAGAATAAAAAACCCTCTAACTCTTAACCTAACCATGATGAGCCTAAATTGGATTGGTTGGAATATTAGGGGTCCAAAATCCTCTGGAAAAAATACATTATCAAAAGTTTTTGCAATAAGAGGAACCTTTTGACTTTCTACTAGATTGCAAGAATTCAAGGTGATAGGGTTTCAATTAGAAACCAATTTAAAAGTTATTTGGAAAGATTCTATTCAAATATTTATCAATCATGATAAAGGGTGAGTGGGCATTGCTATCTTAATCAATGAAAAGTGGGTTTATTAAGGCCTCTGATTGTTCAAAATGTAACAAGGGAGCTTATGCTATTTTGGAAAAAGATAATTTTGAATTTGGTTTGTGCTTAATTTATGCATCCATGACTATCAACACATAATTGACACATAGAAATGGATGAGTACTCTCACCAAGATCCTCTAAATTATTGGTAGAGACTTCAATATGATTAATTGTATGAGGATAGTGACAATGTGGTTTTTTAAATTGGGATTAAAAAAGGGATGAATGCTGATTAAAAAAAGGATAAAAGAGATGATAAGAAAAAAAAGGTAAGTAGAGAATATAGTGGCCAAAAGAAGAGAAGATTCCAAAATATTTTGATAGGTTATACAAGAATGAAAAACCTCCGACTCTTAACCTAATCATGATGTGCATCATTGTTCACACACCTCTTTTTTAAACCTTTCATTAGAAGGCCACAATATTTTCACATTGTTACATTGTTGTGACACATAAATGATGGTAGACAAAAATGAATTTCACTAACTGAGGAATAATCAAATTGTGAGCTAATTGAATAATTCTCATAAACTAGGTTATGCATAGTCTCTAGACTTTCTTTCACTTTATTGAAATGACAATGCATTGCTCCATTTTAATTATCAAGAGATTTTATTAATGAGCACTCATAAATATGATTATATCCATATGCATAATTATGTGTATAATTATACATATGTTTCAAATTTACCTTTTTAAAAATTCTCTTAAGTCATTCCAAATCCAAACTAATTTGATTATAATTTAATTTATGAATCAAATATACACAATCATACATAGTTTCATATTTAAAATAATATCATTACTAAATTGGTACAATAACCATAAATGAGACTCAAAATAATCATCTCATAAGAAATTATTAATGATTTCGTATGCTATATCTTTTCTTTTATTTATAGAGTAGATACCACTATTGTTTATCGTGCTATAGATGACTAACCGTGCTATTTATTCTTGCAGTTAATGATCCATAATATACATTTTGATAATTATATCTTACTTCATGATCTGTAAGGTATCTCTAATTAGTAGGTAGCATGTGGATCATATGCTACAAGTTAAGGAATATATGTTTCCTGAAAGTTGGTGTTTATGACTAGTTTAAAAATATACTCTATGCCATTTATAAATAGTCTTATGAGACGTTATAATATCAACCATAATTTTAATCATGAACATAGTAGTTGTAATATAAGATAACTAAAATAGAGTCCTTATATCCAACAACACTGTGTTACAAGGTCTGATTTTAATTGACCCATTCACATGTTTACTTCTTGACATGGAAAAAACCATCATTTGGAAAACCAACTCAACCCAAAAACTGTGGAAGTGATACAATATAATTCTACTTGATGAATACACTATATATGAACAACATAAATATGTATAACTATATTAGCCGGTTGAGTTCTCTATGAGCAACAAAAACAACACATATATATCTGGAAAAATAAGTCACGCATGAACAACAAGACAATGCATATCTATTTGGGAAAATAAGTTTTGTATGAACAACAAGACAATGGATATATATTTGGTTAAAGGAGTTCTTAAATGAACAATACAATCATTATAAGTGTCTATATGGTAAATGGGTTCAACCCAAACTTTTGGCTTCTTCAAAATATTAACTAAGTCTTTATATGATAAACTTCATGGTCTTGTCATTATGATTCCAAAAAGTAATAAATTATATTTATGGATTTAGAAACATCATACATCTATAGTATCATGTGGATTACTCATTTTCTACTAGGCAATTTATTTAATTAGTATTTGGGCTCCTCTTAAGATTCAATATTTTTCAAAAAGCAGAGAATCCTTTCATAGTAATTTCCAATGAAATCCTTAAACAAAAAACATGATGAAATATGCATTTTACCTCGTGAAAATGACTTACCTCTAATTTTGTTTTCCCCTCCTCTTTCCTTTTTCTAAAACCCTAGTCGCTCTCGACAAGAATTCATGCCCTTTTTTCCTTTGATTTTTTCCCTTAATAATCCTCCCAAATTTTCCCTATTTCTCTTTTATTGTGTCATCATGATGCATTCCATAAATACACTTCTCTCCACTTGTTTGGAGTAAATTCCTACTCTTGTCTCAATTATTTTCCTTTCCTCATTGCTAGGCAATTAATTAGAAGAGAGGGGAAAATTTAAGAGTTTTAATTAATTTTGAGGAATCCTACTATTAATTCAAATTTCATTAAATTCTGCTTAAAACCTTTTAAACTCTTTTTCATCGACGGATTTGAAAAATCATTAAAAGCTATTTAAAATTTTCATTTGGCGGATTAAATTTTTGTTGCCTCACGGGTTGTGAGGGGTGGTCCCCATGGGATCGAGGGGCCCACTTGCTGGCATTAGTACCCATGTGGTACCATTGTCAATGGGTACCGTGGAGTACCCCGTTGACACAACGGGTACAAGGTGGGGTCTGCGAACTCCCACCCCCCTTTAATATATATTTTGTTGATTTTTCAATTAAAGCATTTTCTATAGGGTATTTTTTTTTTTTTTGCAAGGTATTTTTTTAATATTTTCTCTCTACAAATTTCATGACTATATGATTGAGTAGGGAAAATAGAGTAAATTTTCACAATAGTCAAAATAGGGCATATTTAATATCATTTTTCATTTATTGACCAACCCGGATCCAACGGTGAGGTCCATTTTGTCCTAGGGGTCATCTACAACACTTCCCCCACAAAGCCCTCATTTGAATGCACATATCAGAAACCCATTTGACCCAACATTTTCCAAACCTAAAATATACAAACAACCCATCCTAATAGCAAACCCAAAACCCTCATATCTACAATAAAAAACTTGCAAAACCCTCATATCATGCCATATCTTTCATTCTCTCATGCAAGGCCATAAATTCAAACTTAAACAAGGTTTTCTCAACCTAGGGTTATCTAGCCACAACCATAGCTCTTATACCAAATGAAAAGAAACTTGCAACCATCTAATGACAATTTCCACATAACCCAAAAGAGAAATCTATGCAAATAAGTATTTAGAATCCACATGCAAGAGAATAGACAACATACTTGATGAGCTTGGTTAATAGCTCGTTTTCTTCCATTTAATTCAATCTTTTAAAATTTCAAGCTGCTTATTTCACAAACATTCTTGAAACTTATATATCTTTTATGCAACCTAAACCAGACTTTGATATGTGGAAATATAGTAATGATATGATGATTTTTGCATTGATAAATGTGTGAGTGTGTATAGAATTCAATATGATTATGTGTTTAATTCATTATTGTTAATGATGTGTATACTTTAGATGAAACTAATCTCTTGCAGCCAGAAGAACTGTAACCCGTAACAACTAAAGAGCTCAACCCACAACCAAAGGATTCTAGGCAAATTATATGGGAGAGTCCAAAATGTTGAGAGCATGATAGTTACATGAAATGATGGAAGCGATCGTTAAAGTGGTCAATCGTGAGTTACCAGATCATCTAGTAATGTCTGAGGAAGAAGTCTGTATTGATAAGGAAGCCAACATGACAGTTTTCATAAAGCTCATCTCTGTCAAACCGTTAGGAAAAGTTTCAATTCTATTTGTCTTCTTCTGTCTTTTTCAATTATAGTTTGAGTTGCAAAGAATAGTCCTCTCCCTATTTTGAAGGAGAGTGGACATTTGCATTTAGTTTTATGTTTTTAGTCCTTATGCAAATAAAAATCCTTTCGAGCCTATATATTTGGATCAATGGCTGAGGAGCAGATCTAGTTAGAGGATATATGTTTGATAGTTCCAATTATGTTTCGCTGACAATAATTCATTGTTAGTTTTTTGTTATTCAGTTGTAATGGATATGCACTCATGAATGAGAGATTTATGAAGATTCTTATCATGTTGTGAGAGTTCAATTATATGTAATAAAGATGTTCTAGTTTATTGTTATGATTACTTGATTCAAGTATAACATATTTGATTTATTCTATGGGTACAAAAACTTGAGCAAGAGCCACTCAAGGTACTGTTCACCCACCTTAATTTTTGTTCTTAGTTTAGAAGATTACATTGTTGCATTAATTTCAAATAGATTCTTAATTACATGCACATGAATCATATCATGTACATTATGAATTATGTTATATTATGTTTCCTTGAGTTCTCTAGAGAGGTCGAGTAGTTAGAAGTAAGAATCAATAGTGTTAGTAAATTGAAAAGTTTAGGTTTAGTTGATAACAATTACAATGTTAACCTGAAGGTACCCATAACATCAGTAGAAGATTAAGTTATTTCTCATGTTTTGCAAGTTAACACTTTATTTACTTTCCCAACCTTTATTATTTTCCTGCACATGTGTAAACCACCTATACTTACCGATATAGGCCATGTAGAGTTCGTGAATGCACATACATTGCCAACATCATCAAAAGCTTATGAAGCCCTGGTTGATAATTAAATGAAGTATTTATGAGGGTTTTGTGAACTGTTCAACTAGGAAATCCTCCTCTAAATTATGTGTCTAAAACCATGTTGACTGAGCATTAGAAATTCCTTTCATTTTTGGTGCCATTGTCGAGGATAGTGCTACATTCAAGATTCTCTTGTGTAATTTTGAACTTTCATAGTTTCAATGTTTTTATTTCAGCATTCGGATAATTAGGTTTTAATCCATCAACATAAAAATGTTTTACTAATAATGTGCACGATCATATGATCCAAAGATTTATAACTATTGTATGTGGACGTGGTGAGATGCTCTGGGAAGATTTCTCCCCTCAACACATGAAGCTTTAAAGGATACTGGTGATCAAAGTGAATAGAGTGAGGGTATTCCTGAAGAAGAATCATCCCTAACACTAATATCCACATTAGATATAGAGGAGACTTACCACACACAAATCATCACCATGGGTGATGTTGTGGTAGAAGACCCACAAGAGCATGTGACTTTTGATTTCCCCATTTCCAACAAGGAGAGAGCAACTACCCTGAAGAACATACCGCCTTCAACATTACCTCTCTTCTATGGGTTGGTCATAGAGGATATAGATACCTTCCTTTTTGAGTTTGATGTGCTATGTAGAAGTTATGATTATACTACAGATGCACATAGGATCAAACTATTTCCAACAACAATGAAGGATGTTGCTCTAAGATGGTTTATGAGTTTAGGAAGAGATGATGTTCCAAATTGGAATTCCATGAAGATAAAGTTCTTGGAAAAGTACTAGGATTACTATAGAGGCATAAAAAGAAAGAGGGATGACATAGTTAGGATGTCACAAAAGGAAGATGAATCTTTGGAAGACTATATGGAAAGGTTTCAATTTTTACTTAAGAAATCCCACCAGAATAAACTCTTTGATGAGTCTTTAAAATTGATATTATTGAGGCGGATTAATGAGGATTACATGGATGCACTTAACCTCATTGGGGCATAAGATATTTCTTAGGCACCATTTGAGGAAATCTGTAAAGCATACAATAATTACTCAAGGTCTTTCACTAAGAAGGTTAGAGGAGACATGACATCTTCCATCAAAAAACCATCCAATGGAGTCTTTAAAGTTGAATTGAGTAATCTTTTGTCAAATATGAAGGAGGATATTATTATCCATCTTGCTACATAGTTAGAAACCATCCATATAAAAAAGAAGCAAGAAGAGGCAAAAACAACTCTTACAAAATACTGCCCACATTGTAGACACAGGAGGACTAACTACAAATGCAAGAAGGTGGCAAGTATCTCTAAAGATAAGCAAGGTACATCAGAATTTCATACATTGGAAGGTGAAGATGGAAAAGTACTCTACATATCTCAAAGGAAACCATGGAAGCCAAGACAAGGTATGCCTTAAGATCCTTTGAATTACAACATGTCATTTCTTAAAAAAAATGCAAATCTTCCTAGTTGGAACCCTCAATCTTGGGCCAATATACAAAACCAACAATAGATAATGAATCAAACCAATTGGAATCAACAACAACAAAACATGTGACCACCACAAAATTTTCAACAATCTAACTATAATTCTCAATGTCCACCCCAACAAAATCAATGGTAACCTCAGTGGCAAAGAGGTCAGTAATGACAACACCAAAACATGAATTATGAACTACAGTAGCCCTTGCAGTCACACCAACAAACCATCATGTCAAACCCAACAAATCCAACATCACAACCACCTAGAGCACCTTAGCTGCTAGCCCAACCTATACCTAGCCCAATAACAAGCTTGTTCAGAAGGCTTATGATAATGAAGTTGTTCAATACCCTACTTATGGGGTAGAGGTGAGTGATGTCCACCTTAGATAAAGGAAAATGTTGGCTGGGCCTTCATCTCCTCAAATCACTGAATTGGTTGATGAGGAACCCCCAATAGAGACCATGGACAACCAACATAAGGAGTCTGAGTCAAATCAGGTTGGCTCAACTCATCCAAGTCTAGATCCTCCATTCCCTGAAAGATTAGAAGTTCAAAGGTATCAAACACAAGATGAAACTAACCTATTGGGATAACTTAAGGATTTTTTCATCAAGATACCCCTTATCCAAGCCATTAAGGAGGTTCCTATTTATACTAAAATAGTGAGGAAGTATGCCTTAAAAAGCCAAGAAGGAAGCAAAAAGACCCCCTGAATGTACATGTCCTAGAATAACTTGCAAACATTATCTTGGGAAACATAACTGTCCCCAAGTATGAAGAACTTGGGAGTCTTGTAGTGGATGTAAAGATAAATGAAACTCTCATTAAGAATGCCTTAATTGAATTGGGAGCAGCTACTAATATAATGACAAAAGAGACCATGAAGTTGTTATAGCTAATAAAACTCAGACCTACATATACTATTTTATAGCTGGCAGATAGGTCCACAATTAAACCTAAGGGTATCATTGAAGATAGTAATAACACTAGATTTATGGGAGTACCCTGCTGAGTTTATGGTATTGAAATTTAAAGCTAATCTTGTAGGCTACCCCCTCATTTTAGGAAGACCTTGGTTGGAAACAATAAAATACTTGATAGGTTGTAGGTCTAAGAATATGATTATCTCTAATGGAAATGTGATTAAGAAATTGGTCCTTTACCCACCAACCCAACCACATGTAGACCTAGAACAAACCATTTGAACTACCCTAGATTAGAAGGATCAGTACTCCTTGTAAACCTTGATGACTATTATATGCAATCCTTTGTTAGAAAACCAAGATGAAGATGAATTGATAGTAAACATCATGCAAAATAACTATAATTGGGACCCACAACATCAATACTATCTAACATGTCTGTAGGATCCTCTACAAAATGTGATTCCTGCTAGCTCATTTGAGTTAATTTCCCAAATATTCCACACCTTGTTACCACACCAATGTGTTCCAAACATAGAACCACTTGAAATCTCATCAGTTCAAACAATATCCAAGACTTTAGAGATAATGCCAGGTAAATCATTAAATGTTAATAGTCAATTGACTGATATACAACAAACCTCATTGATGAACATGCTATAAGCACACACATCAGCCTTTGCACGAGATTATCATGACATGAAGGGGATAGACCCAAACTTGTGGATGCACAATATTTATATCAATGATGGTTTTAAACCCATAAGGCAACCCCAAAGGAGAATGGACCTTGTAGTTAGAGACATAGTTAAATCAATTACAAAAATGCTTGATGCAGGCTTTATCTATCCTATCTCTAATAGTTAATGGGTATCACATCTAGTAATTGTCCCAAATAAAGGAGGAAAATGAAAAGTGTGTGTAAACTACCGAGAACTAAATGATGCAACTAGGAAGGACCAATTTGCATTCCCCTTCATTGACCATGTACTTGATTCATTAGCGGGCAAGAAGTAATTTTCCTTTCTGGATGGATTTAGTGGCTATAACAAAATTAATATTACCCTAGAAGATGAAGACAAGACAAATTTCACATGCCCTTAGGGCACATATGCTTATTCTATCCTGCTATTTGGGTTGTTTAATGCACCAACCACCTTCCAAAGGGTAGTATTGAGTATATTCTCAGATTTTGCACATGATTTCACGGAGGTTTACATGAATTATTTTATAGCTTATGGGAATACATATAATGAAGCACTTAACAATCTAGATAAGGTGGTAAAAGGTGTCAAGAACATAAATTATCCCCGAGTCATGGAAAATGTTTCATGATGATGACATAAGGGATTGTATTAGGACATTTTGTGTCAAATGACAGAATTAAAGTGGACCCCAATAAAGTTGAGGTGATCTCAACACTTCTTGTGCCTCAAAGATAAAAAGATGTTAGAAGTTTACTAGGACATGTTGGGTATTATAGAAGATTCATTCAGGACTTTAGCAAACTTGTAGCTCCACTATTTGTTTTACTATCTAAAGATGTAGAATTCAAGTGGACAACTACTTGTCAACACTCCTTTGAAGAACTCAAGGCATCATTGACCAAAATCCCTATCTTGAGAGGAGAAAATTGGACCTTACATTTCTATATCCATACAAATTCTTCTGATTTTGCTATGGATTTGTGCTTGGGAAGAAGGCACAAAGAGTATGCCATATTATATCAATTTTTTTACAAGGAGTAAAACTCAATTATACACTGACAAAAAAGGAGATGTTGGCATTAGTATATGCAATAAAAAAATTTAGGCATTATATTAAAAGATATCTAGTGTTCATACATACTGACCATACAACAATAAGATATCTAATGAAAAACCCAGTGGTTGGTGGTAGGCTTGTCAGGTGGTTACTATTACTTCAAGAATTTGACATTACCATTTTAGATAAGCCAGTAAAGCAAATGCAGTGGGAAATTTTCTATCTAGACTACCAACCAAATTAAAAGAAGATGTTGATGATTCTTTCCCAGATGAGCATTTATTTTCTCTATCTCTGCATACACCTTGGTATACAGATATTACCGACTATCTTGTAGCAGGATATACACCACCCCATTTCTTACCAAGAGAAAAGAGGCAATTGGTTCATAAGAGTTTTCTTTACTCCTAGATAGTTGGATACATATTCTACATAGGATCAAACAACATAATGAGGATATGTATTAGAGAAGATGAAGTATTAGAGAAGATGAAGTATATGATATCCTCAGAGCATGCCATGATGAACCCTATGGGGGAAACTTTGCAGCAAAGAGGACAAATCTTAAGATTCTCAATATTGGATACTATTCACCAATTCTTCATAAATATGCAATGTAGTACACTGGGGGATATGATAGGTGTTAGAATGGGAAGGCCAAAAAAAATAGATGAAATTCCATTGCAACCATAGTTAGCAATGGAACCATTTGATACATGTGGATTATACTTTATTGGCCCCATATCACTAACATCAAACAACAAAGAGTAAATACTAGTATGCACAAATTACCTTAAAAAGTGGGTGGAGGTTAAGGCTCTACAATTTACAAGAGATGGTAATGTGGTAAAATTTATCTATAAGGATATATTCACATGATATGGAGTTCCAAGAGAGATTATCATAAACCAAGGACCCCCACTTATATCAAAGTTGATCACAAAATTGGTTCAAGAGTATGAGGTCAAACATAGGAATTCAACACCTTACCACCCTCAAACTAATGGGTAGGTTGATGTCACAAGCAGGGAAATTGAAAAAATCCTCACAAAGACAGTGCAAGTCCATAAGAAATATTGGGCAACTAGGTTGCTTGAGTTAGTTAATTGGGCCTATAGGACTTGCAAGATCACAATCGGATTTACACCATATGAATTGGTGTATGGGAAGAAGCAGTACTTCCTATTGAATTTGAATATAAAACATTAAGGACAATAGTTACATTGGGCTTGGAATTGTCCATAGCTCAGCAGGAGAGATTACACAACCTAAATGCACTTGATGAAATTATAATGGAAGCCATACACCACACTAAAGTTGTCTAGAATCAAAGAATCCGTTGGCATAACCAGTTCATAAAGATAAAGGAATTCAGTGCAGGTGATTGGGCTCTCCTTTATGACTCCAGATACAAAGACTATAAAGGGAAATTACAAACTAGATGGCTTGGTCCATATGAGATAAAACAAGTATTTCCAAATGGAGTAGTGCAACTACAAACAATTGATGAAGTTAGGTTCTCATTACTAGTTAATGGACATAGATTGAATCTTTACAGGAAACCATTGCAGAAGGATGACTTCCTTCTTTCATTAATTCAATAGTTTGACCTACAATTGACAATTCAACAACAAAGTCTACAATTTTTATAAATGAATTAGTGGATGGGCTACACAACTCACCAATTGATGTTTCATAGGTATAATTCCACCACCTCTTTCAAATGCACATACTGCACATGCAATAAATGACAACATTCATTTTCTGGAATAGTCAAAGAAGCAGTAGGGGCCTATAGCATCATGCTTGAAGGCAACAAAATTTCAGAAGGGACCTGTTACTACAAGCAACTGTAGCACTTGCCTTCCATTCATTTCACATTACCACTCACATTCACTACATATCTATAATTTCATATCCTATTCCTCTGCACATGCAACCACAGACATTTTATTTCATCGCATGCCACTTCTTATATCCATTCACATGTATCATTTCCACCATCTTTCTTGATTACTACATACCATGCATTCATTTCAGCTCACCTATTTTGTACACTCTGCAACCTTTTTCCTTTCATCATTCACCATGTGTCATGTATACATTGCCATTCATTTCAAATTGCATATGCTTGAAATTCATTGAAATTATGGTAAGTGATTTCATACCCTGCTACATGCAATCATCAATCATTTTGCACGAGTTAAGTTTTAGTTCAACAACATTCTACAAGTACACACATTAATTTTTTATAGTTTACATAGATGATAATTTATTTTTTGCATTTTATACAATAATTCATGCATGCTTCATCTCTTAATTGATATTGCACAACATTTCATTTAACCCTCCACCGAAACCATACCATTAAGTGACGACACTTACTATCTTTAGTTGGGGGAGGGGTATTCCTTATTTTCTTGATTTTAAAAAACACAAAAACTATCTCCAATCTTTTTTCTGTTTTATTTTCCTCTAATTTCAAACAATACAAGCTCAAAGGAGAGAAAAAAGGGTTAAAGGTGGTTGAATTAAGATGTTGCAACATACAAAATAATAGAAGTGGTGTAGTTGGAGTGATAGATAGGAAATTGAACCAGAACAAAGAAGAATTAAGGAATTATAGAACAACAACAGTATCATGGGAGGTGACATTATTCGTAGGAAACCAACAACACACACCCAACTATTAGAAGATAGGTTGGTATTACCCATTTTTCAACATGCTGGTTTGTTGGAGTATTTCTTGAAACTCACAGAGTTCAATGAGGTCACAACGCAACAATTTGTTGCCACATTACAAAATGATGAAGTGATTGTGAGAGGCTTAAGGGTAAATGCTTTAGAGGTTTCCATTGCTGAAGTATTAGGATTTCCATGGGAAGGAGAAGAGTTTCTATTAAGAGAAGACACTATTTCTGCCATAAATGAATTTAGACAAACAGGAGAAAACCTAGACTCATCTTCTCAAGGTGCTAAAACATTATCTTTACCCTAGGTCTTGGCTTTAATTACTTCTTACATAGACAAGCATTTAACTTGTGATGGTAGACAATCCTTATTGTATATAGTTCATTTTAAATTGTTGAGTCATCTTCACAATGATAGGTGTGTGAATGTCCCAAATTTCTTATATAATTTGTTGAGAAGAATGGCATTTGAATATAAAAGGAAAAGGAATAATTCAACACTATCTCATTTTTTCTTGGTCACATTATTGATACAAAGAGTTTGAGGAATTTCCACATGTTTCCTGGGAAAGATTCCTTAATTGTAACAATATTAAAAATATCCATGAAGAACATGCTGTCCTAGAAATAGTAGATGAACCTGCTATATCAAAAAGGGAAGTGCCCTTGACTCCCCTATTGCGTCACTTACTTGTAGTATGAGGGAGCTAGAGGAGTAGGGCTTACAGGATATTCAACCTACAACCTCTACTAAACAACTTGTAATAGAGGATAAGGAAGAAACCCCTATTTCTGAAAAAACACAAAGAGATAAGAAAATGAAAGGTGGATCTTCTTTTGTACTTGCAAGAGGGAAGAAGAGACCCACATAGCCTAAAAGGCGATCACATCACCTCAAGAAAAAAGGGGCCATGAGGGGGTCAATTAAGAATAAGGAAGAGGAGAATGTTGAATAGGACAACTAAGAGGGGGGGTGAATCAGTTGTCACAGATTATAACCTTTAATTCAATTATCAGAACTAATACATAAATTTCTTAAATGATTAATCATCAAATTCCAATGTAGAAACTCAAATCCAATGCACAAACACAATAACACCATATTTACGTGGAAAATCCAATGAGGGAAAACCATGGTGAGGATTAAATCACACTATAGAGAATATCAAAACCGATTAAAAAAAGGCTCACTGCCTGAGATAAGGATCATTGCCTACAATAAGGACTCATTGTCCAATGAGGCTACAACTCGGAGGGCTCACTGCCACAAAGATACAAAGAAGACAAATAAGACTTGTAATAGAGAGAAAACAATCTCAATGCAACAAAGGATTCCACCACAATCATTGATCAACTTACATGAATGATAGAGTTTTCCTTCTGCTCACTACATCCAAAAACTCAACATTAAGCTTCACACCGATCTACCACACACATAACTCACACACACTTTATGAATAGAATCAAAGTCACATATGCTCTTTACATTTTTCATTGCTAGCTCATCCTATATTTATACTATTTCCAACCTTGAAAAGATACAAAGTTGGCCATCCAACTTCAAATTCAAATTAGGTTGGCACCAAAAAATCCTAGGGTGGAATTAGAATGAGGGTGACCCAAACACATGCTTCACCGAGACCTATAATAGATCCAACATGCTACATCAACTTCAAAGATAGTGCTTAATTAACACACAGTCGACCAAACCAGTGTAAAACACATAGAACAATTAAGCCCGAAACTTGTAGAAACCAAAAATATCTTCAATGCAATTTTAGAACAACTTATCTCTAGAACCGTAAGTCAAAAGACTTCATCAGATAGAAATCCGGACCAGCAACATTTCTCCCAGACCTCAGTGAGAACACAAAAAAATATAGTTCACAACTGGTGAACACAAATCGAACTTCACAAAAACCAATAGCCAAGAATTTGGATATAGCAACCTTCAACAATCATGACTAACATATATAAACCACACAACCATATAGAAAAGTACCAAATCATCATCCTGAATACCTGTAATCTTCCTTTAATACAATATTTCCTAAATATCCTTAACATATACAACCAACAACAACTAGTAGATAACCAGTTGACCAGTTGACATAAATGACAATACTTTCATTCCTTTTTCCATTCTTGCAACAATCTCCCACTTTGTCATTGATGGCAACACATGATGTGAAAAAACATCAAAGAAACCATACCAGTTCTGAATATACATGATGTGAAAAAACATCAAAGAAACCATACCAGTTCTGAATATACATGATGTGAAAAAACATCAAAGAAACCATACCAGTTCTGAATATACTTCTCAAGATTTTTCTTTTTGCTTCTTCCCCTCAAAAGATCATATTCCTCATTACCTTCTTTCTCTCATTAGCTTTCTCTCCTTTTCACATGCTTTCTCCCCCCTTTAACATGAATGGAAAATACAAAAAAAGATATGTTCACTGAATCTTCCTTCGACATAAAAACAAAATACTCATAATGACAACACTTGAAACTACCCACTCCCCTTGAGAGGTAGCCACCAAAACATCAGTCCAAAAATAAATAACCATGAATCCACCAGACTGATGCATCTTAGTTTATGAAAGGAGGGGCAATAACCCCTAACTTCTCCCAGAGATACTCAAAAGTATCTTTAGGAAGAGCCTTTGTAAATATATCTTATCCTTTATGGGAACATACTCAAGCTTGAATTCATTCTCTATGACATTCTCTCTCAAGAAATGATATCTTATAGATATATGCTTCATTATCGAGTGCACCACAGGATTATTCAAAATGCTAATTGCACTTGTATTATCACAGAAGATAGAAATGGGATCATCATATAACACTATGATATCTTTCAATATCTATTTCATCCATAGTACTTGTGTACAACAAGATGCAACAACAATATACTTAGCTTCAATAGTAGACAAAGAGACTGAATCTTGCTTCTTACTCAGCCATGCCACCAACCTACATCCAAGAAAGAATGCACCACCACTTGTACTCTTTATGTCATCTATACTTCTGTCCCAATCTACATATGTATAAGCACTAAGTGTAAAGTCAGTATCTTTAGAATACCATAATCCATAATATGGAGTGCCATTCAAATATCTGAATATTCTTTTAACTGCAACAACATGTTTTTCCTTCGGATCTTCTTGAAATCTAGCTACAAGATAGATCACATGCATAATATTTGGTCTAGTAGCAATCAAATATAGTAGTCCACCAATCATAGATCTATAGTTTCTTTGATTAGCCTTAGGTGAATCATCATCTTTACCCAACTTGCAACCAGTCACCACATGAGTACTTACCGGTTTGGAACCATCCATCCCAAACTTCTTCAACATCTCTCTCACATACTTAGATTGTGAAATGAAAATTCCTTTCTCTGTTTGATTAATTTGTAGCCCAAGAAAGAAATTCATCTCCCCAAACATAGACATTTTAAATTCTTTCCGCATCTCTTCCACAAACATCTTGCACATATTTTCATTTCCCCCAAAGATAATGTCATCAACATATATAACTAAAATCAAGATTTTGTCATTTTCAATCTTAAAGTACAAATTACTATCTATTGTACCTTTGTTAAATCCTTGCTGAATCAAATATTTGTGTAACCTTGCATATGAGGCTCTAGGAGCTTTCTTCAATCCATATAAAGATTTCTTCAACGTGCACACCATATCCGATTGATCTGTTAACTGAAATCCTTTTGGTTGTTCCATGTAGAATTCTTCTTCTATCTCACCATTTAAAAATGCTATCTTGACATCGATCTGATAGACTTTGAGATCTTTGTAAGCAGCTAATCCCAAGAACATCCTTATAGATTCCATTCTTGCTACTGAGACAAATGTCTCCTGAAAATATATGCCTTCTACTTGTGAGCAACCTTTACACACAAGCTTTGCTTTGTTTCTAACAACTTCTCCATTCTTATTCAACTTATTTCTGAATACCCATTTCAATCCAATGATATTTTTGTCTTCCAGTCTCGGAACCAATTCCCAAGTTTGATTCTTCTCAATCTGCAAAATTTCTTTCATTGCTTGCTTCCAATGTTCATCCATATAGGCTTCACTTACTATCTTCAACTCAATCTTAGAGAATAAACACAAGTTTACTTCAACGACAACTTTGCTTTTGGTTAACAAACCTTTTTCCTTGTCTCCAATAATATGATTTTCTAAATGATTCCTCTATACATATTTCGGTGTCCTAGGGGACATCACCGAAGCATCTTCTTCTCTTCCATTTTGTTTATTCTTCTTTTCCTAATCATCTTTATCGTATTCTTCCGAAATTTCTTCTATTCTTGAACAATCATGTTCATTAGACACATATCCATCAATATCAATAGAATTCTTCATTGTTTCATCAACCTTCATATTTGAGCTCTCTACAATCTTTCTCAGTCTTTTATTGAAACATTTGTATGCCTTTCTTTTGGTAGAGTATCCAAGAAATATTCCTTCATCACTTCTTGCATCAAACTTTCCCAAAGTTTCTTCATCTCTTATGATATAATATTTGTTTCCGAATACCTTGAAATATTTAACTATAGGAATTCTTATGTGCCATAGCTCATAGGGATTCTTTGTACTATTTTCTCTTGCTTGAACTCAATTGAATACATATACAACAGTATGAATAGCTTCTTTCTAGTAAAATTCTGGTAATTTGGCTTCAATGATCATTGACCTAGCAGCCTCTTGAACTGTTCTATTTTTTCTTTCAACTATTCCATTCTACCTAGGAGTTCTCAGATTAGATAACTATCTCTTTATTTCATGCACTTCACAAAACATATTGAACTCATGGGAGGTGAATTCTCGACCTTTGTTAGATCTTAAGCTTTTTATCTTCAAATTCACTTCATTTTCAACCATAACCTTGAATGCCTTGAATCTATCTAATGCATCTGATTTCTCTCTAAGAAATGTAACCCATGTATATCTAGAATAATCATCAATTAAAAGCATAAAGTACCTTTCACCAAGTAGACTTCTCACTCTCATAGGACCACAAAGATTTGTATGAACCAAATACAATAATCCAATAGTAGATTTTTCTCTTGATCTGTAATGATTTCTTGCTTGCTTCCCAAACTGACAATTTCTACAAATAGCATTGATAGGCTTTGTAATTCTTGGAAAACCTCTCATGACTTGAACAACACTAATCCTTGCCAAGATCAAAATTCATGTGACACATTCTCCTATGCCATAACCAACTTTCATTTATCTAAGTCATAAAGAATTGTCCATCAACACCCTTAAGATGATAAATATTCCCTTCAATTTTCTTTCCTATAACAACCAATGTTCTAGATCCTTTCCGGAACTCACATTTCTCATCCTTAAACACAAGATCACATCTTTTTCTCGCATCTAACCAACAATCAATACATTATTCTTTAAGCCCTTAACATAGTAAACATCGTCAGTATGATGCTTTCCATCAAAACTTATTGAACCTATCCCACATATTTCAGTACCAGTATCATCTCCAAACATAACTAGACCTCCATCATATTTCTCAAGCTTTAAAAACTTATTGTTATCACCAGTTATGTGATGTGAGCAACCACTATCAACTACCCAAAAATTATTTTCTTTCTTAGCATGTAGGGCAAAGATAACCGTACCTTCATTTTTCTCCTTCTCCTTCTCTAAAGGATTTTCTTTTACCTATTTTTCTGAATTAGTAGAAGTAGGTTCATCCTTAATCGCCAAGAACAATCTTTCATTATCATTTGGTTCTTCATATTTTGAATCTTCATCTGGAATACTAGCATTTTGATTTACATAGTAAGCTTTGTTAATATTCTTTCCTTTCTTTTCTTTCTCATATCTTTGTTTATTCCTTTTAGCTCTTTCCAGACACTTTGTAGCATAATGACCTATTTCTCCACAACTAAAGCACTTAAAGGGAAACATACCTTCATACTTACCATACCCTTTTTTCATTCTTCTTACTTACAAAGTTAGCTTCTATTTCATCAAAGTTTTCTTCATCTGGATCTTTAGTTTTTGTAGCTTTAAAAGAAATCTCTATTTTTGCCTCCATTTCTTAGACTTGGCTTCCTCATCTCATAAGATGTCAAAAATACTAATAGAAGATCCTTAGTACAAGTCTTATAATCTATAGTCTGCTCAATAACACTCACCTTTTCACTGTAAGCATCAAGAAGAGTTCTGAGAATCCTCTTTACAATCCTAGTTTCATCTATAGTAGTGCCAAGAGATCGCATTCCAACGACTACCTCATCCAATCTTTGTACATAAGCTTTGAAATTCTCATCTTCAAATATATGTGTAAGATCAAACTGTTTCCAAATTCTGCAATTTCACCTCTTTAACTCTTTCATCACCATCATGTGCTCTTTTTAAAGCATCCCAAACTTCCTTAGCTGTCTTTAAATTACGAACCTTAATCAACTTGGAATGTACTAGACTATTCTTCAAGATGAACTTCACCTTATTGTTTTCTTCATGTAATTTGATTTCTTCAAGTGTACTCAGACCATTAGCAAGAGGAGTGTAGGGATTCTTGTAAGCTTTCTCCACATCATATCCACAATACTCTAGATATTATTCCATCGAAACTTTCTAGATAGCATAATTAGTTCCATCAAACCTCGGATAATCAAAGATCATTTTGCTAGCCATCTCAAACCTTCTTCAAGCGGTTAAGCTCTGATACCAATTGTTGAATAGGACAACTGAGAGTAGGGGGGTGAATTCATTGTCACAGATTATGACCTTCAATTCAATTATTGGAACTAATACATAAAATGCTTAAATGATTAATCATCAAATTCCAATGCATAAACTCAAATCCAATGCACAAACACAATAACACCAGATTTATGTGGAAAACCCAATGAGGAAAAAACCATGGTGAGGATTAACTCACACTATAGAGAATATCAAAACCGATTATAAAAAGGCTCACTGCCTACAATAAGGACTCACTGTCCAACAAGACTACAACCCAAAGGGCTCACTTCCACAAAGAGGACAAAGAAGACTTGTTACAGAGAGACAACAATCCCAATGCAACAAAGGATTCCACCACAATCATTGATCAACTTGCATGAATGATAGAGTTCACCTTCTACTCAATGCATCCAAAAACTCGACATTAAGCTTCGCACTGATCTACGACACACATAAATCAAACACACTTTTTGAATAACATCAAATTCATGTTTTCTCTTTCACTTATCTTCCTTCTTTTCTCTTGTACATTTTTCATTGCTAGCTCATCTTGTATTTATACTATTTCCAACCTTGAAAAGATACAAAGTTTGCATCCAAATTAAAATTCAAATTAAGTTGGTGCCAAAACATCCTAAGGTGGAATTAGAATGAGGGCGAACCAAACACATGCTTCACCGAGACCCATAATAGATCCAACACGCTAAATCAACTTTGAAGATACACACGATCGACCAAACAAGTGTAAAACACATAGAACAATTAATCCTGAAACTTCCAGAAAGCAAAAATATCTTCAATGCAATCAAAACATCTTATCTCTAGAACCGCAAGTCAAAAGACTTCATCAAAGAGAAATATAGACCAACAACATTTCTCCTGGACCTCAGCTAGAACACAGAAAAACATAGTTCATAACTGCTGAACACAACTCGAACTTCACAAAGAACCAATAGCCAAGAATATGGATATAGCAACCTTCAACAATCATGACTAACATATCTGAACCACATAACCATAGGGACAAGTACCAGATCATCATCCTAAATACCTGTAATCTTCCTTTAATACAACTCTCTCAATATCCTCAGCATATACAACCAAAAACAACTAGTAGATAACCAGTTGACTAGTTGACATCAATGACAACACTTTCATTCCTTTTTCCATCCTTGCAATAGACGATGCTGTGATGGTTGAGATAGACTCAAAATTGAAGGGGAATTCCCTGCAGATGTAAATACATTGGCTAAATAAACATGGTACTTTACAAGTACCTCTGATATGATTTAGAGGATGCATTTGTAGCAAGTAAAATGAGAAGAAGACCCCCAAAGATCCCTAATTCAGAGGGTTATAAATATACCAACACTATGGGTGATAATAATCAATTCTTGGAAAAGGATGAAGTACTGTTTATTGAAGAAAGAAATATTGGTAAAGAATTGTAGGAGGCTATAGAGAGAATAAATAAATTGGAGGAAATGGTAAGATCACACCAATAGAGGGACAATGAAAGGGACACAAAGATCAAATAATTAGAGGAAAAGCTGTATAAATTTGAGCATGGATCCAAATTGGAGATCCTTGCACAACTTTCTATGGTTGAGGTAGGAAATAAAGAGCATGTGTCTCAAAAACCAATTCCTCATGCTAGAACCCCTACTAGTCCTACCATAGTTCCCTTGGGTGTGGACTCATGGGAGAGAACCCAAGAGTTCTCTCAACAGGAAGAAAGATTGGGAGAGAGAAAAATCTAAGCTAATATCCAACCACACCAAGATACTTGAACAAAAAGAGATAGAAGTCAAAAGATTGAAAGTAAGATTTGGAGAGCTAGTAGATAAAGTTGCTCCATTGCTAAAATACAGACCACCTATAAGGGTGTATGCATTATTTTTTTAGGAAAAATATCTATGTTTTCAGTTCAATCAATTGATTAGCGATTTCCTAATTATCATGAATAATAAATTTTTCTTTTTTGATACGTTCTTTGATTCTACACCTGATATGCAAGACCAATTGTGTGAGTTTTACTTGCATAACTTTGGTCTCTTAGATGAAACAAAATGGAATCCATTGATTTTTATGGGTGACCTAAAAATTAGAGTATTGACCTCTTGTTGGAAGTTTGTGTTGTCATTGATGTCAACAGATCTTTGTTGTTGCATTGATGCCAACTTATGGAGATGCTTTGATTGGTTGTATTATGTTGTCCTTAATAGTATCACTGATGCCAACCTCTCGTGTTTCCTTTATGAGCATATGTTTGTGGATGATCAACCACTTGTGTGGTTGAGATGATGTTTTTGGTGCTTGGTTCCCAAGTTTTTTTGAGAAAATTTGAATAAAAGAGGAAACAATGTGGTAAAGAGTGTTTAGTTTGGTAGAGTAGTGTTCAGTATTTTGCTCCGCATTTCTTCATGGTTGAAGATCTTCTTATGTGGTTCAAATATGTTGATTATAGGTGTTATATCCAGAGTTTCAGGTTCTAGATCATTCAACATAAGAAGTTATGTTCACCAGTGTGTGAATTGTGTTGCAGTGTTTTTTGGGAGAAATGGTTTTGCTCCACATTTGTCCGTGTTGTGGTTTCTATTTTTGTAGACCTATAAGTGTGCTTATATTGCTCATATCTATTGTCATTCTGAGTTGTTTGAGTTTTGGTGATCCACGAAGTTGGATTCATGCGTTATAGTATGTGGAAGGTTAATTGAGTGTACAAGATGAGTATGTTCTTTAGGTGTATGATGTTGTGAAGGATTTTTTGGACTTCAAGGTGTTGATGGAATATTCTAGATTGTGTTTAAGTATTATGTGTGGTCCATGAGTCATCTTTGGATTTGAGGAAGTGTGTACTTAATTGTTTAATGGTGTTAACAAAGGTTCAACCTACCTTTGGTGTTTACACTAATTGCAGAAATGCTTCGATGTTTGTGGAAGTGTGACATGAATTTATGTGGATTTAGGTCTAAGGTAAGGTGTGATGTGGTCCACCTTCATTCCTCTCAAATGTGGGAATGTTTTGGTGCCAGCCTAATTTGAATTTACACGTTTGTAGTGCATAGCCAACCTTGTAGATTGTTTTCAAGGTTGAGGACAATATACATATGTGTTGAGTTGATGAAGGATTGGAGTGTGAAGTGTGTGATATAATTTATGATGTGAAGTGTGAGAGTGCGAAGTACAATGTGAGATTTAATGCCTAAGACTACTAGAAGCAGTGAGAAAAAGGTGTCTACATTCTACAAAGAGAGTGAAAATGTTCTGTTGAAGCAGTGGTGGATCTTTTCTATTGCTTTGAGATAGATTTCTCATTGTAACAATCTTTTTTCTTCTTCTTTCTAATCTAGCAATGATCCATTAGTAGTGATCCCTTCTTTCTTTTGGGAAGTGAGCCTATTGTATTCGATGTTGCAATTATTTTATATTGTGAGCTAATCCTCACCGTAGTTTTTCCCTCCTTGGGTTTTTCACTTAAATCTGGTGTTCTCATATGTATGGATGTTTTTTCATTACCATTTCTCATGTTTATATTTTTATAATGCATGATAAGGGTTTAATGGTTGTTAAGGGTTTAAAGACTAATATAAATTTAAATGTTAATGAGGGTTCGATGTTTTAATATACAATTGATTCACCCCCCTCTTAGTTTTCTTGTGCATTCAACAATTGGTATTAGAGAAAGGTGTCTTGGAAGAAACATTAAATGCTTGAGGTAGATCTAGGATGATGCACAAGGAGGATCCTATGTTTGATAGATTTGATTATGCATTCTCGAAGACTAGGATGGGAGGTTTCCTTATTTCTCTAGGGTTTGGAGTTTGAAATTATGTTTAAACAGGATATGAAATGCATGTAAATGGTCCAAGTATTGATGATGAGATCAAGGCATACGAGAAGAATGGAAAATCAAGGTATGCTTTTTTGAGTGGTCTTTCTAATTTAGAACTTGTGAAAGTTACGAGTCTTAAAACTACTGGTGAGATCAGGAAAAAGTTGGAAAGTATCTACGAAGGAGATGATAAAGTCAAGAAAGTAAAGATGTAGAATTTGAAGACTAAGTTTGAAACCCTAAGGATGAAATAAGAAGAAGACATTACAAGCTACATGCATAGAGTGGATGAGGTTCTCAATTCTATCAAAGGTCTTGGTGGAAAACTTGAAGAAGATGTGGTGGTAAAGAAGGTATTAATAACTCTTCCTAAAGCTTATATCATAAGGTTTTTGCTATTGGAGAAGCTCAAAATTTAGATAATTATTCTAGAGATCAGTTGCTTGGTGCTTTAACTACTTTTAAATTGAGAGAGCTTGGTCCAAGTGATTCAAGAAAAGAGACTGATTTTAAATTTAGCAAAGTAGAGAAGAATGAGGAATCTGCTTCAGATGAGTTTGATGAGCTAGAAGCAAACTTTGTGAGGAAATTGAAAAAGGGCACTAAAAAATATAAAGGTAAGTCACCTTTCAAATTTTTTGAGTGTGGAAAGATAGGTCATTATGCTTCAAGATGTCCAAACAAAGCTTCAAATGATATATTTATGAAGAATAAAGGTAAATCAATTAAGAGAAGTTATTATGTTAAAGAAGATGCAAGTATATTTGATGATGAATTTGATTACCCTGATGATGAGGATAATGAATGATTGTTCATGGCTCTAGATGTTAGAACTAATTCTACTAACTCTAGGAGATGTATGAAGGAAGTTGCTCTAGAAGCGGGTCATAATGGAACTATGGTGACTTCTTTTCATGCTAGAGATGACAAAAAACTACTGGATTGTTGATAGCAGATGCTCAAATCACATGACAGGCGATAAGATTAAGTTTGTTAAACTTGAGAAGTTTGAAGGAGGTCTTGTTAAGTTTGGTGATGATACATCTGCTAAGATATGTGGAAAAGGTTCAATTAGTTTTGATGGAAAGTATAATGCAAACGATGTTCTTTATGTTAAGGGTCTCTGATATAATCTTCTAGGTGTTTGATAAATGTGTAGAAAATGATATAATATTGTATTTTACGATGGTGGTTGTGAGATTAGGAAAGACTCTAGAACTCTACTTTCTGCAAGAAGAAGGACAAATGGAAATGTTTATCAACTTAAGGGTGCTAATGGTATGTTCTTTATGACTCAAATAAATGAAAGTTGGCTATGGTATATAAGAATGTGTCACATCAATTTTGATAGCCTAGTTAGAATCAACTCAACTCAAGTTGCGAGAGATCTACCAAGGATTACAAAGCCTATAAATGCAGTTTGTAAGGAATGTCAAGTTGGGAAGAGAACAAGAAAAATGTTCAATGTCAAAGAATACTCTACCATAGGACCATTAGAGTTGGTGCATATAGACCTTTGTGGACCTACAAAGACAAGAAGTTTTCAAGGTGACAAGTATTTCATGCTGTTGATTAGTGATTACTCTAGAATGAATTGGATAAATTTTTTCAAAGAAAAATTAGAAGCTCTGGATAAGTTTAAGGCATTTAAAGCTATGGTTGAGAATGAAATGAGTATGAAAATAAAATGTTTAATATTTGATAGAGGTGGAGAGTTCACCTCTAATGAGTTTAACAAATTTTGTGAAGATCATGGAATAAAGAGACATTTGTTAGCTCCTAGGACTCCTCAACAGAATGGAGTGGTGAAAGGAAGAATAGAAAATTTTAGGAAGTAGCAAGGAAAATGATGAAGGAATCAAATCTATCAGATGTCTAGTGGAGAGAAGAAACTCATATTTCAATCTACATACTTAACAAAGCACAAGCAAGGACAAACAGTACAAAGAATCCCTATTAATTATGGTATGGAAGGAACCCTACTGCCAAGTATTTCAAAGTGTTTAGAAGCAAGTTCTATATCAGAAGAGATGAAGAAAAATTAGGAAGTTTGATGCTATATCTAATGAAGGAATCTTCCTCGGATACTCTACAAAGAGAAAGGCTTATCAGTGCTACAATAAGAGGCTAAAAAGTATTGTTGAAAGTGCAAGTGTCAAAGTGGATAAAGACTTACATAAAAGCTCAATGCTAATAGATAAATATGAATCAGATGAGTCCTCTTGCAAAGAAGAAGAGGAAGATGATGGTATGGAAAAAGAAGTGCAGGTTTGAAGAGGAAGAAGCCTTGGAAAGGATCCCTAAGACCCCTAATTATGTGCAAAAGAATCATTCTGAAGATCAGATCATTGGTGACAAAATAAGAGGTGTGTTGACAAGAAGAAAAGATGCTATGATAGAAGAACAAGTAAACCTATGTTTAATCTCCAAAGTTGAACCTAAAATAGTGAATGAGGCATGCAAAGAATTTTGGATCAAGGCTATGGAAAAAGAATTAGACTTGGGAATTTGTCCCAGGACCAAAAAACAAGAATGTGATCAGAACTAAGTGGGTATTTCGAAACAAACTGAATGAGAGTGGAGAAGTTGTTAGGAATAAGGCAATATTTGTGTGTAAAGGTTACTCACAAGTGGAAGGAATAGACTTTGAAGAGACATTTATTATGGTGGCAAGGATGGAGGCTATTAGGATGTGTTTGGATTTTGCAACACACAAAGATTTCAAAGTTTATTAGATGGATATGAAGTCTGCATTCTTGAATGGTGAGTTGGAAGAAGAGGTATGCATTAAACAACTAGAATGTTTTCAGTTATCAGATGATCCTAATATGGTCTAAAGATTGAAGAAGGGATTATATGGGCTCAAAAAATCTCCTAGATCTTGGTATGCAAGATTGGATAAGTACTTGTTGTAGTAGGGATTCAATAAAGGTACCACAAATAGCAATATTTACTTTAAAGTTGACAAAGATAAAATATTGATTGTGGTTGTGTATGTTGATGATATATTTTTTGGAGGAAATGAAAGTACGTGCAAAAGATTTGCAGAAGAGATGTAGAAAGAGTTTGAGATGTCTATGTTTGGGGAGATGAATTTCATCCTTGGACTTCAAATCAATTAGACAAAAAAGAATATTCATTTCACAATCAAAGTATGTCAAAGAAATATTGAAGAATTTTGGAATGGAAGACTCTAGACTGGTGTGTACTCCTATGGTTACTAGTTGCTGCAAGCTAAGTAAGAATGAAGAATCTCCTAAGGTTGATCAAAGCAAGTATAGATCAATGATTGGAGGACTACATTATTTAGTTGCTACTAGATCAGATATCATGCATGCAATTTGTCTTGTGGATAGATTTCAAGAAGATCCTAGAGAGTCACATATGGTAGAAGTAAAAAGAATATTCAGATACTTGAAAGGAACTCTGAAACATGGTTTATGGTATCCAAAGGATAATGATTTCTCTTTGAGTACTTATACAAACGCAAATTGGGCAAGTTGTGTGGATGATACGAAAAGTACAAGTGGTGGTGCTTTCTTTCTTGGAATCAAGTTGGTGTCTTGGCTAATTAAGAAGCATGATTCAATGTCTTTATCTACTACAGAGGTAGAATACATTGTTGTAGCATCATGCTACACACAAGTGTTGTGGATGAAGAAAACCTTGAAGGATATCAGAGTGTCATATGATGAGCCAATCCCTATCTTATATGATAATACAAGTGCTATCAATATTTCAAATAATCCAGTAATACATTCAAGGAAAAAGCATATCTCAATCCGATATCACTTTTTGAGAGAAAAGGTTGCAGAGAATGAGGTGAAGTTCGAGTATGTGCCTTTTTATGGATCAAGTTTCAAATATCTTCACTAAGGCTCTTCCTAAGGATACTTTTGAGTATCTCTGGAGAAGTTAGGGGTTATTGCCCATCCTTTTAATTAGATGCATTAAGGTTATGCATTAATCCAGTGGATCTCAAGATTTATTCATTATTCTGGACTAATGTTGGTGGCTACCTCTCAGGGGGATTAGGAAGTGAAATTGTTAGCTATTGCAGTTAGGTGGAGTAAGTGTAGTCATTGTGTGGCATACATGTGTTTTAATTTTTCATTTGTTTGAAGGGATATGAGCGGTAGTTTCTAGTTGGTGCAATATGCGTGTACTCCTAAGGGGAGTGTGTGAGAGGTGTGAAGAAAACATAGTGCACTAAAAGAAAATGAAGTTGTAGAGTAGTAGTTGTCCCTTATAGGTGTTGCCCTTGGGGAAGAGAAAGGATGTGTGATTAATGTCAAATGGAATGCAAAGAAAAGAAGATATTTGCTATCCTTTTTTATTGATGTAAAAGGGAGTGAGAGTTAACTGAAAAACATTATGAAGCAAGGGGGAGAAAGAGAAAGTGTTGGAAAAATTTGATGTTGGTGTAAGGGGGAGCAATGTGATCTAATGTGCAGTATATGTTGTTTTGTTGTTGACGGTTTTTCATGTGTTGCCATCAATGAAAAAGGGGGAGATTGTTGGAATTTTGTGTTGTCATTGATGTCAATAGATATTTGTTGTTACATTGATGTCAATCTATGTAGATGCTTTGATTGGTTGCATCATGTTTTCATTAGTAGTATCACTGATATCAACCTCTGGTGTTGCCTTGATGAGCATATGTTTGTGGATGATCAACCACTTGTGTGGTTGAGATGATGTTGAGAAGGTGTTCTAGATGTTGAGATGATGTTCTTGGTGCTTGGTTTCCAAGTTCTTTTGAGAAATTTTGAAATAAAGAGGAAATAATGTGGTAAAGAGTGTTCAGTGTGGCAGAGTAGTGTCCAATATTTTTCTCTGCATTTATTCATGGTTGAAGAACTAATTATGTGGTTTAGATATGTTGATTAGAGGTGTTATATCTAGAGATTTAGGTTCTAGATCATTCAATAAAAGAAGTTGTGTCACCAGTGTGTGAACTATGTTGCAGTGCTATCTGGGAGAAATGGTTTTACTCTGCATTTTGGTTTCTAGTTTTGTGGATATGGAAGTGTTCTTATATTGCTCGTATCCATCATAATTTTGAGTTTTTTTGAGTTTGGGTTCTCCACAAAGTTGGATTCATGTGTTACAATATGTGGAAGGTTAAAATTGAGTATACAAGATGAGTGTGTTATTCAGGTGTATGATGTTGTGAAGGATTTTTTGGATTTCAGGATGATGGAATATTCCAGATTGTGTTTAAGTGTTGTGTGTGGTTCATGAGTCATATTTGGATTTGAGTAAGCATGTACTTAATTGTTTAATGGTGTTAACATAGGTTCAACCAACCTTGGGTGTTTACACTAATTGCATATATGCTTCAGTGTTTTTGGAAGTGTGGCATGGTGTGTTTATATGGATTTAGGTCTAGGGTAAGTTGTGATGTTGTCCACCTTCATTCCTCTCCACCATGGGAATATTTTGGTGCCAACCTAATTTGAATTTTCATGTTTGAGGTGCATAGACGACCTTGTAGATTGTTTTCAAGGTTGAGGATGATATACATATGTGTTGAGTTGATGAAGGATTGGAGTGTGAAGTGTGTGTGATGTGAATTATGATGTGAAGTGTGAGAGTGTGAGATTTAACACCTAAGACTACTGGAAGTAGTGAGCAAGACGTATCTACATTCTATAGAGAGATTGTGAATGCTTTGCTGAAGCAGTGGTGGATATTTTCTATTGCTCTGAGATGGATTTCTCATTGTAACAATATTCTTTCTAATATGATAGTGAGTCGTTCTTTATTTTAGGCAGTAAGCCCTTCGTCAGTGAGCCTATTGTATTTAGTGTTGCAATTACTTTATATTGTGAGCTAATCCTCACCATGTTTTTTCCCTTCTTGGATTTTCCATGTAAATTTGGTGTTCTCATGTGTATGGATATGTTTGCATTATTATTTCTCATGTTTATATTCTGCTAATGCATGATAAGGGTTTAATGGTTGTTAAGGGTTTAAAGACTAATACAGATCTGAATGTTAATGAGGGTATGATGTTTTAATATACAATAGATTCACCACCCCCTCTCAATTTTATTATGTGTTCAAAACCTATTATATTAGGAATGAACAACAAAGGGGAAAGATCTTGCAAGAATACAATGAGAATGAAAAATCCATTTCTTTGTAGCTTTAGAACGAATCAAAGGATCCCAACGCAATTACAAAATAGTGGTCAGATCTCCTGGATTATAATTGCTGGCAACATGAGCATGATGGTATATGGTGTTTTCATTGATGGAAACACAATGTATAAGTGATGGTATATCAATATGTATGTAGTCTAGAAGAAGACCAAGTGTATTGAAGAATTGGCTAAGTCTCAGTGTTTATTTTTAGTATTACAGAGCAATAATTTTTTGGTCTGCATTGCTCAACAATGTATCATCTTGTAATGCAGTTTATAGGTAATAATGGTATGTGTTGAAGCAATCTATATCCAAAGTTTCAAGGTTGCATGTATTTCACAATTGAAGATATCAATGATAATGTATCAAGCTTAGTACAAGTAGAGTTGCAGGTGCATAGTGCATATTGGAATGCTCCTCATTCCACCACGAATGATTATAATGTTTTGTGGTTTTGAGGAAGTGTTTGAGGATGTCAAAAGTGTATACACTCCAAGTGGCAAGTGATTTGGTGGTCCACGTATCAAGTTTTGGATGAACAATTTGTTCATTCAGTTGTTGCTTCACCAATTTTTCTATGAGGTGCCGACCCAAGGGTTTTGGGGTTGTGCAGAGTTGAACTATGTAAGAAGTAGAATCATGGGAGTGATTATAGGTCAAGTAAACCTATTTTGATAAATAATTTTTGTTGGTTCCTTCAGCAAGGTGTGTGTGATGGAGTTTTGGGCCGACAATCATGGTATTACATGGTCCATGCAATCAGGCCGACCTAATTGATGTTGTCGGTGTTTGTAGTATATATAGAAGGTTGATTTAGTGTGTGAAGTATGAATGTAGATATTTTGAGAGAGTTGTGATGTAGGGTGAAGTGCAAAAGGTGATAGTGGTGAAGTATGAAGTGTGTAAAGTTAGTTTTCTAAGCTTAATTGGAACTGTATCTTGAACATGTTACAGATGCATTGTTAGTATTTCAAAATCTAGTAGTGAGCCATTCTTCCACTCTCTTTTCTATTTTAAAAAGGGGGTCCTTTGGGAAATGAGCCCTTGGTAGTGAGACATTCTTTCTAGACAGTGAGTCCTCTATTTTTTAATCCATTGTAACCGGTTATAATATATTGTGAGCTAATCCTCATCGTGTTTTTCCCTTTCAAGGGTTTTCCATGTAAATCTAGTGTTCTTGTGTTTATTGATGTAATTCATGCTTTAATTGTTCCTTTTTTTTTTTCAAGTTTGATGAGCTAATTTGAATACATTAAGTTGATGAAGTTAATGAATTTCAGTGAATACTGATCACCCCCTCTCAGTATTCTGGGTGTTCAACAATTGGTATCAGAGCTTGGTTCTTTCAATTGGCTTAACCATTGAGGTAGATCTTGGAGGTTGAATATATGACAACAAGGAGGTATCCTATCCCTCTGGAAGAGATCACAATGAAAGGGTTTACTAAAGAATATTGTGAAGTTGACATGGAAGGATAACTTAGATCTACTCTTGATGATTTGGATAAAGTAGAATGCGAGAATAAAGATCTAAAATAAAATATTAAGGAAGTTGATGAGTGCATCAAAAAGTTGAGGGATCAAATCAAGAAAGTTAAATATAGAATCAAGGAAACAAATGAGAAGCTCAAGCAATCAAATGAGACAATCACCAGTTTGAAAGTGCTAGTTGAAGAAGTAAAAAGAGTTAAAGACTACTTGAATACCAAGTTGAAAGATAAGTCTGCAAAATGTTCAAAACTTGAAGAAGAAGTTGTGTCTCTGAGGAAAGATTTGGAGAAAGAAAAAAATCAAGAGGATAAATTCAAGAAGAGCTCCACCTTGCTTGATGATATGCTTGCTAGTAAAAAATATTCAAATGAAAAGAAGGATTAGGGTTTGAAAAAGGAGAAATCTCAAAGGAGAATCAGACTCCAAAAAATATTGAAAAGAAGAATCATGAACAAATGAAGATTAGAGATAAGAGAGAAATATAAAAAATGTCCATAACCAAAAGAAAGATTTCAAAAGACCACCTATCAGACAACCAGGTGCACAAAGGTATTCATCTTTTAATGGTTACTGTTATTCTTGCAATAAATTTGGATATAGAGTTGTAGAGTGTAGAATCAAAACTTTCAATCATTTTCTAGTCAGTGCTATACATGCAATAGATTTGGTCTTAAGGCTAGTGAATGAAAAAGTCAGATGATGAATGGCTACAATAATGGTATGATGTTCAAATCATTCAATGGTTACTGCTATACATGCAATGGGTTTGGGTATAAGGATTTTGAATGCAAATCTAAAATGGAAAGAAGTAAGTTTTTTTAGCAAAAAGGTGTCATATGTCATAAATGCAATAAACTAGGACACATGACTAAGTTTTGAAAAAGCAAGAATATGAAACCCTTTGGTTCACAAAAGAAGGTTGATCCGGTAAATAAGGTTGATCCGCTTGAGATGAAGAATGAGATGAACAAGATATGGAAGAAAAAGGAAGAGAATTAAGTGAAGAATGAGTCTGTGCCAAATCCTGGTGTAGATGTTTCCTTTAAAAACTAGATAGAGAGCATTGGATTAAGGGGAGTTTTAATAAAAAATCCTTTAAACCCTTGCCAAAGATGTCATGTTGATGTCTTCAGCATAGTGATGTATAAATTGGTTGCTATGCTTGATCTGTTGGTGAAATATTCGGTGTGAAATCTCTTGTTGTAGAGATTTGCGAAATGTTTTGAGGTGCCTATGATGACATAGTGAGGGTTTGAATTTTTTTTTGACCTAACTTTATTTACAAAAAATAATGCACATTAGGTCACTGGAAAAGTGTTTTTATTCTATCTTGCATATTGAAAAGTCACCTGTGATTGTGCATTTGAAGTGGAGAGCAGAGAAAAAGAGAGTTGATGTAATTCTGGTGTATTATGCAAAACCCTACCACAAATTCCAAAGGTATTTATCAATTTCTTACAAAACCCTAATTTGAAAGAAGTTTAAGATGTATACTCCTCAGGTTATTGATTTACTTGAGCAACCAAGACGTATGTTCCAGAAGCACCCATACAAATCTATCGAAATGGATCCTAAATGTGCATTTTCTAGGGTTTTAAGTGGTGTAATGCACATAGAGGATGTTCAAATATACATTCATATGAAGATGGATGAGTATGACCATCTAAAGTTGACAAAATTTAGGGAAAAGGTGCTAACTGGTGATGATTTTGAGCTGAAACTAGAGTATGCCAATCTAATGGAGAATAAATTGGATGTGTGGAACGAGTTTCCCAATTTCTATTATGAAGATGAATGGGTGAAATATGTGCTTAGTAGAATACATGAAAAAATCATGTAATTGGACTTTACACACATAATAAACAAAGATGCAATTCAGGTTGTAATTGGTTTGTGCTCCACCAAACTAGTTCCAATATTGATGGCAGTGAAGAATGAGGTAGTGATGAAGCTTACCTGAGAGAATTTTGATAAGCATGCCTTAACGATGAATGATATTGATGATCCGACAGTTAAGTATGCTTTAATGATGATTGGCTATAAGATCTTCTATACAAACAAAGAGAATTCTATATCTGCCATCACAATATATAAAGCACACTAGATGGTGAAGGAAGGTGAAGACATTGATTTGTGTGAGATTCAAAGACTACAATTAATGGATAACTTCTAAAAGATAAAAGAGTCAAGGTACCCATTTCAATATGGTACTCTTGTTTTTTTTTTTTTTTACTTTCTTAGAGAGTTACCTAGAACAAAGAATGTCATATGGGATGATAGTATTTTGGTAGCTATACAAATTATAGATCACTAAAGGATATTTGTAGATTTTGAGTCTTGAAAGTCAAATTTGTGGGGATTTTTAAAAATATTTCAAGATCGAATGCAAGAGAGATATAGGATTTTGGAAAGCGTTGAAAATTATAAGAATGACATAATATCCATGGTTAGTAGAGACCACTGCTATATGGAAGCAGTTGAACCTATAACTGTTTGGGTTCTGGATCTATCCTATGAGGTAGATGAGTCTGAATGCATTGGTCTTACAAAAATTGTGCTAAGTAAACCTAGATATCCAATAGTAGATAGGTTTGGTACCTATGAAGAAAAATATAGTAAATAAAACCTAGAGAGGAAAAAGAAATATATTGTAGAAAAGGTTGAGAAGATGAAGGCTGATTTGGAGAGAGAGTTTGGTTCCCCTGAAGCCCTTGTGAAGAAACATATAGGTACATCTTCCCCTCCAGAGACTCCATAGAAGTCAAGAAGGTTTGGTAGGACCTCAAATCCCACACCACCTATTGTTACAAAGCCTTCCGAAACTCCTCCTTTTGGAAAAAAACCAATAGGTGGTTCAAAGAAGAAAGATACATATAGCACCACTGTGCAACAAAAGTCTCCCAAGAGGAGAAGGAAATAAAAAGAAACAAGATAAAAGAATATTAGTGTTGAAGAAGAAGAAGAGGAAGAGGAAGAACATTAGTTGATCTAGAAAATAAAGTCTCAAGTCTCCTAGGAAGAGACCGGTATAAAAAGAAAGAAAAATAATGTGGTGGATCCAAAAAGTGAAGAGGAAGTAGAAAAGGAAAATAAAGATTTAATTTTCAAAGAAGAGAAAAGAGTTCAACTAAGAAATCTAAGAAGACCCCTCCTGTCCAAAATCATAGTCCAAATGTATTTTTCAGTGGTATTGCAAAGTTTGGTATACTGAAGGAAACTTTTGAAATGTATTCAAATACAAATGATGAAGATAAGGAAACAATTGAAGAGGCTATAGTCAAATACATGGTGACATTTGATATTGGCCTAGATAAGATAGAGGATCAATCACTAGATGATCTAAAAGGTGTGTTGAATGCAAGAAGGCAAGAGGATATTGTACAGGATGAAAAGATGAATACATCTACCTTGGAGATGATTGGTTCCTCATTGTCTCATTAGGATAGACACAAGTTGTCTCAATTGTATAACAAGAAATTCAGGACAAAACAAAGAGTTAGTACTCTTATGAGTAGAGATCAGGTAGATATTGAGAGATTAAGGAAAGAGACACTGTAGATAGTGGAAACACTTGCTAAAGAGTTGGGAGTTCCTCTGAGTGATGAAGATCAAATGCAGCAAGACACACCCCTCCCCAAAAAAATGAGCCTGTTAATGGAAAACATGAGCATGAGCATGAGCAACAATAAGATGTGCTGATAGATAACACCCCTTCGTATGTGGAGATAAATACTGAGCAATTAAATAAAGAAGATAAGCAAGATTTCCTTGAGAAAAATTAAGCTCAAAATGAATAGAATTTTCCCCCTCCAGAAGTGGAAAAGCGTATAGAAGAATGCTCTATCGGTGATGATAAGGAGAATACTGATAAGAATGGAGAAGAAAGCACTAAAACTGGTGGTGAATCCTTCGTATCCCTTGGAGATTCATTAAAAGATATCTTGGATATGTAACTACAGTTTCAACCAGTGGTGTTTGCACAATTGCTGTAGATTCCTATGCAACAAGGTCAAGTGGGCTTGGATAAAATTTCCCCTCTACAAAAGTTTCAGCTTGGTGAAGTATTTCATGCCTCCGCAAGGAAGGAGATTCTTCAAACTCGCTAGAAGAGTACTGAGTTGGTTGATGAAGCTATGAAGGTGTTGCATAAAGGACTTCCCAGAGTATCTATTGATAGTTCTTTATCTAGTGTGAAAAAATTGAAGTTATTTCTTGATTCTTTCAAGGACTATTTTGTTGGGTTGGAAAATAAGAAAGAGAAAAAAATGGCAAAGAAAGTCAATGATAAAAGGTTATCTGATATTTTTGATAAGTGTGGTACTGCACATGCCAAGTTGCAAGGCAACTTGGAAGATGTTAAAAAGTGTTTTGAGGAAGCTAAACAATTATTTCAATTCTATTTGAACTGGCCAATTTCTACAAGGAACATTAAGGATTAGACTCAATTGAGTCTCAAATTACTCAAGCCTCAGGTGTTTTGATCTGGTGAGTGATTCAAATGGAGCTACAAGAGCTATCATTGAAAATATACATGATCAATTCTTTCTATTGCAAGAAAAAAAGGAGAAAATAATAATGTAGTATAGTTAGCTCAGAGATATGGTAAGTGCAAGGATTAATCCTTTAACTAAAGTTTTAGCTGATGCTAAGAAGATTGTGCAAAAGAATCCAATGCCTAGTTATCTGAAAGAAGGAGAAGACCTCCATGTTCAGTTTAAAAATCAGTTCCATATGATTTCCTTTACAAAGAAGGATTGGGAGGCTACAAAGAAATATTAGGAGGCACACCTTGAAAAATTGAAGGTGTCATATCAAGGTACCCTCATCTAGTTAAGGTGTACATTTTTTCTTTGTATATACAATTTTCTAATTTCAATGTACATATATGGAGTTAGTAAATGGAGTTGTACATTTTTGGTGATGAATAATATAGAAAGGGGGAGTAAAGTAGATAGGGGGAGCTACTCTCATGTAAATATATCAGTAAGGGGGAGTAAAGAAGAGAAATATATTTTTTACCCTTTGCCCTTGATGTTAAAGGAGGAGACTATTTTAGAGAAGTGTGTTGCCATCAATGACAAAGGGGGAGATTTTTGGCAACATGAGCATGATAGTATATGGTGTTGTCATTGATGGCAACCCATGTTGTAGAAGTGATGGTATATTAGTATGTATGTAGTCCAAAAGAAGACCAAGTTTATTGAAGAATCGAAAGTCCCGATGTACATTTTTAGTATTATAAAGCAATAGTTTCATGGTCCACATTGCTCCATCTTGTCATGTGGTTTATAGGTAATAATGGTACATGTTGAAGTAGTCTATATCGATATTTTCAAGGTTGCATGTCTTTCGTAGCTGAAGATATTGATGATAGTGTATTGGGCTTAGTAGAGGTAGAGTTGCAAGTAAAAAGTGCATATTGGAATTCTCTACTTTCCACCATGGATGATTATAATGCTGTACAATTTTGAGGAAGTGTTTGAGGATGTTAGAAGTATATTCACTCCAAGTGGCAAGTGATTTGGTGGTTCGTGCATTGATTTGTGGATGAACAGTTTGTTCATTCAGTTGTTGCTTTATCGATTTCACTATGAGGTACCAACCTAAGGGTTTTGGGGTCTCGCGGGGTTGAATTATATAAGGAGTGGAATCATGGGAGTGATAATAGGTCATACTAAACTATTTTGATTAATAACATGTTTTGGTTCCTTCCACAAGGCATGTGTGACAAAGTTTTGGGCTGATAGGTCATGGTGTTACATAGTTCATGCAATCAGGTTGACCTAATTGATGTTGTGGGTGTTTGCAGTATATATAGAAGGTTGATTTAGTGTGTGAAGTATGAATGAAAATATTATGAGAGATATGCCATATAGAGTGAAGTATGAAAGGTGATAGTGGTGAAGTATGAAGTGTGTAAAGTCAATTTTTTGAGCTTAATTGGAATTGTATCTTCAACATGTTGTAAATTTGTTTTAGCACTTCAAAATTTGGTAGTGAGCCATTCTTATACTCTCTTTTAGATATTCTGGACAGTGAGTCCTTTGGGCAGTGAGCCCTTGTAGTGATTCATTCTTTTTGGACAACGAGTCCTTGAAAATTGAGTCCTCCATTTTGTAATCCATTATAACCAGTTATAATATATTGTGAGCTAATCCTCACCATGGTTTTTCCCTTTCAAGGGTTTTCCACGCAAATTTGGTGTTATTGTGTTTATTGATGTGATGCATGCTTTAATTGTTCCTTTCCATTTTTTCAAGTTTGATGAGATGCTTTGAATGCATGTTTAAGTTGATGAAGTTAATGAATTTTAATGAATACCAATTCACACCCCTCTCAGTATTTTGGATCTTCAACAATAAAGGTGTAGGAAGAAAGATAATGAGCATTAGAGAAAATGATTATGTTAGGATGAAGCAACTAGCTACATGACCCATCCAACAAGCCTTTAAGTTTGTATAGAAAAGATGGGAAGAGTTAACCCTTGAGTTGAAGAAAAAGGAACCACACTCCCTATATAACTTTGTAGCCATTATCGAAAGGTCTCATAGGTACATAGATATTGCTAGGGATAATGGACTTAAATGGTTTCCACTTACCTTTCATCCACCCATTCTACTTTATCCAGTGCCACATTGGACATGGAAGAAGCATGTGGAAGAGGAAGAGACAAAGACTATCAGATTGGCAAAACTTTCATGCTACACCGAGGCTAATATGTGAGGAAAGCAAAGGGAGTTGATGTTGTAGTAGATTTCAGGGAAATAACTCTGCAATATAACCTCCATCCTTAAAATTTTCCCAAGGGAAAATAAATACTCTAGTTCGGGGAATGATGGGCCTGGTTAATAGTTATTTTTTCCCATTTAGTTAATATCTTTTAACATTTCAAGTTGCTTATTTCACATACATTCTTGAAACTTATATATCTTTTATGCAACCTAAAACAGACTTTGATATGTGGAAATATAATTATGATATGATGATGTTTGCATGAATAAATGTGTGAATGTGTATGGAATTCAATATGATTATGTGTTTAAATCATGATTGTTAATGGTGTGTATACTTTAGATGAAACTAATCTCTTGCAACTAGAAGAACTATCTCCCACAACAACTAAAGAGCTCAACCCATAGCCAAAGGATTCCAAGCAGATTGTAGGGGAGAGTCTAGAACACTGATACCACCAATACCATAGTGTAGTACCTAGAATGATCTTTCTATCTATTAGTGTAAATAGTATCTTTATTCATCTAAATATGATATCACCTTTCTAGGATTGACCTATTCACACTCATAGCTTAACTTTACTTAGGTTTCTTTTGCTTCTGTTTCATTTCATATGGTTGAGACATGCATCCTCATCACTTGAGGCACCTATTGACACTTTCTCACACACTTGTCAAGTGAGCTCACAAGTGTCTCAACTTTGGAGGGTTAGTCAGTTGTTCTGTCCTACCTTCCTATCTCATCCACCTTGCATATATATGAAATTTTTATCATTGTATTATACACTCTTCATGTATTATATTTATATACATACTATTGTGCTCATATTTTCACTTGTGGAATGTTGTTGCATGCTCTTTTATCTTTAAATTCTCCAACACTATCAACTGTAAAAATACAAAAAAAAACTCCTTGGGTGAAAGTTATGGTTCCTAAAGAATCTTCATTATGATAAATTTGATGTAATTATGAGTAGAAAACTAACTACTCTATAATAATGAGGTGGATGTAGTATGGTATAATTTTCTCCTCCTAGTCAAGGAGGGAGAGTATCATCAGGTAGAGGGCTACAAATCAAGGTGGCCAACAAACATATCATGTATTTGAGAAAAAAGTTATTTTCACACACACACACACATGAGGTTTCATATGTATTTATAGATGTTTATCCATTGAAATAATGTTCATTTATGTTGGTCCATACATAGCTATCTATGTTGGCATTAGTAGTTTAACTATCAATTTTGTGTGTGTCTTGTTTATGGGGTTAGTCCTAATTTTTCTTCATCATATTCTCTAGGATATTATTTTCATGATTGCCCTACTCTTTGGTCATTAACTAGGTAGTGTGGGAAGAGAGAAAATGTATCCTCTAGTTAGGAGATTGTTATTACATGTTAAGGGAATTAACAATTGAGTTTAAGTGTTAAGGAATAAATTTTAAATTAAAAATAACATATAAGTGCTTAATTCTTGCATGAGGGAATTAATGGTGGAATACCTAAAAAATAATTAAAGCTCCCCTTAAAATGTTTCCAATCTTCTAGTTAACTTCCTAGCAATGATGAAAGGAAAACAATTGAGACAAGAGTAGAATTTAATCCAATCAAGGGTAGAGAGGCACAATGGTGAAACAATAAGAGAGAAAGAGGGAAATAGAATTAGGGAGGATTATTAAGAAAAAATACATAGGAAAAGGGGTTAGAAATTCTTGTTGAAAGTGACTAAGGGTTTTGGAGAAAGAGGATATAAAAGAAAAGGAAAAAGGAAAAATAGAGTAAAGTCATTTTTTACTACGTTAGATGTGTACTTCTTATATTTTTCTATTTAAGGATTTTGATTGAAATTATTGTGTTAGAACTTTATACTTCTAAAAAAGGATAAAAGTACCATAGGATAAAGAGGAAATTTTATTTTAGAAATTTAAATATTTTTTATGAATACTACTAACTATTGCTTTGTTGCTAAAGCTCATTAAATAGGTATAACGTCTCTAGCTCATTTCATACATTTTTTATAACTCATATCCACATGCATTTAATGGATCACTTCAATACAAAATCTGTAGTATGTATATCTTCTGTTAAGGGAATGCAATGTATGTATACGCGTATATGTGTAAACACACACATATACACAAAGGAATACATACACTATATGTTAGCAATCCTAGAGGAGCCCATAGTCACATCTACTTAGTAGAGAATGCATAATCCATAGTCACATTATGGTTGTATGATGTATCCAAATCCATCAATGTAATTATTGGTCTTTTTGGCATCATAGTTATGAGACCATGAATTTTACCATATAAATACCTAACTTTAATATTTTGAAGAAGCCAAAAGTCTAGGTCAAACTCATTTTCCGCAGAGACACATATAATGTTTTTTTTGTTCATTTAAGAACTCCTTTAACCAAACAAATATCCATTATCTTTTTTTTTTAGATAAAAGTTATTTTCTCAAATAGATACTCATTATCTTGTTGTTCATGTAAAACTTATTCACCCAAATGGATATTTTTTGTTCATATAGAACTCAATCGGCCAATATAGTTATACTTATTTATGTTGTTCATATGTAGCTTATTCATCTAGGTAGAATTAGATTGTATTTCTACCACAAATATTTGGGTCAAGTTAGTTGACCAAATGATAAGTTTCTCTACATCAAGACGTAAACCTATGAATAGGTTGATTAAAATAAGTCCTTGTAACAAAAAGTGCTATTGGCTATAAGGACTTTATTTTAGTTATCTTATATTATGACTACTCTATTCATGAATAAAATTATGGTTGATACTATAACATCTCAGAAGAGTAATTTTATAAATGACACAAAGTATCTTCTTAAACTAGTCTTAAATGCCCCTTTGAGGAAACATATCTTGATTAACCTATATCCATATGCCACCTGCTAATTAAAGATACCTTTCAAATTGTGAAGTAAACTATAACTATCCAAAGAAACATTATGGATCATTACCATTGGATAGATCCTTATCTTTACATTATGGATTCAAAAGATCCTTTGTCAAGGGCATCTACTCATGCTTCTATTACTAATTATGTAATTTTTACATATAATTTTTGAATGTGATTCATTTGTTTATAATTCACTTATAGAATTCCATCACATAATTGGGATCACTTTATCCATTGAAGTATTATATCACCATATATACACCTTTTCTTCATTTTATTAAATACTCTTACTTCATGTGTTCATGATTACTATGTGTGACATACTTCTTCTATGGAGAGTGATAATAATGCATGCTTGATTCTATATGCATACTACCTTAAAGAACCTTCCCTCCATATGATCCACTTCATGATACTCCTATTGTGGAGGATACCTACGATATACCTATATCCTTAATTGATATGAATGATACATTATGTGATGAGGATATACTTGCTTCACCTACTCATAAAATTGTTGTGCCTTAAGATAATATTTCTACATGTCATGATGTTGGTGTGAACAAAGTTATTCCCTAACTAGTTTCCCTTATGGGTTCCATTTACATCTAGTTAAAGTAACTTACTTAGGGAATTTTCATTTTACATCTTAAGTCATGAGATCATGGGAGTTATCATGATATCATGTTATCCTATGACACATCCTTTCCTATATATGCAGGGGCTGTCTATGTATGTTTCATTTCATTACATTATATATACTATTATATTAGTATTGAAAATATTTTTATTGATTCTCTCTTGTGCGCAAATTTATTTTGGTGTTACAGATGATTTTTGCTCATGTGAGTCCTTTTGGTGACTTCAACACACAATAGTTCTTCTATTCAAATGGTTGATGGTTCTTCACATCTTACATCTCACATTAATCTTAGTTCTATTCCTACATTTCATGCCATGATTATACCACTAATTTATCCTAAAACTAGGCATGCAACAATGGGGTATAATACACATGCTCAATCTAACGACAACCCAATGATAGTATCTCCTTGGGATTTGGTAGGATTCTCAAAACATGTAAGAACATCTTAAAGGACATCCTAGAGAAAACAATAGGTCATCTACTATTTTGCATTAAAAATAGTTAAATTATTACAACCAATACTTTAAAATAGAGCACAAATTCCTTTCGAACTTCATTAGTTACCACCACCACTTATGATTAAAGAATATAGGTTATTATATATTATGATTAGATATGAGGACATTAAATCAAATGAATATTAATGAGTAATGAATCTTTGATTGAATATTTGTAAGAATTTCTTCTAAATGTGATCCAAATGATCTACTTTATGATCTTCCAAAATAAAAAATAACTATTAAAGGGTTTGACAATGTTATATATGAGAATTCCTTGATTATAAATTACTTATCACTTTAGTGCCCATTATCCGTAGCACCACTTTTCATATGATTCAACATAAGAAATTAAAAAATATAATATTCTTTTAAAGCATTCATATTGATAAACTCAATTAAAGACATAATTTTTCCACAATCCATTACTATAATTAGTGGGCAAGGAATCTTTGATTGAATATTTGTAAGAATTTCTTCTAAACATGATCCAAATTATCTACTTTATGATCTTCTAAAATAAAAAATAACTCTTAAAAGGTTTGACAATGTTATATATGAGAATTCCTTGATTATAAATTACTTATCACTTTAGTGCCCATTATCCATAGCACCACTTTTCATATGATTCAACATAAGAAATTAAGAATATAATATTCTTTTAAAACATCCATATTGATAAACTCAATTAAAGACATAATATTTGGACAATCCATTACTATTGAATTAAAATAATTTAAAAATCATATAAACTTTTTGAAACATCCTAATCCATCATCAAGAAAATGAATCAAAGCTTAAATTTATTCATCATCATCAAGAAAAAGAAACAAAACTTAAATTTATTCATCATTACAACTTGATGAAGGAAAACTCAGGTTTATCCATCATTACAAACAATGTGTAGTGGCATGGCCAAATTTTCTCCCTTAGATAACTTTGCAAATGGCGAAGCGTTATCTGAACATTTCATCATGATTCTAACACATTCTGTCTGCAAACTTTGTACCTGTGTTTAAATTAAATGGTGGAATGAATAAGTGGTGCGAGTGGGCAAGATAATTAGGACAGCGCAGTTTTAGCCTATTTTCGATTGCATGAATTTTTAGGGTTTGATCCATGTGTTCCTGATGGCTTCCTGATAGACAAGAAATTAATTTTGTCTGTCAAAAATGGAGGAGTGCAGCTGTAGTCCAGCCATGGCCATCAATGCATTCACGATCTTCTGGACAAACGCTTGTGGGGCTAACGCACGTTTCACTCAATAACAAAGTGCGCATGCTGGCAAAAGCCCAGCGGTAGCCTGGCTACCATTCAACTGACATTAATCTTTCTCGGCAGCTGGTGAATCCATCGTTCTCGAACTGGGGCCTATATATTGCTTCCACTACTTTTTGTAGGAGGATAAAGAAAAGGAAATTTTCTTTTCTAAAGAATTTGTTTTCGTGCTAATAATTGCGCCCCGATCCATACATTTTACTGTGTGAAATCATTTCTGGAAGGTTGCAATTTGTTTAAGTGGCACCAGCAGTGTGCCTGGTCTCTTGGGATTGGATGGAGGAACTTTGGGACTTGCAGGGGGTTGTGGCAGCGGCTCTTGGCAGAGATTCGAACACACGACGTCCTGATGTGAGAACTCCGCAGGTCAGCCATTTGAACCAGCGGCAGGTTAAAAGAAGAGGCGTTGCGGTGACTGGAACTGTAATTGTACCGGCGGCGCCGCCTCCCGCGGTGGCTGAGCCGAAGTATAGAGGAGTACGGAGGCGGCCATGGGGAAAGTTCGCAGCAGAGATACGCGACTCGGCAAGGCAGGGCTCTCGGCTTTGGCTAGGGACATTTGATACAGCAATGGAGGCTGCGCTTGCTTATGACCGCGCTGCTTTAGCCATACGTGGCCCCCTCGCAGTGCTCAATTTCCCTTTAGACGCCGCCGCCGCCGCCGCCGCTTCTCCTCTGCCGCCGAGGAAGAAGCAGCGGACCGATAAGAGTATGCTGCAGGTTCGACTAGAGCCACCTAATACGGCGATTGAGTCGTGGCCGGTATTATTTCAGCCTGAAAGTTAGTTGCATGCTTTGGCGGCGAACATTGCCGACGGCTTTCCTTCCATGGCTGCATTCCCCGGCGGATACAGTGGCTGTACTTGAATTAATTTTACAGTCTTATCAGTTTGTCTTTTCTCCACATATTGATTGGCGTGGAGAATTTTGTTGTTTATGAGTTTTGTATAGGGATGTATATTCATTGAATATATGCTAAGCATGGGTGATTTTGTTCAGTGTGGAGGGTTTGAGGTTGTCTATTTACTGAGTATATGCTCTATAACTATCTCATTGTATTTGTACGGTTGTTTCTGACTACCTATTTGTTTCAGTCTTCGAACTTGTCCGCAGGTCAGTCTTCCGACATTGGATGCAGCGAATATAAGTCCAGTTCACGACAAAATCAGCTTCTCCATATTTGTGTGGTTCTTCTAATTTCACTTTGTTTCCAACTCATGGTGAAGTTCCATCTTCATTACACAGACAGTAACACCTGCATCAGTGCCTTTTTAAGGGGATCTGAAAAATAATCCCTTATTCATGTAAGGGAGTAATTTTTTTCTCAACTTGTGCAGAATATCGCCTTTGAGCAGAAAGGGCATTGGAATTCTATGAAAAGCAGTTCAGATAAAACAGACGTACTACCAGCGGCATTGATGAATTAAGTTGCCAATGTAAGAAATTTGATGGATAAATATTCGGTTGCGAAGGGTAAATGAGCTTGAATTCTGTGCAACAAACCATATTCACTGGTACAATCTTCCAATTTAGGGTGTTGTATGTGCCTTTCAAGCAAATTCCGTTAGTTAATTTTTTCCTGGTTCGGACAGATTTTCAAAATTTCTAGATAATTATCTCTTTTGATTTTGTTCCGCCCCATACAGATGTTTGTACAAACAGTGCTGTTTGTGGTAGCTTCAGTTTTCTGCAGGGGGTTTTGTTGTTACAGTATTTTTCTGCCAAGCAGCAGAATTATGATCATTCGAAATGAGGAGAAGCCTTGATGGTATGACTTGTTCAGGATCTACGCCAATTGTTTCTTGTTTGGCAGCTTCCCTCCATTGATGCCATGGATCTATCACTACAATAATGTGAAAAGGTATACTCTGAACCAGTTTTTTAAGAAACATTCCTCAATGGATGATGGAATCATGGAACTATTACCACCTTCCTGTTGAATTTAACTGGAAGCAGCCTTATGAGTTTTATCAACTTCTGTGTCATTTTTCATCATTTCTTTGAACTACAAATCCAGACAATGTTTCTTATGCCTCTTTAATCGTAATGTGTCGCATACAGTGATAAAAAAGAGGTCTTATAATCCAAATTTGTCCTCTAAAACAGCAGAAATTCTGAACTTTGTTTTTAAAATTACTTTTAAGTTTAGAGTCATCACAACTTTTTTATTTATGCAATTGTCATATTCTTATTCTTGTTTCTTAAGAGAAAGAACAGGTTCAATGAATTTGAGAATAAATTGATATGCTTTCTCATTTTTGCAGTATTCAGTAGTTAAACTCACAACTGTAGCACAAGATTCATGTTTTACAAGGTTTCCATTTTTTAGCCCTTCTAGGATTGGCATTCTACTCATGCCACAAGTTTTATTATTTTGTTTGGAAGCCACAATATTAATGCAATTATTATTTTGTTTGTAGGCCACAATATTAATGCAAGGGAAGAATCATGTTCACTTATGACAAAGCAAATGCTAGTCATTGTCTTTTGCCTTGGAATAGTGGAGCAACTCTTAATGGTCATCTATTTCATGTCTTTAGCAACCCTTCATTCTTGATTATATTAATTTTAAACAAAAATATTATTTATAAATTAAATGAATCATTATTTAATGACATATATTTAAGAAATTAGACTAATCAAATAAAATGTATATACATAAGAATAACTGCTCTAGATTAGTTAGTTCTAGAGAACAATAGTTGAGAATTATAAATATTGAACTCAATCAATAGACATGTGCATAATGTAAAAAGAAAATAAATGTATTTAGCTTGATAATTGACTTATATATAAATATTGAAGAAGATTTGAATTTGGTAAGTCTTAGGATTTGGAATGGTTAATATTTGAGTCATAATCACCTTTGTAATTAGAATTTTGGTTGATTCTATATAGGAACAAATTTGATTGTTTGTGATTGATCAATGACCACTATCTTGTCTTGTACCCATGAACTTGACATGTGTGATTTTGAGATCGCTTCATTTCACTTTGCTTGATATACCTTGACTACTTACGTGTTTCTTGATTATCTATAGGGGTTAGCAGTATTGTTGAATACCTTTCTTAGGATGCCATACAATTGAATGATGAAGGCATTGTGCCTTAATCAACCCCTTGGGTTTGAATTATATAAAAAAAAAACTCTTCAATCATGCAAATGCCACTAGGATGATTATGCAAAGCTCTATTTCTTTGAAAGCACCAATTTAAGTTTGTGGATGCAAATGATATTTGAATTATCTAATGATTGGGATGAATGCATTGATTGCTTTCAAATATAAGGAGATAACAACATAAATTGCACAAACTTGTGATTTGTTGAACCTAGGTAAGAAGTTGGCCATATTTGAATTGAAAAGTTTAAATGATGGTGGGATGGCTTTGTGACCATGATGACAACCTTGAGACTACAAACTAGTCTAAGGATAGAAAAGGTGCTAGATCACAATTGATAGCATGTGCATGGAAATACATGCAATGTGAGAGTAAGAAATAAATGGATAGAATGAATGTATAAGGTTGTGTGAACATGGGAAAGGGGATATGTCTAGGTGTATATAAAGGTGTAATGGAGTAGGTGGATAACATAGGGCAAGGTGCCTAACTTTGCACAAAATTATGCCATTTGTCAATTTGTCTATGTATCAAAGCACCCCCCAAAAATAGACATATAAGTAAATAAGAAATGGCATGGGTATACAAATTTCATCATTATATTTTCTCCCCATTTTGATTTGCATGTGACTCCTAGAATGATCACATATCTCAAAGTATGTAGCACTTACAAACATGCCTATACATTAAATATTCAAGCACTCAAAGGTTATTGACATGTGGCCCATATAATTTAGTCATCCTTGAAAGGATATGATCATGTGTATTTACTTTCTATGTATTTATTTTCCATAGGACAAGTTTTATAAGGACATGCAATCATCTATGTATATCTAGATGTAAAAATTTTAGTCATGGGATGTGCCCCCGAATAATTGGCTATATCCATATAATATAGGGAATTATTAGAAGAGAAAAAATAAAAATAAAAAGCATATGTGATCTAAGCATGTAAATATTATAATCATGTAAGCATAGAGGCATACAATCATGTAATCATATAACATTTAATCATGTATCAATATAAGCATATAACAATGACTATAAAGAATGCATTGTGTAAACACATGAGCCATAGATGGTATCATTAAATAAATATTAAAATATATTTAAAATATTAATATATAAAATATAATATATAATTAATTAATATATACTAGATATATTAATATTAATATAATATACATTATATAATACAAATAATATTTATTATATTATATTTAAATATAATATAAAAAAAATTATTTGATGGATTGCTGCAAGGGAGTTTTAAATATCATATTTATTATAATAAAAGTATAAATGAAACTACAAGGAGCTAGAAGAAATATATACATATCTCTCTCCCCTTTCCTCTTTACTCTCTATCTCCCTTCACTCTCTCTGTCTACCTCTCTGTCTATTCCTTCCACCTTACCTCTCTCTACTTACCTCTCCCTACCTCCTTCCCTCTCTCACTCCCTCCCACCCTACCTCACTCCCTCCCACTATCCCTCTTTAATTCTCTCTATCTCTCCTCTCCCACTGTCCCTCCTATCCTACCTCGACCTTCCTTTACCCCCCCCTCTCTACCTCTCTCTTCCCTTCCCCCTCTACTTCTCTCTATCTACCCTCAATCTATCCCTCTACATACCTCTCCCTTTGTCCCTCCTAGCATACCTCTCACTATCTACCTCTCCCTTCCTGTTGGAAATAGGATGCCATTTAATTGCAATCCTAAAAAATTAGTTATTTCATGTATATCCTAAGTTCCTGAAATGTGTTTATCAACACTAGGATTAAGAAGGAATTAATAATTGTTGAAATAATCATATTAATTGACATTTGTAAGTTATTATAAATGTTAGGAACATGTGGGGACGCCTTGGGATGGGCTCCTACAAAATAGAAGCACATGGGCACACACATGGGAGGTGACACTCACCTTAAGTTCAGTTAACTGAGTGGTAAATTATGTATACTTCAGAAATGCATCCTAGGTTCCTACAAAATAGGGATTTTGTTTTATGCATGTTGAGTACCTATAAAATAGGGTTTGAAGTTCAGTTCAGTTCAATTGAAGTTTAGTTCAGTTTAGTTCAATTCAAGTTCAGTTATCTTCAGTTAGTTTTAGTTGTGCATGTTAGTTGACTTCAGTTAACTTGAAATGCATGGCTAATAACTTGAGTTGCATGATAGATAATAGGAACTACCTTTAGTTAACAGGAGATGACCATTCTTGCATGAATGGTGTTGAGAAATGTTTCAGTTAACAAGAAATATCTTGGACCCACTTTGGGCGCCCAAGTTGGCTTCTTGGAATTAACTCCTTTTCATGCAGAGATATTTTTGAAGGCCTAGTTAAGTGGGGCCCTCTTTTGGGCGCCAACTTTGAGGATAAAGCCTTAAGATATTTACAAGATGAAGACTAAGTTGTGACTTCAGTTTGGTACGCCCAAATGGAAGAGGCAGATGGTTTGGCATTGATTTTCACGGTACAACTCCACTTGCATGAAATAGGCGTACCTTTAAGGGTTAGGGCTTGAGAATTGTTTGTGTAACTCATTTGGAGTTTAAAATGTTGGAGAAAGTCTATATATCTCAAGCAAGTTGTAGAGAAAGTTTGTAAGTTTTATTTGCAGGTTGTGAAAAAGTTTGGTGAAGGCAAACGAGGCATTCTCAAGCAAGAATTGAAGCTATTGTAATCTACTTCAAGATTGGAATAATAGATCAGTTCTTGGTAGAGGTTTTTACCCGAAAGGGTTTTCTCCACGTTACATGCTTGTGCAATCTTTCCAATATCCTGTCTACTTCTTCTATCAACTTCTGTCTATATTCTACAAACAGTAAAAAAGGATTAATCAGATAATCACCCACAAAGAATATGTAACAAAGAAAATACATATTTAGATCAGCAATATTAAAGTTTTACAAGGTATTAAGCTATTAAAACACCTCAATTTTCAACACTTCCTACCTCCATCCCTCTCTACTTCTTTCTGTCTCCCCTCTCTTCGTCCCTCCAACCCTACCCCTCTCTCCACATATCTCTCCCTCCTTCCCTCTCCCTTCCTCCCTCTATCCCTCCACCCTACCTCTATCTCTCTCTCTCTCTCTCCCCTACCCTAACTCTTTTTCTACCTATCCCTCCCTACCTCCATCCCTCTCTAGGTAAGTGCACCATTCTATGACACAAAAATGGCTCTTAAGATGCCACTTTTTTTTTGAAATCAACATAATTTGATGTGCATGAGAAAATGAAGATAGTTATACTCAAAATTTGAAGACACAACAATAACAAGAGTTGAAGTGCTCTGAGTCTAGTTTCTAAGCTTTTTTTTTTTTTTAAATAATGAAGATTAAGGGTTTCAAAAGGGGAGGGGCGGGGAGGCAAAACATGATAAAATAGCATAGCATCTGAGGGCCCCCCCTTTTCATTAATTTTTTTTTAAAATATAAAAAATATAAATAGTGAGAAATTAGCTAACACCATTTAGTCTATCCCCATTCTTTCGCCTAATTTTTTTAATGAATATATAATATTTTATGAATTTTCAAAGTGGACACATCCTAAAAAGTTGAAATTTGAGCATGTTGGCCCCCTTAATTTTTTGAAAACTAATCGAAAATCGATTCTTTTTTTCTTATCATGTGTAGAATCGAGTCTAGTTTAAAAAATGTGATTTTTTTCAAGATTCAATGAACGAGTAAAAATCTATCCTAAAACTAGCACATGTTGGTTTTTGACAAAAAACAGAGGCAATAACAAGAGGAGTTATGGATGAAAACCTTAACATAATTAAAATGTAAAAAATATATATATATATATTTAGATAGCTAAGAGAGAGCCTAATTTCATCATGATTTTTTTTATAAACTTGCATTGAAATACGTGCAAACAAGACGGTTAACATGACCAAAAAATGTAAAAGTTTGGTATCCTCTTGAGAAAATCACGTCCATAAGTAGCTCATTTGGCGAGTGCCAAATGGGATGTGCCATTTGGAGAGCGCCAAATTTGGTGCTTACCAAATGAATTGCATTGACAAAAAACTAACTTTGCTTTCTCTTTGTGTCTCTCTCCATCACTTTAATAATGCTTAGAGTTCACAGTTTACGATCATTGATGGATAGTTGAGGTTTTACCTTTCACTCCTTCTTTGCCTCCTTCCCTCTTAACCAATACATACCCATTAGATCTCTCAACCATCTCTAGGTCTCTCCTACACTCTCTACCTCATCTTCCATCCTTAGGGTTTAAGGTATACCTGGTTAAGAGTTTAATGTATAGGATAACTCCCCCTCTCAGGTCTCTTCCTCCCTCTATCCCTCCCACCCCCTCTCTCTCAAGTTTCTCCCTCCCTCTATCCTTCCCACCCCTCTCTCTCAAGTCTCTCCCTCGCTCTATCCCTTCCACCCTTTGTCACTTGGATCTCTCGCACCCCCTCTCCCTCTCTCAAGTCTCTCCCTCCCACCCTAACTAGAAAAATATCTCTCCCTCGCTCTCTCCCTCCCACCCTTTGTCTCTTGGATCTCTCACACCCCCTTTCCCTATCTCATGTCTCTCCCTCCCATCCTAACTAGACAACTCTCTCTCCCTCGCAAGTTTCTCTCTCTTAGGTGTCTCCCACTCCCTCTCTCTCTCTCTCCCTCTCCCTCTCCCTCTCAAGTCTCTCTCTCTCTCGGGTCTCTCTCTCTCCTAGCTCTCTCTCTCTCTCAGGTCTCTCTATCATCTCCCACTCCCTCTCTCTCTCCCTCTCTCAAGTCTCTCCCTCAAAATATCCCTCCCACCCCTCTCCCTCTCTCAAGTCTCTCCCCCCACCCTAACTAGATAACTATCTCTCTCTCCCTCTCAAGTCTCTCTCAAATCTCACTCCCTCCCACCCCTACTTAAAAAATCTCTCAATCCAACCCCCCTCTCACACTCCTCTCTCTTAGGTCTCTCCTCAAAATATCCCTCCCAACCCTCTCCCTCTCTTAGGTCTCTCCCCCCACCCTAACTAGATAACTCTTTCTCTCTCTATCTCCCTCTCAAATCTCTCTCTCTTAGGTCTCACTCTCTCCCACCCTACCTAGACTACTCTCTCTCACTCCAACCCCCTCTCTCTTAGGTCTCTCCCTCAAAATATCCCTCCCACTCCTATCCCTCTCTCAGGTCTCTCCTCGCCACCCTAACTAGATAAATCTCTCTCCCTCTCAATTCACTCTCTCTCTCTCTCTCTCTCTCTCTCTCTCTCTCTCTCTCTCTCTCTCTCGTCTCACTCCCTACCACCTTACCTAGAAAAATCTCTCTCACACTCCCTGAGGTATTACGATTTAAGGGTTGAGGGGTTGAGGTATTACGGTTTAAGGTTGAGGGTTGATGGATTAAGGTTTAAGGGATAGTGTTGAGGGATTAGGGTTGAGGGTTTAATGTGTAGGGTAGAGGGTAGAGGGTTTAGGGTTTAAGGTATAGGGTTGACGTATTATGGTCAAGGGTTTCGGGTTTAGGGTGTTAGCATAGAAAATGAAATGAGCTGTTTGAAATAATGCCTCAAAGAAATGTGGTCTCATGGTGATGTCCATCTCCATGAGACCACATTTCTTTGAGGCATTTTTCAAACAACTCACTACCTTGTTTCATAAAATTCTTTGGTAGACATGTATGAAAAATGTGGTAGCATAGACATGTTTCATAAAATGCTTTGGCAAAAATGTATGGAAAATGAGGTAGCATAGAAAATGAAGTGAGCTATTTGAAAAATGCCTCAGAGAAATGTGGTCTCATGGTGATGTCCATCAACATGAGACCACATTTCTTTGAGGCATTTTTTCAAACAGCTCACTACCTTTTTTCATAAAATGCTTTGGGAGACATGTATGAAAAATGATTTGGTATACATGTATGAAAAATTTGGTAGCATAGACATGTTTCATAAAATTCTTTGGTAGACATGTATGGAAAATGTGGTAGCATAGAAAAGGCAGTAAGTTATTTGAAAAAATGCCTAAAAGAAAATTGGTATCATGGTGATGCATGAAAAGAAAATGGAAGATGTGGTAGCATAGACAAGGCAATGATTTGATTGCAATTAAATTTTTTTCATAGATAGATCAACATCTATTTATTAGTTGTGCAACATGAAGTAATGCTTTGAGTTTGAAAAATATGCAATGGAATGTAATCAACGATATGAATATGTTTCATAAAATGCATTACTTACTTTTGTTCTTTGTGTGTTTGTGAACATGTAGCATTCAATGTCATGCCAAGGAAACGAGCAAAGAATCTAACACTGGATGAACGTGAAGCTAAAAATGCAAGGAGAAGAGAAACAAAAAGGCAAGCTCATGAAGAAAAGAAATTGCAGCCCATAGAGGAAGAAATTCCTGTGCAATCTAAGAGAGATGTCAAATTGGAAACATAAAGGGAGCAGATGCAAAAAACTCGTGCAAGGAGAGAAATGAATCCGGAAGTTGGGGGAACATCATCAACCATAAGTGAATTTCAATGCGCACCATCTACAATATCTCATGTTCAAAGTACATCAGCAATCACATCTCTAGTTGAAGAGACACCATCAACAACATGTGGTTTTGAAAGTACATCAACAAACACATCTCTACTTGAAGACACTCCACATACCACATCTCAAGTTGGAGGTACAACATTGTTCACATGTCAATCTCAAGGTATGTCATCGATTTCACCTCCAATTGAAGGTACACCATCTATCCCCGATTTTGTTGACATTCCTAATGTTGACACAACTTTACCTTTGAGAACTCCTCCTAGAGTTTTGTATAGAAAACCTAAATATATGATTGATATTTATGCCATTGTTTTGAAACCAATGGCTGATAAGATTCCAAAATGTACATGTCAAAGATACGTGAAGAGGATATGGAGTTTATTTTTTGATAAGCTAAGTGAGGCTGGAAGATGTCAACTATTTTTTGAAATGATGAGGCAACTCAATTTTAGGCACACCATGAAGATTCTTGGACTAAGAACATCGGAAGAATCAAGTGAAAAATCCATTGTAAAGAATTTGACGAGTGCATACGAGAGTGTGGGTTCTACCTCACACACGAAATATAGTTGTGCCACACGACGTGTGATGACAACATTGTTAAGTAGTCAAACTAGGAATAAGATGAACCTTACAAAGACAAGTAAATCTTTGAAAATAAGTAGATCATCTCTAATGAGAGACAAAAGAAGGTGTGAAAGAGTGGACGATCCAAATAACAATGAGTTATGGGCATTCTCAGGTAGACTACCACAAAAAGATAAAGAAATTGTTCAAGCCTTGAGATCTCTAATACAAGATTTTTGGAAGGATAACACAATGGTCTCTCCTAGTCAAAGATGTGTTGTAAGAAGGAGAATTTTTAGTCAAATCCATGAGCACATCCAAAGAATTTTTTAGATGCCACTCAAACCCAATTTTTTGCTAATTTTGTAGTGAGGTTTCCTCAAGTTAAAATATGTCAAAGATTTTTTGAAATGCTAAAGCCTTTTTATGTCAAAATAAATAACACACACACTACTTATTGTCGTAGAGTACATATTGATTTTTTTAACCATTATGATGTTTATCAACGTATATGTGTAGATATGCATACTAACAATGTTTTGGAGGAATGTAACATAAGGCCTCCACCTAAATCTTTAAGGGATTTCTTATCAAAACTTTTATGTGAAAGAGTGGATGGTCAAATTTTTTACAAGAAATTATGTTTGGATGGAACATGTGATCATTGTGGTGGCATGCAACATTTGCCAATTTTCCAACACATGGCTAGTACACATGCAATTGGAAACAAAATTGTGGAATTTGGAAAATACAAGACAGTGGCTTATATTATAAAAGATGGGAAAGAAGCTAAGAAGTGTGAATTGGTCAGTGATAAGATTCCAGTGTATTCGTTTATGGGCATTTTTTGTGATCATGTGGTCTCTGAGTATGCAAGGAATACACAGAGCTTGATGGTTGGAATCATAGTTCAAGTTATGCAAGGAAACGTTTCCACTTCATAGCATCATTTCAGTTGTCAACTTCATAGAGAACTACACACTACAACCACAAAATGAGGTGAAATCACAATACTACAACTCCACACAAGTTGCTATATTTGTGCATATAAAATTTATTCATGCAAATGATAGTACACAGGATATCAGGAAGGTATTGAGGGAGTATCACTTTTACATTAGTGATGATCACACACATTCTACAAAGTTCGTGCAAGGTTGCTTTCAGATGTTCTATGCTAATTTGGCTAGCAGGGGCATATCATTCAGTCAACATATTATTGTAGTGTAGGAAAAAGTATCCCTTTTTCACACTTAATTTGGAAATAAATGTTAAATAAAAAGAGCTAAATTATACCTTAATTTTTTTTGATGAATAAGCAACTATCTATATTAAATTAAGATGAAGTTACATATTCGTGCAAAAAAAGGATGGGTGGTAAGAAGGCACACCCCGAGAGTCAAATGGGCAGCACCCAAAAAAAAACAAAAATTAACTAGTCACATGGGCCAAGCTTGGAAGTCCATGATTACAAAACATATAAAAAAAAGGCCATTAGGCGGCCAAAGTAGTGCTAGCAGAGCCAAAAGGGTCTCTGTCATCCATGTTCTTCCCCCATAGATCAGTAGAGGGTGGAATGGCGTCAAGAGGAGCACCCCAACCATCGTCAACATCTTTTTCCTTCTCTTTATCTTCATCCTCGTGCCGAGGCAAGATTCCAAGGGCCAGACGTGGAAATTTTTTACCAATATCTGGCCACCCAGAGCCAAAAGCAGGAGGATCATTAGAGGGCCACTCAGAATCACCACCGTCGCTCCCAGAGACATCGCCAGAGGGCCACCATTGGCTAGCCCAAGGCGGAGGAGAGCGGGTTCACCGAGGAGGGCGAGAATCCTGCTAAAGAGGAGGTTAAGAGCAAGGACATGCAAAGCTAGTTCATTGTTGGCCTTAAGAAGGCGATCGACTGTGAGAAGAGGTGGGAAAAGCAGGCACTCGATCAATAGTACATGGGGCATTTCCCTAGTGATCCAACAGAACTTACAAGTGAGCAACCTCAAGTGTAACTTTGTTAGCTTGCACCTGAATCTGTAAGAGCACATTAGAACAAATAATAGATTTAGAATATAAAGAAACATTAATATCTATTTAAGAATGAGAAAATATGTAGGCATTTCTATCTTTCCAGAGATTAAAGAGGATTTCCACCCTGAAAGTGTGCCAAAGCTAGGTAAATTTTGCAAGAATTCTGGGCGAATCTCCTAGAAGAACCATATGCTAAGAAAACGGCTTCGGCCTAAAGGGATGAAAGAACTCATGAATCCAAGTCCAAAGTCGTTGAGCTCCAGGACAAAACTAGAAAAGATGTTTAAAAGTCTCAACTTTCCCACAAAAAGGGCAGTGAGGGTCCTGGACCCCCAAGTGAACAAGTCGAGAGCCCATAGGCAAGCCTTGGAAAATAATACACTAAGAAAAGTGAGCAAGTTTCAGATTAACACTTGCAGACCAAGTGGCAACAAATCTTTTACGCCAGACATGAGCGGAGGATTAGAGAAGCCACCTCTGGTTCAAACTTTGGATCATAGGAAAGTATGGTGAAAACCACTTGTAACGAAGCCAAGGCTTGTAGTTCCGGAAAGGGGTGTATGGAAACCACTTACAGTCTTTCCACCAGGATTTGGTCCCATGAATTCCAACCTTATGAAGTATTTATGTAGGAATAGCATTCACTAGACCATCATAAGTAGAATGGTCTTGGTTTTGAAGCCTATACAAGGCACACAATTTTTCTCACTGTATGATATGCATCGTGGGTCTATGAAATAATTGTTGGAGGGTATGGATGCCCTTCTTGTGGAATTTGAGCGCTTTAAGCCAAGGCAACTTAGCCAATGACTGACCATTACAAGCAAAAAGAGGCAACCACCAAATATTCTGCTGGTTGAGTGAAAGCCCATCACGAAACCCAGAGCCAACCCACCAGAGCCAAGGCTTGACAGCCTCCTAGGCATGCCAAATAATTTTGGCCACAAAAGTCCCAACAATTTGGACTAGTTCCTTCATGACCAGAAGGGTTTGAAAGTCGATCCACTTCCAGGCGGGTCTATGAGCAGGAAAGCCTAATTGAATACAATGCCTGAGAAGAATTTTCCAGGCCTCATCCCCAGTAAGGGCATAGATAATCCATTTAACACATAGAGAAATTCCTTGTCATTGGGTGGAGAGCACCTCGAGTCCTCCCGAATCTTTGGGAAGGCAAAAAAATTCCCAAACAACATGGTGAAAACCTTTGTGGGACTCAAAAGAGGCGTAAAGAAAATATCTGAGCAAATTTTCAAGCTTGCCATAGGTAGATTTGGAAGGGGCCCAACAGGAGGAATAATAGACATGGGTAGCTGCCAAAACTTTAGAGCACACCTGAAATTTTCCTGCCAAGGAAAGAGGCTTGGTAATCCAATAAGCAAGCTTCTACTTGACTCTGGAAAGCACAGCTTGCCATAGCTCAACTGGGGATGCCTGGAAATCAAAGGGAATGCCCAAGAACCAAAATTTTTCTCCTGGCCCAATCCACTTCCAATTATACTGTTGAAACCGAGGAGGAGTGGGAAAAATAGACTGTTTGTAGCACAAAGTTTTGTGCCACTGAATGGCATCGCCAAAAGCCAGACAAAAAGTATTAAGGAAATCTAGGGCCGCTTTAATAGTCTCTTCTTCCTCTAGGAGAGTGGGGAAAGAGTCATCCGCAAAATGGCCATTAACTAGCTGATTCAGAGAGTTGGGCAATGAAATACCCTTGACACGTTGTTGGGAAATCGCATTGGCCAAGAGGTAGCCAAATCCTTCAGCTGCAAGCACATACAATGAGGGGACAAGCGAGCACTCTTGCTGAATGGAACAAAAAATTCCAAAGGCAGAAGATTGGCAACCATTGATGGTGATACGAGCAGAGGCATCCACAAAAAGCATACAAACAACCTGAATAAAATTAGGCCCAAAACCCAAAGCTTGCAACATAGCAAGCATAAAAAGCCATTCAATGCGATCATAGGCTAAATTGGAAAAGTCAATTTTAACAAAAATGGCTTTCTGGTTTAAATATCGGGCCCATTCCATGCCTTCCCAAACAACAATAATATTATCCAGAATGAACCTGGATTTGACGAACTCGGTTTGCTTCGGGCACACAATCTAAGGAAAGAGATGGCAGATCTTCAGAGCCAAAGCCTTGGCAATAATTTTGTAGGAGATGTTGAGAAGTGTGATTGGCCTCCAGTTGCAGATGTCTTCCAGATCCCTAGATTTAGGTATGAATTTTATATTTCCTTTGTTTATTAAGTTACCTAGATAATTAACATGAAAAGCCTCTAAGTAAACATGATGCAAATCTTGCCCAATGCAGTCCCAAAGGGCCTTGTAAAATTCACAAGGGAAGCCATCGATCCCCGAGGCTTTTTCATTAGCCATGGAATGAACAAATTCCTTGACAATTGATTGTAAAAATTTCTCTGGGTCGGGGAAAGCCTATTTGGCACAACAGAAAGGCAATCCTGAAGGGCTTGTTATTGCACAAGCGTGGGTTCCTGTGTAGTGAAAAACCTGCTCATAATGATGCACAAAGGCCTGGAGAATGTCAGTGAGCTCAAAAAGCATCTGAATGTCGTCTTTGATTTTTTTAATGCCTGGGGATGAGTGTCTGGCATGCAACGCCAAAAAAAACTCTTTGGAGGCACGATCACCAATTTTCAGCCAATGTAGCCGAGCTTTGATCTGCGCACCTCTGACAACGTAATTGTTAGCCAATTGCTTTTTGTGCCTTAAATTCACCACCCTGACTTGCAATGATGGGGAAAAAGGGGTTGGCTGCTAGAGCTTCAGTAGCTAAGTGCAGGTCGACGGTGGTAGCTTCATAAAATCGCTGATGAAAGATAGCCAACTGGCATCCATAAATACACATAAATCTAGCCGTGCATGTGATAGCATCGTTCCACCAGCTAATCCAACCTATATGATGAGCTGGTCTACACTCCAAATTCCACACTCTATGAATGTGGGCCAGGGTAGGCTTGTGACAGAGCAGAGACATGTTAAAAAAGAATTGAGTTTTAAACGTGCGAGGTTGACATGACTCCCATTCAATGCGAAAAGAAATAGGGAAGTGATTGGACAGAGTCACATCCTCTAACGGCTTAGCTGGCAGAGGAGAGCTATCAAAAGAAAAAAAATATTGAGCCAAGATCATGGCATGATCAAGGCATTTAAATATTTTTTCAAAACCAGCTCTATAATTACACCAAGTGTGCCAGAGAGAATGAGAATGGTGGCAACCAGTATTGGGATCAAAAAGTCCCAATTTATTGAGCATGTAGAACCATGCCTCCCACTCATAAGCTTCCCATCTGAATGGTAGAGTTCCATCCTTGTCATATGCCATCTCAACCATATTGAAATCCTCGCATAGTAACCAAGTGGAAACTAGTAAAGAATCAACAATCCAACACCAAAGAAAATATCACTCCACAACATCATTAGAGGCATAGACATTAATAATCCCAAAGGAATGATTATCAATGTTAAGAAGAATCTAGACGAGCCGATGAGAAGGATTAGACCCATGGTCAACAACAAAAGCATGCCATTGTGGGGACAAAAGGGTGACAGCTCCACCACACCCAACCTCATGCATAGTGCAAAACATTTTATTGGCCGACCAAATAGAACGGCAAGTTGAAGCAAGCAAAAATCCAAAAAATTTAACCTCTTGGAGACAAAGCACTTCAATACCAGAATATTTTTGCAAAGTATCCCTAACAGAATACTTTCTAGAGAGGTCTTCCAGACCTCGAATGCTCCATGAGAGGAAGTTCATGAGTGAAACTCCTCCATATTGTCGGAGTTTGGCTCCTCTTCATTCAGGGAAGAGAAACAATTTTGCAAAAAATATTGTGGAACTGAACCAATCTGAATAGATGAAGAGGAAAATCTCCATTTTTCTTGCACATATTCACCCTCTTCACGTGGTGGAGATGGGCTACGAGACCACTTTTGAGCTCCTGACATGGGAGGAGAAATGCTCGGCTGAACAAACATAATGACAACAGGTTGAGGCGTTGCCTTTTTCATGGGTTGCACCGAAGCATTAGCAGCTCCAATAGGAGCATTCGTCCCCTTCCCTGAAGGGTTTGAAATGACCTTTGATGATTCAGAGGATTTAGAGGCCGACCCAGAACCAGTTGACTTATTTTTTCGGTTTGTAACCGTGGTCCACTTTTCATCAACCTTAGCAGAAGGTTCCACCTAACGAGGCTTTTCAGTATCTTGTGACAGAGAAGGTGTGCGAGGCACTGCCAAAGGGTAGTCCTTAATCTTGTGGTTGGCTGACTGAAACCTATAACATGTGTTGGGCAAGTTAAAATAAGTGACTTTTTGGTTATGTCAGAGAGCTCCAATTTGAATATCAATTGATTCTTTCAAATCCTTGGAGAGGTCTATTTCCACACAAACCCGTTTCTGGGGTCGAGCCTGGAAAAACCTATTTGGCTCAACGCAAATAACCCTCCCCCAGTGAGGATGCAATATGGTTCAAAAAAGGCACACAAGGAAAAGGAAAACCAAGGAATTCAATCCAAACCGGGACCCACAACTTGGTGTCATCTTAGACAACAAAATCCTGGGTCCATGCCTAAAAAACTAGCAAGGATGACCTAACATACTAGGGACCGTGGGCTAAGATAGCCTGGACATGATTGACTTCCACGAAGTGGAACAAAAAAGAACCCTTGGTCAAATTTTGGACCATATCAAGGTGGACCCCATGAGGGACCCAGGCCTTGTTGACCCATTCTTTCAACACACTTTCAGGGGGAGTCCTCCCAACAAAATAACCCACAAGGGTGTGTTACTCAAGCCATTGGCAAGTAGAATCAAAATCTGGTAAAGGAAAAATCACATCAACTGGGGAGTTAGAATTCTTACCTCGTGAAAGACTTTCAGAACAAACTTCTGGGGACGTTTGTTTGGAGGAGGAGCCATTGAGCTACGTCGTCGAGTTGTTAACACCAACATGAATTGCTGGGTTAGAGTCAATGGAAGGTATATTAAAACACAAACACAATAGTAAATGCGGTTGTACACACAAGAAAAGAGGGGTTCCCTACGTAGAATGCGTAGTATGATGCAAGAGGGGCCAAGGGTGACCGCAGAAACCACAAAACCCTAGCAGAGCTCATCTATGCCCTAATTTAGTGTTGTAATATGTATTTTACATATTCACTTTAAGTTTAGGGCCCTATTAAATAAAATTGACTTAATTGTGCCTTATTTGTGGTGTCGTCAGGTGTACCTTTACACTTTCACACTTATTTAGGGATTTATTAATTAATTGAGGTTAATTTTCCTTAATTCGTCCCTCTAATTCAAATCCAAGCCTAATTAATTGCAATTTCTGAAGAGGAAAACCCGACATTCATTAATTCCTTAACATAACAGTTATCATTGAGCAATGTGTGTCCTAGGTAAGTGACCTAGGACCCATTTGATTAAGGGAAAATGGGTCCTCACTTAGACCTAGGACCTAAATTTTTATTGTGTTTTTTGGGAGTATTTCAATGATTTCAAATGTATATTCACATGTCGGTTTGTGTTATTTGAATTTTGGGAATTAATGTTACATACCTATAAATATAAGGTCATTTCACTAAGTTTCATCCTAGAATTTTCAAGAGAGCATTCCTATAGCAAGTTTATGAGATCAAGAGCATTTCAAGGCATTCAAGAGAAGATTTAGTGAAGAGTTATTGTAGCAATCAAGATCCATTATCATGTCAAATTATTCTTGCATCGTGCATGTTATTTGAGCTAATATGTTGATGTAGTGTTCAAGATCCGTTCAAGCATTCAAATGCATTGTTTCAAATCAAGTTTCAAGATCAAGATCCACATCCATTGAAGCCATTTCATGCTAGTTGCAAATCCACATTCCAAGGTTCAAACAAGGGTTTGGTGAGTTGTGATATAGGTTTTGTTCATTCATCATTCCTTTCATGCTATTTCATTTCAAGGTTTAATTACCAAAATGGGGTTTGACCAAGGCAAACTCACATTCACCAACAACAAAAAATTTTCCCCTCTTGATTTGTATTTACAGATTTTAGGTGGAAGATCTCTTGAAGAACAAAATTGTAAAGTTGTCAAAGTTGCATTTATTGTCATCATTGTTACAATTTCATGGAAACTCACCTACAAGATTTATTTTTGGCTGTTCGATTGTGAAAATCGAGGATCTGGGAGTGCAGACACAATAAAAGAGAACCCATAAACTATTTTTACAGAGCCCTAGCCAGGACCCATTCACCATAGGGTGAATGAGTTCTCAATTAGCTTTAAAAAGGAACTTTTGGTGACTGGTATACATCATTTTCCCTTTCTTAGATTTTCATTTTTATTTCTGGTTCCATGAGGATTGAGCTTAATCTATTAGATGCACTTTGTAAATTGCATTTTAGAGTTAATTTTCTATTTTTAATCTTTCTCCCCAAAGTTTTGTTTAATCAATACCCCCATCCTTGCAAAAAAAGGAAATAAACATATTTACACTTTGAATTGACTCACCTCAAGGTTGACAGTCCTTTCATTATGTGCATCTCATTTCCTAATGAAACAAAGGAGAATAGGTCTATCTACTATCATTTTGGTGAACCCCCTTTTTCTTTCAATTCAACCCCACAACCTATTTTCCCTTGTTTCAATCATATGGTCAGATAAATGTACATTGCAATTCAAGAACTCCAAAATGTTTTACTAGTTGAGTAGGATGCATAAGATTAGTGGCATTCAACATATGTGGAATTTATCATAGGCCAAGCATGGAAAGGGGGAGCATCATGGAGTAGGTGCATGTATCAAAAAAGCCTTAGTACGAGAAGAGTTAAAGTACAAAGATAGTCCAAATTTGACAGATGTAAAATCAATTGTCCAGTGGTGCAATAATGCAATGGGTCTAGGTAATAAAGGTAATTCTTTAGTTCATAGATTTTTTTGGTTGGCAGATATACTAAAATTGCAAAACATGAGGATTGTTGTACATTGACAGGATCAAGTGAGCTGCACTCTTTTAGAAGCTCCAATGTGGGTACATGGACTATCCATACGTGGAAGATGGCATGCTTTTATTTTGCATGTACACTTCAAGCATGGAATGATTGTGACTCAAAAGAGTGGGTAAATGAATGGTTTGTAAGAAGTTTAACCCCACTTGACATGTATCAACTCCCAATGGCTCTACAAATCATGAAGATGCAATCATCCATTGACTTTGATCATGTATCAGATCTACTAGAACTAGACAATAAATCTTCTTGCATAGTTAATACAATATTCTTACTTTTATCTTAATTTTTTGTTTTATTGTGATGTTCAGTAAATACATCTAACTGAAGGGTGATCCCACAATACTAGTTTACAATTTTTGGCCAAACTGGACACTGAGCTGATTTTTTCTAACTAAATCTTCACTTTCAGACACCTTTAGTGGCTAAACCATGAGGAATTTGAAGATGATGCAGACTAGTTATTTGTGACATTTTGTCTGTAGATTCTAAATATATTTTCTTCAAAAAAATTGGAATCAGATTGCACTTCTTTTTCCATCTCCTTCGAAAACTAGTTTTTTCGGTAAACACCATTTTTAAGGAGTGATGCTCACCGTATACAACATTAATTTTTTTCCATGAGGGATAAAATTCTAAATTTTTTGAATTTAGATTTGTAACTACAATATCTAGTGCTTTCATTTGGTTTCATATTGTTTTATTGAATATTTTTTCCTTATTCAAGTTTTGAAGTCAAACCAATTACCATTCAGACATAAGCGAACTGTATACAACATAATTTTTTTTGTATGTATCGAAATTCATTTTTTTTGGATCAAGGAATTTAATATCTAGTGCACTAATATTTTTCAATTTTTTTTTGATAATCTACTATTTTTCCACATGTGCAAAACATAGAGCTTAATTTTTAGTGAAAATCCTACATTCACAAGAAATAAAAAATAAATATAATAATCAAATTAAATTTATTTAAAAATATACTTTTTGGGAAGCTTATAATAAGGACTACATACAATAAATAAATTTTAAATGAATTCATTTGATCACCCAAAAGGTAAATCAAAAGTGTTTTTTTATCAGCATTTTGATAGGTGTAAAGGAGACTCTATTATAGGTATGGTTTAAAACCAATGAGGTTCTATCCAAGGGGGTGTGATCTAAGGTGGTTTGATCAAACCCTCTTCAATTGGAATCCTTTAAATAGAAATTTTCAAGGGTTAAATCATTATATTTTCTAAAAATATGTGATTTTAGCAAAAATTAGGATCTCCCAGAAATTGTAAACTAGTATTGTGGCAACACCTTGGATGAACATATCAATGCAGGGAATGTTTATGCAATGATTGTAGATGAAGATAATGAAGAGGGAACAAATTATTACTTGTGTCAATGCATCAAGGTCAAAAGGAAATTGGAGGCCCTAGTTATAGATGGAGAAAACATAGAATATCCTACAAGTTCGATGGTTGTTACTTGAACATGGCTTAGAAGGTACCCAATTAAGAATGCTTTAGTTTGGTTGTTTGAGGACTTCGACACACATCAAAATATTTTTCACTTCTCCAACCTTTTCATCGTATCCAACACTCATTTGATCAAATATAAGGGAAAACTTGTCGAAGGTGTGTGAGTCTAACCATGAGGCAATACTTGACACAATAAAGAGTAGAGTAGACCCAAATGGTTCGTTGGATTCATTTGTAAGTATGCACAATGAATTCCTAAATTCATGTTAGTGATCACTATTTTCTTTCATATTTGGTTAATTTTAGTGTATAAGGGTTTCATATAAACATTGGTGAATGATAGTATCTTTATCCATAAAAAATTGGTCATGAATTAACTAGGGTTTGACATCTACATTGGTCTTCGATTATTGTTAATCTTCTCTTGTTTCCTTTCAATGCATTATGCATAATGTTCATAGTTTCATTGATTGATTTATTGTGATGCATAGGTATAATGGTTTATTTTTTGTTCTACTTATGGCTATCAATGCATTATCTCGAAGACTATGATGCATTGAGTGCTTACTGCCCTTATGGAGGATAGTGGCATTTGACTGTCTTCTAATATTTTTCAACACTATTAACCAAAGCTCATGGCTACCCCCTTTTGATCAAGTTTCTACCCCCTCATTTTGAACTATTGATATGCCATTTTTCACACATTTATGCTCTTCATATGATTACTTAACTTGCATTTGAGCTTGTTGTCCTATGTCAATGGATTTTATTCTCTTTACCATTATTGATGATGATCCCTTTGCCAACCCATTGTGATTTGATATGGCTAGGGTTTCATTAGGGTGATTGTCTTCTATGCATTTTAATACAACATACTACATTATGATCCCTTTAATTTGCTATTGTCATTGTCCTCTCACCTTGACTGTACATACATTGAAAACTGCCCCTTTATTTGATCCATAGAGCTTCCTACTATCAACTTCAAAAAATTTCACCTTTCTTTCATTTGTTATTACAGTCCCTCTTTGCTTGCAACTCAATTAATGACTCATTGGGCACATTTACAAGCTTCACTTTACATTGGTGTTTGTTCATGCTTAAATAAATTTTGATTTTAAATCTTTTAGGAATGCTTAGGCATAGTTTATTTGAGAAATAAAAAAACTCTGCAAATAACATGCATCAAAGTTGAAGAAAAATAAAATTTTAATCATGTAGAAATTATCTAAGTATGTGCTACTCCATTTGTAACCAATCAACATAGTGGTTTGAACACCATAAACATGTCCATGCGTCAAGTTTTCTATTTAATATTTTTATTCTCTCCCATTACTCCATCTTAGTACAAATGTCTAATTTTTTGTAGCTTAAATTAGTGTTAAAATTCTTTTACCAATGTTAAGGATTTGTGATATGTTTCACAATGTAGTTGAGGAATTTATGGTGGGAAAGAATAGGTTGGTAGTTCACATTTTCTAACCAAGTGGAAAGCATGGAAATAAAGAATAGCTTGGTAGTTCACATTTGATCACTAAATATAAAGCATGTTGGGGTTATGGATGTTTATTCTATCATCATTGTGGGTAGGCGTGTATTTCATGTGGTTTCAATATACAAGGGTTTATGGATGTTTGGATGTTTATTTTAAGTGTAAGTTTGTATGTACAAGAATTTTCAATATTGCATTATTGTTAACCAAATAGGGTTTGGAATCTACATTAGTCTTCAATTATTGTTAATATTATTTTGTTGTCTTTCGATGTATAATGCACAATGTTCATAGTTTCATGTATAATTTTCATAGTTTCAATGCATAATGTTCATAGTTCATAGTTTCATGCATAATGTTCATAGTTTCAATGCATAATGTTCATAGTTCATAGTTTCATGCATAATATTCATACTTTTAATGCATAATGTTCATAGTTCATAGTTTCATGCATAATGTTCATAGTTCATAGTTCATAGTTTCATGCATCATTTCCGCTTTAATGTATGATCTTTGTCATCTTGATCAATTGGAGTTGAGATTGTGCATCATGTTGTTGATAGAAGAAATAATTCAATAAAAAAATCATGCTAAAGATGCCCCATATTGTTGTCTTATATAAACCATTAGCATTCATAATAATGTCTTTGATAGGTGGCAACACACATAAATGCTTCAAAAGGATAATAGTCTAAATGAATTTCATGGTCTTCTATTATGATGCTAATGCTTTCCCCTTAAGAGGATTTCTCTTTTAAAGATATGCAGAGGTCAACATGGAGTGTGGATGCATTGATGTTGAATGCTCTAACACCAATTGGAAAAAGTAACAATAGTGGTGATTAGGATGGAGTGGCTTTATAGAGTGCATGCCTTATTTTTTCAATAAGTATTAAGTTTTCAGTGCGAGCAACCCTTATAAGATCACTCATAATATAAATGTCGTGTGTTGCTCAATAAAAAAGTCATAATCATGAATAAACACACTAAGCACACCATAATGAACACTAGTTATGATGTATGCTTAACACAAAACCAAAAAGTTGTTTGATGTTGTCATGTATGCCATTCAACCTAATGCAGATGTTGTACTCCATTCAAACAATCAAATGTAAGAGTCAAATTCATTCAATTATGATGCATAAAAAATATATTAGGCATGGTATAAAAGTTTGATGTATAATGGAAATATAATCTACACCATTTAACCCTAATACATAAGTGAACTAAGACTCATCATGAAAGTTGAAAAGTGGTGTAACTTTCATTTTGAAACTCGTGTGACAAAAGTAATAGTCCAAAACGTTCGGATGGGTATGTTTAGGATAGGAATGGTCCTCTTTCACACCCAAATACGTCGAAATAGTTTGAGCTACATTACACTGATGATATCCCTTAAGAGTCTAAAGTGTAAAAAGGAAATAATATTTGATGAGTAGTTACTTAGACACCATGTCTCTTAGAAATATTTCATCTAAGGCTACGAGATCATGTTGTTCTCCTCTACAATAACCTCTCTCAGTTTTTGATATCTCTGCTCGGTGTTTTCCCGTGGTGTCCACATTTTAGTTGATGGAAAAAGTGTCAAATGTAAGCAGTGTAAAGTTGCAAAGGGGTGTCATTTTCATTCTGCAACTCATACAACCAAACCGACAGTTCCAACATGTCTGAATGGCTAGGAATGGTCCTCTTTTGCACCCAAACATGCTAAAATAGTCTGAACTACATTGCACTGGTGATATCCCTTAAGAGTCCAAAGTGCAAAAAGACAACAATATTTGACAAGCAGTTAATCAGACACTATGTTGCTTAGAAAAATTTCGTATGAGGCTATGGGACCACCTTGGGCCCCTCTATAATAACCTCTCTCGATTTTTGATATTTCAAAGATGCTTTCCCATGGTGTCCATTTTTCAGTTTATGAAAAAAGTATCAAATGCAAGAAGTGTAAAGTTGCAAAGGGGTGTAACTTTCGTTCTACAACCCATACGACCAAACCAATAGTTCCAACACATTCAGATGGGTATTTTTAGGTTAGACATGGTCCTCTTTTGCACCTAAACATGCTAAAACAGTCTGAGCTACATTGCACTGATGATATCCCTTAAGATTCCAAAGTGCAAAAAGACAACAATCTTTGATGAGTATTTAATCGGACATCGTGTCATGTAGAAATTTTTTTTCTGATGCTATAGGATCATGTTGGGACCCTCTATAATAACCGATCTCTATTTTTGAAATCTCCGAGGCAATTTCCCGCGATGTCCACTTCTCAGTTGATGGAAAAAGGGTTAAATGCAAATAGTGTAAAGTTGCAAAGGGGTGTAACTTTCATTATGCAACTTGTACAAACAAACTAATAGTTAAAACATGTCTATATGGGTACATTTAGGCTAGGAATGGTCCTTTTTTGCATCCAAACATGTCGAAATAGTCTGAGCTACATTGCACCAACGATATCCTTTAAGAATCCAAAGTGGAAAAAGGTAGCAATCTTTGACGATAAATTACTCAAACAGTGTAACTTAGAAATATTTTGTTTGAGGCTATGAGATCATGTTGGCCCCCTCTACAATAACCTCTCTCAATTTTCGATATCTCTGAGGCATTTTCTCATGGTGTCCATTTTTTAGTTGATGAAAAAGGGGTCAAATACTAGTGTAAAGTTGCTAAGGGGTGTAACTTTTGTTCTGCAACTCGTGCAACCAAATCGACAGTTCCAACATATCCAAATGGGTATGTGTAGGCTAAGCATGGTCCTCTTTCGCACCTACACACGTTGAAATAGTCCAAGCTACATTGCATTGACGATATCCCTTAAGAGTCCAAAGTGTAAAAAGACAACAATATTTGACGAGAAGTTACTCGGATACCGTGTCAGTTAGAAAAATTATGTCTAAGGCTATGGGATCATATTGGGCCCCTCTACAACAACCTCTCTTGGTTTTTGATATCTCTGAGACATTTTCCTGTGGTGTCCACTTTTTAGTTAATGGAAAAGGGTCAAATGCAAGTAGTGTAAAGTTGCAAAGGGGTGTAACTTTCATTCTGCAACTCGTATGAACAAACCAACAATTCCAACACATCTGTATGGGTATATTGAGGCTAGGCATGGTCCTCTTTCACACCCAAACATGCCAGTCCGAGCTACATTGCACCAATGATATCCCTTAAGAGTATAAAGTGCAAAAATGCAACAATTTTTGACGACAAGTTACTCGAGCATTGTGTTGTTTAGAAACATTCTATCTAAGGCTACTAGATCACGTAGGGCCCCTCTACAATAACCTCTCTCGATTTTTGATATCTTTGAGGCATTTTACCATGGTGTCCACTTTTCAATTGATGAAAAAAAGGGTAAAATGTAAGCAGTGCAAAGTAGCAAAGGGGTGTAACTTTTGTTCTGCAACTCGTACGACCAAACCGATAGTTCCAAAACATATAGATGGGTACGTTTAGGATAGGAATGGTCCTTTTTCACACCCAAACACATCAAAATAGTTCAAGCTACATTGCACTGGCGATATCCCTTAGGAGTCCAAAGTGAAAAAAGACAACAATATTTGATGGGAAGTTACTCAGACATATTGTTACTTAGAAAAATTCTTCTTGAGGCTACAGGATCACATGGGGCCCCTCTACAATAACCTCTCTCTATTTTTGATATCTTTGAGGTGTTTTCCTATGGTGTCGACTTTTCAGTTGATGGGAAAAAGGTCAAATGCAAGGAGTGTAAAGTTGCAAGGGGTGTAACTTTCATTTTACAACTTGCGCGACAAAAGCAATAGTTCCAACACATCCGAATGGATATGTTTAGGCTAGGAATGGTCCTGTTTCACACCCAAACATGTCGGAGTAGTCTGAGCTACATTTCCCTAGTGATATCCCTTAAGAGTCCAAATTGCAAAAAGGCATCAATCTTTGACGAGAAGTTACTCAGACATAGTGTTGCTTAGAAACATTCCTTCTAAGGCTACAAGATCATGTTGGCCCCCTCTATAGTAAACTCTTTTTTTTTTATATCTCTGAGGTGTTTTCTTGTGGTGTCGACTTTTCAATTGATAGAAAAGGGGTCAAATACAAGCAGTGTAAAGTTGCAAAGGGGTGTAACTTTTTTTCTACAACTCGTGCGACCAAACTGATAGTTCCAACACGTTTGAATGGGTATGTTTAGGCTAGGCATGGTCCTATTTTGCACCCAAACATGTCAGAGTGGTTCGAGCTACATTGCACCGGAAGCATAAAGCATACACTTGAACACATGAAGTACACATAAGAAGCATGATGCATACACGTGACTACACGTAATATATGGAGTATACACATTAAGCATGAAGCCTACACATGAATACCTGTAATGCATGAAGTATACATAGAAATCATGAAGCAGACACATGAACATATGAAGTATACGTATGAAGTATGAAGCATACATGTCAATACACGTAATGCGTTAAGTATACACAAGAAGCATGAAACATACACATGAATACATGAAGTATACACATGAATCATGAAGAAAATACATGAACACATGAATTATACATTAGAAGCATGAAGCATACATGCAAATACACATAATACATGAAGTATACATAAGAAGCATGAATCATACATGTGAATACATGATGTATACACATGAGTCATGAAACATACACATGAACACATGAATTATACATCAAAAGCATGAAGCATACACGTGAATAAGTGAAACATAAATGTGAATAAGTGAAGCATAAGTACTCAAATACATGTAAGCCATGAAGTATACACATGAATACAAAGTATATGCATGAATACAAAGTATACACATGGAAACATGTAAGTCACAAAGTATACATAGGAATACACATAAGTCACAAAGTATACATGTAAGTTATAAAGTATACATGTAAGTTGTAAAGTATACACTTGAATACACATAACTCATATCTATTGAAGCGTGGATTTATAATGCAGATATGGACACCATCAATAAAAAAAGATGTGTATTAACCAAATAGCCATGTAGGCATACATCAATACTCATCGATATAAGTACACAATATATACAAAATAACCATATAGGCTTACAGAATGCCATATAGGCATATAATGTCAAGTATATGCAATACAAAATATGCCCAAAAATGCCATATAGGCATACAACAAAGGACCCCAATCAAAAGTCATTGCCCTCGAGGTGAAGAAAAAAAACGAGTGGCCTTTTTTTGTTCAGGGGGATGGAGATGCATATGAAACTTGTTTACTTTGAACTTGAGGTTTGCTCCTTCTATTTAGTTCCCAATAAAACATCAATTGTTACAATAAAAGTTAAAGACATTAATATATTGAAATTACATTATAAAAATGATATATTTAACAAAATAATCACTTACCGCCTCCAAATGATCTCTCTCCTCAATTGGACGATCCACATGCTTAGGCTCTGGCATCCCAAAGTCCTATAGAAAACATCCAAATAGAAATTAAACTAAAAATCAATAATCATTTGATTTTTCAATAGTAAACAACTATACCAACGAATGTAATTTGAAATTTACTAATCTGCCTCATACCCCCGTGAGAGCCATCGAGCTGTCTATTGCGGAAGATACACCATGCTCCATTTCCTTATCAACATCGAGAGGTGTTTTTTCTTGCATCATCTAAAAATAAAACAAGAAATTATGCAATCAGAAAAACTAGAATAGTGATGCAGGTCATGGCTTATAATGTATGAGATAATCAACAAAATTTTGAGAACTTATTGAACTATATATTTCTTATTATTATGCTTACTATTTTCCCTATCCATAACTTATTCGAAAGCACTTGTTTTAGGCTTTTATCCATAGCAGCAAGGTAGTGAACTATTTGATAAAATTATTTGGTAGACATGTATGAAAAATGTTGTAGCATAGAGAAGGCAGTGAACTATTTGAAAAAATGCCTCAAAGAAATATGGTCTCATGGTGATGGAATGCCATGAAAAATTTATTTGTCATGGCATTCCATCACCATGAGATCACATTTCTTTGAGGCATTTTTTCAAACAGTTCATTGTCATGTCTATGCTATTATGTTGGGATGGGATGGATGGTATAGTGTGGTCGTGGTTATGAGATGGAGGGGGATCATGACAGGAAGAGGGAGGGGTGTTTTGATCATGTGCGGTAGAGGATCATTAGATGGGGTGGAAGGTGTACTTTGAGACCACATTTTGAGAGCTATCATACAATGGAGTGGAAGAGGTACTTTGATCTAGACACGAAAGGATGTCATTAGATGAAGTGGGGGAGAGGGGATTATGAGAATGGGATGAAGGAATATATTGCTCTTGATATGGAAATATATCATTAGATGAGATGAAACGGATATGTTGTTCTTGGTTGGAAATGGGATCATGAGATGGAAGGGGATCATATGATGAAGGAGAAGGGTTTCCTTGATCTTTATATGGAGGGGAATCTACGTTAGCATGCTTTGGATTAGGAGATGGAAATAGTTCATTTGATATGGATGGTATGATGAGGGAGGAAGGTTTTATAGAATCTTCAACTTGGATAGATGGATTGATAGGGGATTCATAAGATTTAGGGTATTAGGGTTTATCTTGATGTGGGGGTGATGAAGGTGGATGCATGATATGGGAAGATTGCACCACTTTGTTTTTGCATGGGGAAACAACCATCTTTGCAAATAGTCCTTGGAGGAAGTTATGGGATAATGGGATGAGACTAGGAGGGGAAAAAAGGGACAGGACCAAGAGGGGATAATGAAACATAGGATGAATTAGGATGTGTCTATGGTTTGACTATAGCACATGAAGTTGGTTGTTGAGGTGTGCAACAATAATGGAGAAGAGAGTTGGCCAATAATGAGTTGAAGGAAATATTTCTTGTAATGGTATGTGTATAGGATAAAATTTGGATGGTGGTGGTATAGAATAAAAGAGATAAAGAGACAAGATCAAGAGGGGATAATGGAACATATGGTGAAATAACAGAGGGTACAATGGGATGGGAGTCGAAGAGGATAATGGAACATAGAATGGACTAGTAGAGATTAGTAGGATGGTCCATGAGGGGATTGTAGAACATAGGGTAAACTATTAGATGTTAATGGGTTGGGATTAGGAAGGAATAAAGGAACATAGGGTGAATTAGGGGAAGATAATGGGACAAGACCAAGAGGGGATAATAGAACATAGGGTGAAATAAGAGAGGGTAATGGGATGGGAATAGAAGGAGATAATGGAACAAAGGATGGACTAGTAGAGATTAATGGGATGGGCTAGGATGGGATAACAAAATATAATGTGAACTATTAGAGGTTAATGGGATGGGATTATGAGGGAATAGTGGAACACAGGGTGAATTAGGAGGTGTCTAGGGTTTGAATATAGTACATGAAGTGGGAACTTGAGGTGTGTAGTAATAATGGAGAAGTGTTTTGGTCAATAATGAGTGGAAGGAAAGGTTTCTTGTAAGATTATCTGTCTATGATGAAACATGGACAAAGATGGTATAACATAGAATGGATAAAGGGACAAAACCAAGAGGGGATGATGGAACATAGGGCGAAATAATAGAGGGTGCAATAATATGGGAGTAGAAGGGGATAATGAAACATAGGATGGACTAGTAGATATTAGTGGGATGGGCTAGGAGGGGATCATGGAAACTAGGGTGAACTATTAAATGTTAATGGGATGGGATTAGGAATGAATACATGGACATAGGGTGAATTAGGAGAAGATAATGAGACACGGTCAAGAGGGGATAATAGAACATAGAATGAACTAGTAGATATTAATTAGATGAGCTAGGATGGGATAATAAAACATAAGGTGAAATATTAGAGGTTAGTGGGATGTGATTAGGAGGGAATATTAGAACATAAGGTGAATTAGGTGGTGTCTAAGGTTTGAATATAGGACATGAAGTGGGAACTTGAGGTGTGTAGTAATAATGTAGAAGAGATTTGGTCAATAATGAGAAAAAGGAAAGGTTTCTTGTAAGGATATGTGTATAAGATGAAATATGGAGGAAGGTGGTACAATATATAAGATGCTAAAAGATTGGGATATGTGATATAAAATGGTTAAAATATGTGTGATGAGAGGAATGGAAGAATGAGATGGATGCTAAATGGTAAATATATTTAGGATCTCACAAGACCAACCAAGCATGGCATTCTCTAATAGATATGAAAAATAAGACATCATGGTAGATTCCTTACAACATAATTCATTCCCATTGCACATCATATACTCTTCATGTTTGGTTAAAATGTGTGGTGAGGAGGATGATACTGTAGAAGTTGTCAAAACCAACTTCAGACTCCAAGAACACCTGCATGCAAATGGATACTTGTCACAAGGAAGAGAATGAATGGAGAAAACAAACAAGGGTTTGAAGCTCTGAAAAATGGAGAAATTATCTTATCAGAACAAAAAAGGAATTATGAAATATACAATGGATCAATCCCTAAGAAGAAGATCATGCAAACCCTAAAAGAAACCCTAATAGGAAAACATTTAATAATTAATATAATTATTAAATGTCACTTTATGCAAACTAAAGTGAAATCTTAAGAAGGGAATAAAGGTAACTTAATCAACATAATTAAGTTAAAACCTTTACTCTAATACCCCCCTTAAGATGAGAAAAAGTGTAGCTACAAACATGTGCAAAAAAGCAAAGGTAACTACAATGCAAGAAGACAAACATGGGTCTTGACAACTAGGCCAGATCAGGTACCCAAATACAACCAAATCTCTATAAAGAGGAGAAATAGAGAAAACCACATGGAAAAAACTCTACTCCAAAAAGAGATGCAGAAAGCCATGAAGAACATCACTGAAGCAGAAGAAGCTGCAAACAACTATCGAAAGATGACTGCTATGGTGCTAAAAAACATCCTCTGAAGATAAGATGATCAGGATCAAGAAGACAACAATTTGCATGAGTGCCCCAAACGACACTACTCGAATCAGATGGCAAACAAAGGCAAACACCTGGAATGAAGATACAAATGGCACAAGTACCAATAGTCTGAAAAACACTGATCAACTAAGAATGGAAGATTCCTTCTAAGGCGAAACCAAGGAAGCATTAGCATGAATAGTATAACACCCCCCCATAATGCTGAACTGGGAGAGCCTGACAGATCCACTGAAATGGTGTGAAACACCTTGTAGTGCATGAAGGAGAAGATACAACATCTGAAAGTGCACAAGAAAGCACCTACAACTGAAAAAGTGGTGTGCAAAACAAAGCACACATGCATGAGGCTAGAATTATATGGATCCACTGTCGTCATGGAGGGACACTCACTAGACAAAGGTGTGATGGCAAAACAAAAGCACTACACAACCCCCCATGACACTTTATAAAACAGTGCGAGTACAAAATATGGCACAACCTTATGTGCAAAATCCCCAAAATACATGTACAATAGTGTGGCACTTTATCTCAGTGCGTTTACATAAAAGATTACTTACAAATGATGCTCAAAATGCCCTCAAAGGACAAAAAATTGGAAATACATGAAGAACAACCAAAAACAAAGCATCCCGTGCAAACGAGAAGTTCCCAAGAGAAAATATGTCCAACTAATTCACCAGAGTGTGAAAACACAAAAGACTAAATAAAATATACTTGGAGGGAAATCTGGAAAAATTGCATGGATGGAACTGAAGAGCTCTGAAATATGGTTCCAACGCCGCTGAGATCACAAAAAACGGAGAAACAGATCAAAAGTTAAGCTCAGGATTGAAAGTAGCTCCTTTGACTTCAACTAGCTGTAGAATGTATAGACAGAAAAATGAAGCAATGAAACACACACCACTAGAAATTTGACAAAACCAGCTTTCCGATGATAGCTCGTTTGCCAAAAAACGATATCGTATGCCCAAGTTACGGCCTTTGGAAGAAAACAGCTCCAAAGGGGAAAAAAGCTAGCACCGCATTAAATTTGATGGTCATACGACCATCGCAGCAAAAAGATGAGCTTAAATTTGACTTCCAAATGGACGTCACCACAAAAGCGCGATTGGGCTTATTTAAGAAAAAAATGTTATAAATTTTTTTTTACAAATTTAATTTTTTTGAAAAATAATGTATGAGGGTCCGCATGGGCCGCCACCGCTAAGGTCAAGGCAGACCCATGCGGGTACCCCCAATTGTGGGTGCGCCAATGGGCCACCGCTGCCATAATAATTCCAAAAAAAAGATGCGGAAAAATAAATTCCGATTTTTTTTTTTACCAGGGAGGCGGACGGTTGTACGGGTAAAATTTTAACTCAAATAAACTTTGTCCAAAATGGACGAATGACAATCGATTTAGGGGTTTTGGACCGCTGCGGATGCAATGGCGAGGTCCATTTGGGCTCAAAATGCTTTGAAATTGCAGGTGATTCCCTGGATAAAAAAATACAAACCCCAAAACTGTGAATGCCTAATCCAACCTTGTAGCTCCAAATAGCTCCAAATTATTCAAACAAGAACAAACATGCAACAGGAAAGCTCTGATACCATGTAAAAGTTGTCAAAACCAACTTCAGACTCCAAGAACACCTGCATGCAAATGGATACCTGTCACAAGGAAGAGAATGAATGGAGAAAATAAAAAAGGTTTTGAAGCTCTGAAAAATGGAGAAATTATCTTATCAGAACAAAAAAGGAATTATGAAATATACAATGGATCAATCCTTACGAAGGAGATCATGCAAACCCTAAAAGAAACCCTAATAGGAAAAACCCAATAGGAAAATATTCAATAAATTATTAAATGTCACTTTATGCAAACTAAAGTGAAATCTTAAGAAGGGAATAAAGGTAACTTAATCAACATAATTAAGTTAAAACCTTTACTCTAACAGATACAAGTGATAGGTTATGGGATGGTGGAAGGTAAGAGTTAACTTGGTTGAAGGGATGAGGTAGCCTAAAAATGAGCATGTGTGAGAGACGATTTCCCACTATGATCTTACATTATAAAAAATAGCATGTGTCCATAACATCTGGTACAAGGCAAGTGGGTAGAGCTAGTGGTCATAGGGAAACCAAGGGATATGACAAGGGATTATTGGAATCATGGGCACATAGTACTAGTGAATACTAGGAAAGGTGATAACAATAGCCTTTTGAGAATAAAGCATGTGCTTTGAATTATTTACCGACTAGCTATAAGTAGTAAATAATCAATTATAACCTAAACTAGTAATTATTTTTTGTGAGGCTATAATATGAGAAATGACACCAAAGAGAATATGCATTACACATAGAGAAAATAATTTTAAGGTTCTATGGGCATGCTACCAACAAAATATCTTCCAACCTTGAACTATACTTCTTATGAGAGCAATTTCATAATCATTCAAAAAAATTCAAACTATATAATATAAAATTGAGATGGAAAGTAAGACATAATTTCAACTCCAAGCTTTCAATTTCTTAATTGCACAAATTAGTCTCATTCATTCTCCACTTCACATTCCTCCAATGTTTGTGTTTCTCATCAATTTTTTAGATTTGTACACACAAAATTACCAAAACTAGAGCTAACATTGTTTTATAACACCATTGATGAATAAAGGTTGCCTGAGTGAAAATTGTATGACAATGTGAATAGCGAGGTGTGGAGCTCGAAGGTCCACCAACAAATTGTTTGACATCCAAAGCATGTTATGATACAATCATTCAAATAACATTCAACTGTTCACATGCAATAGTTATTTCTTTAATACTAGTTACTTACCTGGGCATGTGCAGGATCATGATGGGCCAAAAAGTGGCGATATGAAAAAAGTAGCATTTTGCACTCACCAAAAAATGCAAAAATACCGAGTTGAATTTTTTTTGGGTTGGCTGTTAGTACATTGCTCCATAGCAATGCCCAAGCCTAAGTTTTACAAATCAGATATGTAATTTGGGGCCGGGCAATATAAATAGAAAAAAGGTTATTTTGAATTCATTGTAACTGTTTAAAATGTCCAACGACTCAAAAAATGATAGTGGACGTGAATCCGATATCCGTTTTTAGCTGATATCCAATTTTGAAGGTAAGTCTTTGGTTGTTTTTTTGTTTTAATCAATTTTTGTTTGAGTTTTGTATAATTTTAACTAGTTTTTAACAGATTTTTATTAAAAATTAGGGTGTTTTACATATTTTTATTAAAAAATAAGGTTTTTTACACTAATTTTATTTATATTGTGTAATTTCAATTAGATTAATTAGTTTTGAACTTCAATCAGGTATTATGACTGAGAATCAAAACCCACAAATGTCAAACCCTCCACCACCTCTGCGCCCATCAATTGAAGAGTTAACTGGTGAAAAATTGGAGCAATTGAGGGGCATTTGTGATGTTTATAAGACAATCCATCGATTAAGGAAGATGACAAACACATTGAAAGAAATAATTAAAAATATAGAAACCCTCTCCACCTGACATAATGCCTTTCTTTCGTGGCAAGAAAGCATGAGGGAATATTACTCCTGTGGATTGTCTTAGAAAGATGTGAAAGATCTCAGAATAACAAAAGCCCAAATAGCCTCTTTATTTGTTAACCCCCGCACCGGTCTGCTAGTTAATGTTAATAAACCAAAACTTTCTATAAAATGGTGCACAAATAAGGACATTGCAGATAACTTTTGGGATCGTTGGTGCATGGTTTTTGATAAACCACCCAACAATAATAGTGATGTACCAATTTAATTTATTAAAAAATTATACGCTAAGTTTGTGTTAGGGCATCATGTCAATTACTTTGACATTAAACCCTTCTAGGGCGTAGGTGGAGGTATGCCCCAGGATAGACCAGGGGTAGTTAGAGTAGTCCAGGGCCCATATGTTCCCCCTCCTCCCCTTCCTCAACCACCTCTAGTACGTAATCCAGATATTATCGAGGATGCATCCACACAGACTATTCAAGCTATTCACTCTTTGAGTGATCTTTTCATTTCTCATACTGCTTCAGTAGCTCAACCACATGTTGGTGATGTTGGTGATGGATCGAGTGCTGCTGCATCATCCTCCTCAGGTCCACATATCTGTGTGCCACATACTTGCACTATGTGCCACCAGATATGTTTGGGTCCTCTTGTACAACCCGCTGAGCATCCCTTGGACACATCTGATTATGACCTCCATGATGTGGACGTTGTAGGAGATCTGACGCAGGAGATTGGAGCACACCCTACAGAGTCCTCTGCTACTAGAGAGGAGGATGTTGGAATAGTTACACAGGTAAGATTTAAGTTGTCAACTCATAACTTGCATTTATTTTTAAATGAATATTAATAAGAGATAGTATCAAGTACTAATATTTATTTACATGGTCTATTTAACAGTTGATGTTTGAGGAGGAGCTTAGAAAGGTTACTGATAGCACCCTCAGAGCCATTTCATTTGGCCTCGACATGCATGTGGTATATATTTTTGCACTCACTCGTTTACATTTTTTTATTATATACTTGCTTGTCATTTGAATTGTCATTAATGAAATTATATATATTAACTTATATGTTTGTCTTATTTTCCTCTTGTAGGAAACACCTAGAGCGAGCGAGGTGCAATACTCTCCATACTTTGGAGGCACAATGGTAGATAAGGGAAAGGTAATTGAACTCAAATTCGATTGAATTAAGTTTTTTAAGATCTTCTAGTGATTGTACATACATCGACATAGATTGGTAGTTTCATATACTTGACATTTTTATATGTACACGCGGTTATGAGCTACACATCCTTGTTGACAAGTGTCACAACGCCTGAAGGAGTAGGTGTTGGAACACTTGAAGGAGTAGGTGTTGAAACACCTCAAGGAGGATTTGTCGAAATAGCTGAAGGAGATAAAGAAAAAGAGATGCCTAAAGAGGTATGTGTTTATTTTATTTTGTGTTTGGTAAATATGTTCCTATTATCGATAATTGTATGCTAACTTGTATCAATTTTATGTTTTTGTTCACATATATAGATTGGCATTGAAAAAGTTGATATGATTGGTTCTTTGAGAGGGGTATATTCTAGGACTCCTAACGGTTTGAAGAGATGTATATATGAGGTAATCAATATTTCAATTTTAGAGTTCAATTATAATTCAATTTGTATTGATTTTGATGTTAATTATTCGATTTAAAATTATATAGTATAACTAATATCAATTATGGTTTGAATTTTTCTTGTGCAGTTTCCTTTAGAGCCAAAGAGTGCTTTAAAGAGGCTCCATTTTGATGATCCACCTGTAGTTTAGGATGAGATAGAAATTTTGGCATGTATTTTTTGAATAGATATCGAGATGCTCCATTTTGATGATCCACCAGTAATTTAGGATGAGATAGACATTTTGGCATGTATATTTTGAATAGATATTAAGATGGAATATGCCACATTTTATAAAAAAAAAATTGAGTTGGCGTTGATGCCAATTTTGTATATGGACATACACTTGATTATTGGATAATTTGATATATAGAAGTTGGGAATCGAAATAATTTGTTCCTCATGTGCATGTTTAAACTGTTCAAAAATTTAATCTTGAGTAATGGTTAAATATCAATGTACAATAGCATAAAAAATAATGGTTATATTATATAGTTCACAATAAAAAATAATGAATAATGGTTAAATTATATCATATATTGCTTAGTTATATTATATAGTTTAAAAAACTTTGAAGACAAGAACAATGGTAAAGTTTAACATTTTAACTTTAAAGTTTAAATACACAAATGTCATTGTATCACACTACATGATGTTTTAGGGTCATTAGGGAGTCATTGGTGTCATTTTGTGCATTACAACGAAGAAGTTGCAAAATATTGCAAATTATGAAAAGTTGTCATTAAGAATGCCAAAAGCTTGTAAAGAGGAAGCCCAACGGTCATTTGGGTTTGAAAAGTAGTTGTAACTGTTGAATTTGTTGGGAAAACCTTTAAATAGGCTTGTGAACTCGAAGGGATGGTTGGAGAAGTTATTCATTGAGAAGAAGAAATAAAATTTCATTGTTTCCTTGCAATTTCCTGAGTTTTTCTAGAATTTGTGAAGTTTCTTTGTGTTGTACGGTTCCATACAGGGTAATCTTGCACTCCAATGGACTAAATTTGGTGGGCAGCAGGGTTAACCTCACCAAAAACTTGGGTTAACCGTAACACCTACACTTGACCAATTGACCTCCATTTGTGAACTTCATGTGCTTAGGTGCACCTACACCATACAACCCTGCAGAAAAAGAACTCATGTCACATTAGTTGTGTCTTACACCAGTTCCATCAAGCTTTACACCTACCCTCTGGTCTGCAAATCTCCTTCCTTGGTTAATAAACAGCGATTCCATAATCTACCCTGCATCCTTGACATTGCTTTCACTTGAATACGTTAACATCTTTGCATTCCAACTTGATGTTTGTCTTCTATCTACTCCTTGATCAAAACCAAATGATGTTTCTGCCTTTATGCCTACAATCAAACTCTTACCAACAGTTGCTTGAACTGCCTTCCCCTTTATCATAGCTTCATGCTTGCATCTATCCTTGGGTTCTTTTTCTTTTTGTCCTTTCATCCCTATCATCAATCCTCTTATCTTACCAGCAACAAGTACCTTTGTACCTATTGTACCTGTAGAACCTTCATGCTTTGCAACATTCTTCCCAACCAATGGACACACAATGGACCCTATCATGACATTAGCATACCAATTTACTACCAAATTAGTCTTCAAACCTGTGTCAACCTTCACACATGTTGTTAGAGTATTTTCAGACTTCAAACTAACCATCTCACTTGAAGTTGCTTGTTTAAGGTTGTAGTTAAGGGTTTGGGGGTCAGAATGTATTAAGAGGCCATTCCACCTATTATTCATGCTGTGATTAAGTGGAATGGGCCTAGTTAGAATAACATTATGTGTAGGAATAGATATCTAGTTGTGGCAAAGACATTTGGTGGAGATTTCCATGCTGCCCTTGTTGAAAAAGCATGAATTTACACCTAAGAGGCATAGCTTGAAGTAGCAAATTAAATAAATAGTTTGGAAGAAGATTAGAACTTGGTTGTTTCAATGTTATCAGGTGGAGTTTTATGTGATAGAAGGTCTAAAAAGGCAGGGTAGGCCATTTGGATGTTTGGGCTTGAAGCCCTAGTTGAACAAAAAGTGAAAATGGGTGAAATTGAGAGGTTTTAAGAAGGAAATGTGTGAGAAATTTGGGGGAAGCATAATTTGAAGGTGAATTAAGTTTGTGCAGGGTGAAATAAGAATGTTTGGAAATATTTTGAGGTTGAATGAGGTCTGGAGATGGGTTTTTCAATAAACCCTTGCTTATTTGGTGAAAAATGAGGGTTTCATGAAAGAGGGTCTTAGCAAGGGAGTTTTGACTCAATGGCTGAATAATTTATGGTTTTGGAGGTAGTTTGAGGATTTTCTAATGGTATTTTGAGTGGGCAGCAAGATTGAAGGATATTTCCTTTGTTAAAGTGGGCTAATTGGAGCCCCTTTTCCAACATTCAAGGTCAGTTTGATGGTATGGTTCCAAAGTAAGTACATGTGATTCCGTGATTTGTTTCTTGGGTGTAATAAGGTCATCCATGAACATTTGGATTCATTTAGAGTCATTTTGAAGTGATTTGGGGTCATTTGTCAAAAAATGTAAAAAGTTGTCAAGTTGCTAAAATGTTGTCAAGCATTTTCTGCAAGAAAGTGCAAAAATGAAGTTTTATTAAGAAATTGTTTGAAAAGTGGTTGTAGACGATTGAGATGCATCTAGGTGGGTACGTTTATATTAGGAATGCTCCTCTTATGCACCGAAACACATGAAATCACTCCAAGCTACATTCAACCGACATAATCACTTAAGAGTCCAAAGTGCAAAATGGCTGCAAACTTTAGGATGTTCATATTCAGACAGCGTGATGCTTAGAAAATTATCATCTAACCCTATGGGATTGCATTGGTCCCCTCTACAATAACCTCTCTCAGTTTTCACTATCTCGGAGGCCTTTTCCTGTGGTGGCGAATTCTCGTTTGGGGAAAAAGTTGTCAAATGCAAGTAGTTGAAAGTTGCAAAGTGGTGCAAATTTCATTATGCAACTCGTTTGACCAAACAGATTGTTCTGACACATCCAAGTGGGTACGTTTACGCTAGACATGGTCCTATTTCACATCAAAACACGCATAATCGCTTCGAGCTACATTCAACCGACATAATCCCTTAAGAGTCCAAAGTGCAAAATGGTTGCAAACTTTAACATGCTCATATTTGGACACCATGATGCATAAAAACTTCTCATCTAACCCTATGGGATTGCGTTGGGTGCCTCTACAATAACCTCTCTTTGTTTTCTCTATCTCAGAGGCATTTTCCTATGGTGGCGAATTCTCGCTTGGGGAAAAAGTTGTCAAATGCAAGTAGTTGAAAGTTTCAAAGTGGTGCGACTTTCGTTCTGCAACTTGTGTGACCAAACAGACTATTCTGATGCATTCAAGTGGGTACGTTTACGATAGGCATGGTCCTCTTTCGCACCAAAACACGCGAAATCGCTTCGAGCTACATTCAACTAGCAGAATCCCTAAAGAGTCCAAAGTGCAAAATGGCTGCAAACTTCAACATGCTCGTATTCAGAAATCATGATACTTAGAAACTTCTTGTCTAACCCTATGGGATCACGTTGGGATCCTCTACAATAAACTCTCTCAGTTTTCTCTATCTTGGAGGCGTTTTCCTATGGTGGCAAATTCTCGCTTGGAGAAAAAGTTATCAAATGCAAGTAGTTGAAAGTTGCAAAGTGGTGCAATTTTCATTCTGCAACTCGTGTGACCAAACGGACTATTCTTACGCATCTGGTGGGGTATTTTTATGCTAGGAATAGTCCTCTTTTACACTGAAATACGTGGAATCACTCCGAGCTACATTCAACTGGTAGAATCCCTTAAGAGTCCAAAGTGCAAAATGGCTGCAAACTTCAGCATGCTTGTATTCGAACACTGTGATAATTAGAAACTTCTTGTATGACCCTATGGGATCATGTTGGGCCCCTCTACAATAACCTTTCTCAGTTTTCTCTATCTCAGAGGCGTTTTCCTGTGGTGGTGAATTCTCGCTTGGGGAAAAAGCTATTAAATGCAAGTAGTTGAAAGTTGCAAAGTGGTACACCTTTCATTCTGCAACTCGTGTGACCAAACGGACTGTTATGACACATCCAAGTGGGTATGTTTACATTAGGAATGGTCCTCTTTTGCACCACAACATGCAAAATCGCTCTGAGCTACATTCAACTAGCAAAATCCCTTAAGAGTCCAAAGTGCAAAATGGCTGCAAAATTCAACATCCTCGTATTCGGACACCGGATGCTTAGAAACTTATTGTATGACCCTATGGGATTGCATTGGGCCCCTTTGCAATAACCTCTCTCAGTTTTATCTATCTTAGAGGCATTTTCCTGTGGTGGCGAATTCTCGCTTGGGGAAAAAGTTGTCAAATACAAGTAGTTGAAAGTTGCAAAGTGGTGCAACTTTCGTTCTACAACTCGTGTGACCGAACAGACTGTTCTGAAGTGTCCGTGTGGGTACGTTTATGCTAGGAATGGTCCTCTTTCACATTGAAACACTCAAAATCGCTCCGAGCTACATTCAACTGGGAAAATCCCTTAAGAGTCCAAAGTGCAAAATGGCTGCAAACTTCAACATGCTTGTATTCAGACACCGTGATGCTTAGAAACTTCTTGTCTAACCCCATGGGATCATGTTGGACCCCTCTACAATAACCTCTCTCATTTTTTTCTATCTTAGAGGCCTTTTCCCGTGGTGGTGAATTCTCGCTTGGGGAAAAAGTTATCAAATGCAAGTAGTTGAGTGTGTAAAAATGACTTTTTAGCCATTCTATCCTACTATAACTTGGCAGAATGGAATAATTAGGGGTAGAGAACATATGTGCATGGTTTCTGGAGCAGTGGAGGTGAGTTGAGTGGTTTGGTGTGATGCACTAGTTGGCAATTTGATGAGTTTTGGTGAAATTGAGTGGTTTAAAAGTGGAAATGGTTGAAATACTTTGGGGCAGCAGTTTGTGAGGGAATTTTAAGCATGTTTTGTTGGTGTTGGTCCAAAGTGATTTTGTAGAAACTATATTGTAATTTAAATTTTTTCATCTATTAGCATCTAGTTATTAGTTATGCAATGTGAAGTAATGCTTTGACTTTGAAAGATGTGAAACAACTTTGCAACTCTCAATAACCTATTGCACTCCTTTAGACCAACACCATGAAATCAAGCTCAATCGAAACATATCTCAAATGGACATATCACTCCTTTGGACCAACACCATGAAATCAAGCTTTTTCACCATTTTAGACCCCCAATTGGGTCACTTTTACAAATGACCTATGCCTTAAACTTTCCTTTTCACCCAAATTTTGATTGTGCAACACTCAAAAGTCAACATAACCCCAAATTCCATAATTATTTTGCAGAGACACGTTTCCCAAAGCACCCTACCATGAAACCCTCATTTCTTGCACTTTACATGGGAGGTTTATTGAAAAACAACCTTCCAGGGCATACCTAACCCAACCATCGCATACAACACTTCATAAAAGACTTAAAAAAACTCAAAATATCAAGAGATCTCTGCTGCCCCGAAGAATTCTATCATTTGCTCACTCAATCCACCCAATTTCACCCAAAAATGCACTATTTGCCACCTAGGGCATCATGCCAAACCAACCAAAATAAATTCCCTGCACAAAAAACTCATTATTCACCCTATTTATACCTATTCCAACCTATCTAGGCCATTCCATTGAGCCACAAAATGTACAATAGATGAGATGGCCTATTTAAACATTTTTAAACCCTCAAAGCACAAGTTTCAGCCGCTTATAGTAATTTTGCCACCAAATGCACAAAACTCAACAAAATTTCTTCACTCCAAAGCCAAAATGGAGATATCTCTGCTGCCCACCAAATTTACATCATTATAAACCAATAACTTAACGTACAAAGCCTTGAAACTATTTTTTTCTAGAAAAACATAGAAAATTAGCAAAAGCAAGGAACTTTATTTGATTTCCCTTCACAAAAGAATGAATCAACCATGGATTCGAGTTTCTAAAACCTTTTTAACACTTTTCCCACTAGATCCAACCTTCTAAACTGACTCAACAACCTTTTAATCCAACATGACCGTTGGTGTTCCACCTTTGCACTTTCAATATGACAAGTTTTACAAAATATGCAATTTTTGCATTTTGGACTCCAATGACCCTCCAAGAAATTAAAATTCCATTAAATAGTCCCAATGGACCCTAAAAAACATAAATCACTTGATTCCTAACACAAGTTTGACAAATTGACTCTTCATATGCCATTTTGCAACATTTGGCAATTTTGGATTACAACTTTGCATTTTTTTGCAATTTTTGACATATTGACACAAAATGACTGCAAACCACCCCTAATACATGTAAATGGTCTGATAAGACTCACCACACCTAGATATAACATACTGACCCCTCCTAGAGCAATGTTCATTTGCTTGGTGCTCTTGCACCACTTTACAACTTCACCTTGTTTCTCTTGTAGGTGTCCAACAAAGGTTTCTTGACCTCAACTCCCCAATCCCATTTCAAACCCACTAACATACCTAATACTAGACCATGTTTCCAAAACTTGAAAATTCAAACTTTCATGGTTCCCCTACACCAAAAATCCATGCCTACAACATTCAAGCATAAAATTTACACAATACACATCATAAGGGAGATTCAAGAATGGCAGTAGCAAAATAAGATTTTTTTAATCAAAAATCTGTAAGGCTATACAATGATATATATTGATAAAAGTATATACGATATATCCAAAAAATCCATACAGGCTTAGTACAAAGGATTCATATGGACATAAAATGTCATGTATATATCGATAGTACAAAACATATTTCCCTCTAGGGGAAGGAAATGGATCCTGTGTTGCCTTCGAAATTCAACTGGATGGAGTGATTGTTGGTTCTCTTGTCTTTCGAACATGCTCGCTAGTCCTCCTCTCTTCACTTTGGACATTGAAAATACAGTTTACCATAGTAGCAGAATGTGTCAGTAATAAGACTAAATGAAAACAGATTGAAGAGAATTCTCTGTTTACATTATAGATAGAAAAAGTGCAAAGAGATGCATATGGAACTAAAAGCTTTGAGAATATTGTATCCATATCAGAGCATTACCTTAATTTCATCTTCTTCAACAGTTATATCAGAGCATTACCTTAATTTCAAATTCTTCAACTGTATCCTAACTGTCCCATCAACCAACCAGTTACATTTTGCAAGTATTAAATAAAGAACACTAATGAACCTAAGCATTGTACCTTCCATTCTTGAATATTCTATTCAAGTGTGCCTAAAGGGTCATCTCTTTGCTTAAGAGTATCCAATATTGCTTCATGATCAACATTACTAAGTGTCCATAGTTGTTTTGTCTTTGGTTTGGCATGATGCTTCAACAACTTCTCATTTGTTGCTATAACAAGGTGCGAATACATGACAATGGTTTTGTATTTCTCGTAGTCTTCAAATGCAGGTATTCCATTCTTTCTAATCATGTATGTTCGCAACCATGTTCCTGCAACCACAACTGAACCTATAGGATACATGAACCCATCATCATATTCCATTGGTTGTGTTAGCTTATACTTTACCCACACACATCAAGCCAACCAATAGTCTAATCTCTCTTCATTCCCCTACGGTGCAACAACTGCAAAAACATGTCCTGGCTATAGTAGATCTGAAAGACGATCATAATCAACTGAACTTTCCATTGTGTCATTTGTCATGGATATTTTTTGAGATAAAAGAGTTAGATACTGTGGAACCCATGTATCCACCCACTCACTTGACTCCCATTGATCCCACTCACACTGAATACAACTCTGACAAAAACAAACCAACTCTCGTGACCAAATGGTCCATGTGCTTGCATCCGAGATTCAAAATGAATGCATATTTGAAGAATCTTTGATTGTATGCCAATCCAATTTGCCTCCCACTGTGCCCTCTTCAACCAACCAAAAGAATCTGCGCACTTTTGAATCAAGTGTCCCTCCCTGTGACAATGTTGAACTACACCAATCAACAATAGAACGTGCATCACTAAATTTTCTCCTGAAATCTTCAATTTCTCCTTAACTAGAGCTCTCTTTACACATGCACCTGCTCCATCATGCTCCCCTTTCCCATGCCCAGCTTCAAAAAAACTCCAAATATGAGGTACACCCTTCTCCACATGCATTCTACTCAACCAATAAAACATATGAGCATTCTTGAATTGACTTGTGTAGTTATCTGACTAAATGAGATGTCGGCCCACTGCTATATCATGCTCATGCAAGAACTCAATAAAATTCTCGAAACAATGTTGGACATACTCAGATGAGTGAGGTCTATCATCACTCATATAAAAATGATACTCTGTGATTATCTTTCGATCCTCTTCTGTACTATCAGGTGCATGTCTATATGTTATGTGGACAAAAATAGCAATCTAAATGGAATTATAATACTGAGATTGTACCTCATTTTGTGGTTGCAATGTGTAGTTTTCTGCAAAATAACCACTGATATAATAGTGCCAATCAAAAAAGAGTCTTTACACATCCTGAATTGTTGATCCAACCACTGAGACCTATGGCTATGCCTTGCATACTTGTAGAAAAGTTTGTCCTTAAAATCTGAAATAAAATCAGTAACATTGCATTCTTTTGTAACCAACTCGCATCTAGAACCTTCACCTCCACTCTGCAAAGTATATTTGACTATCTCATATCTCTTTTTCTCAACAAGCTTCTTTCCAAATTCATGTTCAAAACCCTCATGAAAACATTGAACAAACTTTGACAAGCCACCACATTGTGAGCACTTCGCATTTAAACAATCATTTCTATAGAAAAAGCAACCATCATCTCTAGAACATAAAAATAGATCTAGCAAGTCCCTTGATGATTTTGGAAGATGCATTGCACCATACGCCTGCAACATTTCATTAGTATGCAAAGTAGAATGGATATAGCATAATAGTTCATGGTACATTGAAAACTCCACATGGTATTTGCAATAACAAGTATTACAAATTTTAAGAGGCACACAATAAAATGGCTTCAAACCTTCAAAAGTCCTTTGTTAAATTTCCATATTTGGATGTTTTTCAATTAAAATTTTGAACAACATTGTTTGGATTGATTCCAAGAAATGTTTAGGATGCGATGTATGGTCTCGATTTTCAATTTTTAACTTTAAAACATCCTTTGCATTGGGTGATACTCTAGAGTTATCATGCCAAAATTGTTGAATTACCTACTTTACATTATCGGTTAGCTTCTTATCAACACATGGAAGCCTCCCAGCAAAAGTCCATGTATCATTTTGAAAAGGATCATCTATTCTTTCTCTTCTTGCAAGTGCTCTATCCAAAGTTTTACAATTTATGTCAAAATCAATACAAGTTTGTCTCATAAAGAGAGCCTTTTTCAATTGATGGCTTATTAGGGCGATTGTAATGACTCTCCGAGCAGCTCTCTTATCTTTTTCCTTGTTATTTTTTCCAATAGACTTAAGAGCATTAAAAATATTTTTGAGAATAATAGATTTTTTCGATTTTCTTGTTCACACAAATCTTCAATTTGGCTAGCAAAGGTCTCATCTTTTGTATTTTTAGCAATTGTACAAAAATTTGGCATTGCTCGGTCAATGTCTTATTGCTAAAATATTGGTTGAAAAGTTGCGTAGCCCACAATCGAACGGTTCGCGTTGATCTCTTGCATTCAAAATTGTTTATAATGTTCTCATCAATTTCAAGTAACCATTTAGGGGTTCGAGAAGGTCTTGAATTTGGAATATGTCTTTCTTCATTTCCCATTTAATTTGGTGAAACATAATTTACACTTGGTTCAATATTATGTTCAACATCTTCAATTCCAACATTTTCAATATCAATTTCAATAATTTGATTCCCAATTTCAATATTATGTTCAACATCTTCAATTCCAACATTTTCAGCTTTAACATTTTCAATATCATGGTCAACATCTTCAATTCCAACATTTTCACCTTGAACATATTCAATTTCCTCTTCACTTGAAAGACCAAAGGGCTTAGGTTCACCAATATTTGGCATACCTTCTCTTCTCTTCCTATGACTTTCTCTATCTCTTTGTCTATATGCTTTGAAATGTTTTATTTTATAAGCTTTCTCTTACGTTTTTGCTTTCGATGACTACTACTCCCCATTATACCTCCAAGAAGATGCTAAAAAAATGATTGCTTATGACAAATTTGAATATAAGATGCTCCCAAAAGTCGATCTTTGTCTCTTCTTGTCTGAAATCACATTTTTATTGTGTGCAAACAAAATGTAGGGTCCGTTGGGATTCCCAAAACGGCCCACAAATCTGTTATCTGATTTGAAAAACATTTAAAAATGTATTGTAATGGTGGGATTTTGGTGCCACAAATCGGATATTCGATTTTTGCACACATAGACCCAAGAGTAATTAGGAGGTGGAGAGTGGACAAGAGATAGAGAGAGAGGGAAATGGAGAGAGAGAGAATTAGGAGGGGGAAGGGAGAGGGGAAGAAGAGAGAGAGAGAGAGAGAGAGAGAGAGAGAGAGAGAGAGAGAGAGAGAGGAGAGAGAAGGGGAAGAGGGAGAGAGAGAGAGAGGAGAGAGAGAGAGAGAGAGGGAGAGGGAAGGAGAGGGAGAGGAGAGGGAGAGGAGAGGGAAAGGGAAGAAAGAGAGAGGAGAGAGAATTTAGGAGAGGAGAGGGGAGGAGAGGGAAGAAGGGGGAGAGAGAGAGAGAGATGAAGAGGGAGAGAGAGAGAGGGGGGGAAGATATAGGGAAAGGGAGAGAGAGAATTAGGAGGGGGAAGGGAGAGGGGAAGAGGGGGAGAGAGAATTAGGAGGGGGAAGGGAGAGGGGAAGAGAGAGAGAGAGAGAGAGAGAGAGAGAGAGGGGAAGAACCTGGTCCAAGAGAGGGAGAGGGAGGGAGAGAGAGGGGGAAAGAGATAATATTTAAATATTTTATATATTAACTTAATATATATATATTTATACATTAACTAAAATATTTAAATATTATACATAATAATATAATTTATTATATATTATACATATTTCCGTAAGAGATTATCATAAATTATATATTATATATTAAAATATAAACTATATTGTATATTCTCAACTAGATATATTAAAATAAACTATAAACTATTTATTGCATTTTTTAAATTATATATATTAAAAACTATATTACATTTTTTATATAAAATAAAAATTATATAAAATGATATAGTAAAATTATATATAATACATATCGGATATCTAATTCAAATCGGGTATCGGATATCCGATTTGAATCAGATATCTAATATGTCTGACAGAAACCCTACTACCTAGGGATTAGGCTCGGGTTTGCTTTGGAATTTGGCTACGACATGCCAATCCTAAAAAGTCAACACAAAAGACATGTTTAATAGCTTACCTTGCTTTTCTAACTTTGCCCATGTGGCTGACGACTTTTTTTTACCCTAAACTGATGAAACCAAAAGGATTTTTAAAGGATATTCTCAGCTTTCCACCAATATAAATTATGCTTTACTTTGAATTTAATAAATAATTATTATTCATTTTCTATTTGAATTACAACTAAAGTCCTGATTGATAAGCTGATTGAAAAACATCTATAGCTTTCAAATGGTATCACATTTTTTGAATCCGAAACATGCGTCACATTCTATGCTTCACATACTATAGGATTAAAAAGAAAGAATTTCATGAAGTTTTGACTAAGTTAAGGTGGTCAGACATACACGTTTTTATATTTTTTTAAAGTTGTAATAAAAAAATTATAATTAATTATTTACTTGGAAAAAAATTACAAAAAAATATGCATCACATCGAGACATGAGTCCTCTACTTATATCTAAAATATTATAAAAAAATATTATCATTTTATTATGGTTAGGGTGGTCAGCCAAATGCCTACTTCTTATTTTTCCCCTGAAATTTAAGTACTACTGCATTGAAATTTCAAATTTTCACCAAATAGATTTTTATTTTTTAAAAATAAACTTAGTAGTTTAGAAACTACATTCAATTTGCTACAGATTCTATTGTTACATATTTTTGAAATAATATAGATAACCTATTCAAATTTTTACGTCAAGTTGTCTAACTCTGATTTTTCTAAATTTTCATCGCCACTTAAGGGCCTATTTTTTCCATGATGATCCTGCACATAGCCACCTATGGACTCAATGTCAAAAAATAATATGGGTCTGCAAGAATGGTGCACGTATCATGAACACTCCAACCCTGAATTTTCATCATATTAATTCTACTAATTTAGTTATTCTTACATTTCAAAATAGAATTTAATAAAAAAAATTAAATGAACTTGCTGAATTTTAACTGAGTATCAATGCCGAATGTTTCCTTTAGCAATGCATATGTCATAAATATCTACTTTGCAACTGATGTAGGCTACGTAGCTGCATCTTGAGCACTTTGATAATCATACATGCAAACAAAACCACAAGAGCGACAATGGTGGGGTGCAACTCTGGGCTTAGAATTCTTGTCCACATCAAGCTCTACTAGAGGCCTCACACATTGTACAATGCTATGAGTGAGCGAGCTAATCGATTCCAATGTGTCCACCTTGACATTGTCCTTCATAACGGAAGGAACGATGAAATGCTCCACCATGGGTTTGGCCAAGGGTCTCGGTGCCAACTATGGATTACATTGTGCACCCGGTCTATCATGTGTGGAGCCCCCACCTCTACCTTGAAAGTCTAAAATGTCAAAATAATTTGGCACCTTATTGAGGACAAACTCACAATAGAGTTTCCTCAAAAAATACTGTGCTACCTCATCGTTATTGCATGGAGGTTGGTCAAAAACCATCCACCACCACTCCCAAAACTTATTTTTTATTAATTCATGGTAGCAACAATGGATGGGGAACCTCCTGCATGCATGTGATAAAGGTGCATTGGTTCTTGGTCTGTAAAAAGGGCACACAAGTTGGCTTTGCTATTTTTTTTATTTTTTCACATCTGCATATGAAAGACCACTTTAGAACATAAAATTGTTTGAACCCATCCCTCTTATTAGACCAAAAATTGATTTTCTCACTCATTTCTCCTACATGTGATATAATCAACTTTAGCGATTCAACAATCCCTCTCCTATAAGGGTGGGTTTCAGTATGCTCAATTAATCTTCCAATCAATTGTTCAATCTCTCTTTTGTTGTTTTCAATTTGATTTAAGATATTTTCTTGGGTTCCTTGTGGATCCCTATGAACTAACAGAGGGGTTTGAGGGTGTTCTTGTTCGAGAGGCTCTTCGTGAGGGGATGATTGTGAATTGTCAATGTTTTGAGGTGGAGGTTGATTTCCTGGAAATTAAAATAAAGTTTAAAAAAAAACCTATTTCAATCTACATTCTAATTCAAATTCGAAATTAAAACAATAGAAATACATACCTCTTCGATCCCTTTGATCTCTTCGACCTCTTTGACATCTTAGTGGCATCCTCATGAAGAATTGCAAGAAAAATTCGATCTCCTTTTGGTGAGCACGAGTTGGAAGAGCAAAAAAAGGGAGCTAGGGTGTAGAAAAAATGAGGAGAAAAATGACATTTTTTAAAAAGTGATTTTACATTTGGCAAGTACCAAATTTGGCACTCACCAAATGGTTAACTTGTTTGGCGAGCGCAAAATGGCTAATTTCACATTTTTTCAATAAAATGACACCTTTTTTGTGTCATAGATTGGTGCACACACCCTATATGTGAATTATAAAATTTGACTGATCAAAATTAAATATAGATTCCAAAGGTGAATCTCAAACTACTAGATCCATACCAATCTCTTGTTGATAAGAGTCATTATACTTTAAAATTTTATATATAGTCTCCCAAGAAATGTCCTTAATATGAACTACTTCAAATAATTTAGAATTATTACATGACCAAATTTAAACATTTATAGTAATAAACTATTTATTTAATTGAAATAAAAGTTAGACTCATTAAAAGTAAAATGTTTCAATCATATAATTTTAAGAAACGTGATGATTATAGTTTATTTGATATATGTATTTTAAATTCTATCTAGTAATAAGTCTAAATAAAGAAAAAGGTAAAGGCTAAGATAACACATGATGATATCTGTCATATTTAACCTCCTCTTCCAACTAAGAATGATATGGGTACTTATTATAGAGGTTGACATTTTATGTTAAATTTAATACTTCATGGATCTCAAAGAAAAAAATTATGGTTTAACAAATTCATAGTCTTTCTATGGGACCATCTCTAAACAACCAAGACAAATGGATAAAGAAAGAAAATTTTATAGTTTTACCTATTGATAATGCCTTCACTAAGACTACTAACTCCTACCAAGAGGAAATGCATGGCATTTCAAAAGAAAGTTGTGCAATAGATGAAGAAGAATATGAGGCTACTTTTTGGGAGGATTATGACTTTTTTCTTCTATTTTTATTTATACTTTGTGTATTTTTTTACCTCTTTTTGCTTATTATACATGTGTTTTTTATTTCTCACATTGTGTAAGTTAGCATTTTTTTCAAGTGTTTTTATATTTTGATCTTTACTTATGTCACGATTTTTGTATTTCTCATATTCTCATTTCACCAAGTCTATATTATTTTTCCATGATTCTTATGTTTTTCCTACTCTCATTTCACTTTCTATATATTTTTTGTCATGATGTTTGTGTTTTTCTATTCTTTTTCACTTTCTATATCATACTTTATTCTTTGTTTCTTCATTTAGGGGATACCTTTCCTAAATTACGTGTACATGCTTTCTTTTGTATCACAATGTGCTCTTGTTCTTTCCTACGCTTCTTTGTTTTATTATCCATGGTTTTCAACATGTCCCTTGCTACATATCCATGATCTATTCTTATGTATCATGTTTATAATGTCTAGGTCATATGTTATCTATATGTTAGGTTTATTAGGCTTATTATTCTTATCTTTTCCATGCTACAAATGCTTGTCATATCTAGATCTTATAATCCTTATCATGTCTACACCTTATGATTCCATACATTATCATCCTTATCATGCTTTGATCCTATGATTACATGTTATGAATCTTGGAGTATGACTACATATTTTACATCCTAGTTTTACTTACATGATCCTTATCTAGCCATTTAGGTCATCACTATCTTATTGTTTGCCTATATTCGGGTCAACAATATTTACATATGTCTTCATGCTTATTTACCCCTTAGATGTTCTTACACAATGGTATACATAGATGTTTGCTACATGCTTGATATGCTTACATGACTACATCTTATCAATTTTACTTTATCACTTCTATATTTTTCTCATTATAATGTATCTTTTTTGTCACCAATTCCTTGCATCCATTAAATGAAACCAATTGGGGGGATATATTATTACTAAATATTTTCATGGTTGAGATTTTAGATGGTGCCCTATGCTAGATAGAGGATTGTCACCATATCCAACTGAGTTATATTGTTTTGTAGACATAGTGTCACTTTGTGTGGAGTTTTATTGCATTGCATTACTGCATCGCATGGAGTTTCATTACATTGTCATATTGCATGGAGATTTATCACATGGCCACAATATGTAAGCCCTTATCACATTCCTATATCACACAAAAAAATTATACCATAAATTACAAATAGGAAAAATTTGGACTATCCCTTATCTTCTCTACTCGTTTTTTGTAGGCAACTAAAACACCTTTTAGTTTGTGTTTATTTTGATCATGTGGAAAAAACTATGCATTGCATACTTTTACAAGTTTCATGCAACATTCATTCTAAAGAGAATACACGAAGAAAAAATGTATCCTTTTATGAGTTTGAATATTTATTTTTCATGTTGGCTAAGAGTGCCCATATACTATGAAATGCACGCTCATGTTAAATCCAAACACACACACACATCAAGTGGAGGTAAAACGTAGTGGTGAGATTAGCATACCCATCCCATTTCTCATTTATTTTTATATCTACTTTAATGGGAATGTCTTTACAGTGCAATAATATATTAACAAGTGATGTACTTTTGTGTTAGGTTTGGTTCATGACCTAATCCCTATCCATCTTCATTTCACCCCCATTTGTACTAATCCCCATACATTCACTACTTATTCATCTAGACATTTCACCGAATTGGCATTGACTTCTATGCATTATCTCCCTACCTCAAGATTACAACCTTAACCCTATTGATGATTTTTGGGTACCTCAGGATCGACCCAAGTCCATCTCGAGGAGTTCAGGAACTATCTTTGAATCTCAAAAGTTCAAATTCAAACTTTTCCACCTGTTTCTATTATCCATTATAGCCAACCTAACACATTGCATGCAACATGTTGTTATGCTATGATATTTGAAGACATTCATTGATCACTTAATCTCATAAGATAGATTGTTAGGGCGCACTTCAGTTTTGAAGGAAATTAAAGGAATGAAATCAACATAAACATCATATAGGTCATTGGCATGTCTACAAATGTTATCTTTGATCTTTCTCATCACCATTAATTTGGTCCACCGAGGGGTTTTCCCTAGTAGAATTGGTCCACCTATTTGAGTCATCAAGCTTGTCAATGGTATCTCTACACACCATCTTTATAGACTCAAATATCTTGAAGGTGAAGGCGAGTAGATCTTTTGACACACTTTTTTTCAAATCAATTTTGAAATAGTCAAGATTGATCTATATCATTTCTTGTGATGAGCCACACTTTGAAACATTCATCAAATTAAGACAATTAATTTTCTTACACTTATATAATGATTTAGAATGAAATCAATATTGTTTATCCCTTATCAACCCTAAAACTAAATACACCTAACCTGCTCATTTAAATTTTATAAATTAATTTTAATAATATATCTCCAACTCCCATTTTTTGCTTTAATCGATTGCACTTATTTAGTAATGATTAATCTACATTCCTTACAAGTTTATTTTCCAATAATGAATGCTCAATCTAAACCCATCAAACCATCAAAACAATATTTTTAAATTTTAAAGATTATTCTTCAACCACTTGGTCCGAGCTCATTGGAATGCACTCCAAACTCTCTGGGTGGGATCTGAACGTTTGAAAATTTGCACACTTAACAGCCTGTGACAAAATAATTACGTATTCTTAATTCTCGTGCAACTTGGATGGATAAGGGAATTTTCCGGCGGCCGGCAAAAAAATAAGACTAATCCGTTTGGTATGATTACAGTGGTACGAGAGTGCCGGCGTGCTGTCTTGTGCCGCTCGCCTCCATTTAGGGAGTGGCCCTGTGAAAGCGACATTTAATGCGGGAAAGCGACAGTTTAATGCTGCCTGGGGTACCATGAAAGCGAGTTGGCAGAATGAAATCATTTATAGTTATGTATTGGTGGCGTCGGCCTTAACCTGGGTTACTGCGGGGTTTAGATTGGGTTTTCTTCCTTCTTCTTCCTTGTTCGCCACCCTCTGTGCAAATTTGTTATAAGGAGCACGAGAAGTGTGACTGTTTTCTTGGGATTAAATCGCTGGACGTACAGCTGCTACGGGTTTTGTTTGATTTGCGGCTGTTAAATGGAAGAAGTCTGGGATTTGCAGGCCGTGGTGGCGGCGGCTGTTGGTGGAGATTCGAACCCGCGGCGTCTGGATGTGTGGCAAAGAACTCCACCGCTCACCCATCAGAACCAGAGGCAGATTAAGAGAAGTGCCGTTGCGGCGACTGACAATGTGTTTGCGGCGGCGCCGCCACCAGTAGCGGCGGCTCAGCCGAGGTACAGAGGAGTGCGGCGGCGGCCTTGGGGAAGGTTCGCGGCAGAGATACGCGACTCGGCAAGGCAGGGCGCTCGGATTTGGCTGGGGACTTTTGATACTGCGTTGGAGGCGGCGCTCGCGTACGACCGCGCCGCTTATGCCATACGCGGCGCGCGTGCGGTGCTCAATTTCCCTTTCGGCGCCGCAGCCGATCTTCCTTCGCCACCGCCGCCGCCGCTACCAGCGAGGAAGAGGCAGCGGACTGATGAGAGCTCTCAGGTTCTAGTCGCGCCGCCGGAATGCTCGAATTCTGGAAGCAGTACGATGACGGAGGTAGCGAATATTTCGGATGGCTCGGCTCCCATGGCGGCTCACCCCGGCGGATTCCAGTGGCTTTTTATGCCTTAATCAGTTGCTCTTTACTCCACATTTTGATCGGCGTGGAGAAATGTTTTGTTGTTTACGAGTTTTGTACAGAGATTTATACTTATTTATTGAATATTTCAAATGTCTTTACTCCACATTTTTATCGCCGCGGAGAATGTTTTGTTGTTCACGGGGTTTTGTACAGGGATGTATATTTATTGAATATATGCATCGTACTGCACATTTTTGTTCAGCGAGGAGGGCTTTTAGTTTTGTTTCAGATTTCGTATATTTATTGAGTATACGCCTTGGGATATTTGTACGCCTGTATATTTCACTGTTTTGGTTTCCCTTTCATGTAATAGTGCTAAAATGTACAGTCCAGATGCACTTCCATGTAATGATTCTGAATTTCTGCCTCTAGATTGAGAACATCAAGAATGCCGTTTCGACAGTCCGTGAATTATCGATCTTGCGAAATGATTGATGTTCTGTAAATCGATTTAGTGGAGAGAGTGGGCTGATTTTTGTCACGTGCCAGAATTAATAAGCCCATTCCAGCCAGAAAATAACCCTATATAGGCTGTAGTTAACCTGTCTGCCATCATACGTTTAATCTTTCTATTTACTCTTAATAGATCGCAACATTAATCATTAAAAAACCGTTAGAATTGCACAGGGAAATATCTTGAAAACAATGAGCGCAATCCTTATTTCGGCAGCGTCTATCCAGCATACTGGATGCATTCATGGAGTCAAAATGTTAGTTATTTTTCAATATGTACAGCCATTAAGCCACTACGAATTGAAACTGAAGGGGCCTCGTAAACTACAATAGGATCGAAGGTTTTTAGAATTCATGAGGTGAAAGATAATTTACCAAACATTTTAGTTTTCTGTAGTTCTGATTTTCTGAAGACGATTTTTGTAATATTCTGTAGTTATGATTTTCTGAAGATGATTTTTTTAGTTTTCTGTAGTTCTGAAGACGAATTCCCTAATTTTAACAACAGCTTTCTCTTTATAGGAAATCCTCTGAAAAAACTTCTCCAGGTAAAACTTTCTCTGATAGAAACGCTCTTCCTTACATAGCCTGTACGTCTGCATCACAGTTGCCCTCTGCGGCCCTAATTCTGCCTCCTGTATAATCTACTGACCATTCGAAAGGACCATTTCCCCAACCCACATCATGAAATTGTTGAGTTTGAAGTGAAGAGCACAGATGAATGAAGTGGAACAACAAATATATTTGCAGATAAATGAAATAAACATCAATACTATTGCAGCAGCTGTTCTCTTCATTGATCATTGAATTTTATATATACAGATTGAATATACATGGTGTGCAAAATATAAGGCTTAGAGATCAGAAAGGCAGGTCCAAGAAAGAGTATTGTGGCTCTATAATGTGACTGTAGCCACTGGAAGAAAGCTAACTTAAAATATTTGCATCTCTTGAAATGTTCCAGCATAGGGAATACATGCAACTACATAGAGGACAAAAAAATACCTTTAATTGTTTTAATTGTTTTTAATCCTGTGCAACCCTGTCTTTTTTTATTTAGTCTGAGTCTACAATCTCTCATTTTTCTCACTCAGTTCTCTTGTTTTCATCGTGATGTTGGTGTTGGTGATCGAAAGATTGATGCAAATAAATTCACACAGTTGGATCCAGAAAAAATAACTCTTTAAAAACAAATGTCAATGTATTTATAAACAGCTGTGAAAATAAGAGCAAAAACAAATTGAAATAATGCTTTATAACATTTGCAATGGAGAATTATATGGCATAAAAAATGTTGTGATGTGGGAATGCCTATCATTTGTTTAAATCTCTCAATTTATTTAAATTGCCTTAGTAAAAATATTAGCAAGTTGATAATCAGTTTTGCAAAACCTCAATTCAATTTGTTCCTCAACCACAAGATTTCTGATAAAATGTTAAATATTTGTGTTTGGTTCCATTGTAGAAGTTTTTTGTGATTGCAATTGTTGAGTTATTATCTCAATAAATAATTGTTAGTTTATTTTGTTTCTACTTTGAATCTACCACAATCATCTTAAATCATATTGCTTGACAAGATGCTAAAGTTGCAGCAATAAATTCAACTTTTGTTGATGCCAAAGATACATATGATAATTTCATAAAGACCAATAAATGACATCTAGTTCTAAACTTAATACATAACTTGAAGTACTTTTCCTATCATCACTATATGTAGACCCAGCCAATTCAAAGTTATATGTAGATGTATACAAAATGCCAAACTTGTATGACAAACATACCTCAAAACTCTTTTCATTGTGATAAAATATATTTTATTTGGGTTCTTACATAAATCTCGAAAAGAAGCTAACAACATACATGATATCTAATCTAGTAGTTGTAAGATATATAAGACCACCAACCAAACTTTTATACAATGTTTCACGTTTTTTTGAACCACGTCTTTAGTTGATTTTTCATTATGTTCAAAGGTGTGTTCATAGGTTTACAAATTTTTATTCTAAATTTATCAAATAGATCATTAGCATACTTCTCTTATGAGATAAAGATGCCATTATTCACTTGTTTTACCTCTATCCAAATAAAATAATGCATCAAACTCAAATCCATCATTTCAAATTCATTCTTCCTGGCATTTCTAAACTCATTCATTAACACTTTTTTATTCTTTGTGTAAATCAAATCATCAACATACAAGCATATTATGAGTAAATCACTTGTACTTCAAAATTTTACATTAGTGTAGACTCACTTTTACTCCTTTTGAAACCATTTGTTTGAAATATCCATATATCCTACTATACCATGCTCTAGATGCCTACTTAAAGCCATAAAGAGCCTCTTTCAACCTATAGATCCTTTATATTCATATTTTACAAGCTCAAACCTTAGTGATTGTTCTATAAACACTTCTTCATTCAAGTAACCATTTTGAATAGTTGATTTAACATCAAGTTGATAAAATTTCCACCTAAATTGTGTTGCCAATGCCAAAATTGTTCTTGTGGTATCCAATTTAGCAGTAGGAGAATATGTTTCAAAGTAATCAATACTTAGTTGTTGTGAGAAACCCTCTACAATTAATCTTTCTTTGTGCCTTTCAATGGATCTTTCAAATTTATATTTGGTTTTGGAGATCCATTCAAGCCCAATAACATCTTTCTAAGTTGAAGGATCAACTAGTTCCCATGTTTCATTCTTTTTGATGGAAAAAAATTCTTTATTCACGACTTTAACCCATACTTCTTATTTTATTGCATCTTCAAATTATCTTGGTTCAACTTAAATATGAGATAGAAAAATAAAATTTGTGGCTTAATCAAAACTAGTAGTCCCATAATAAATTTTATTAAGGCTTTATACTTTTCTTGGAGTTGGAATCAATCCTAAAAAAGGATTAGATGAAGAAGATGAAAAGTTTGGTGAAGGTGATGCAATAGAACTTGAGCTACTACTTAGTCCAATAGGATAAGATGGAACATCTTGTTCCAAATCAATAATTATATGTCTTTTTTTAATTCAAATTTCCATTCCATTGCCAAGCTTCATTTTTAGAAAAGATAACATCTTGACTGAAAATTAACCTCTTAGTTACTAGATTGTATAGTTAATTAACCTCTGTGTCTCCTCAATGCAACCAATGAGAATGCACTTCTCACTCTTATAATCAAATTGTTGTCTTTTTTATTTAGCTATGTGAGCATAAGAAATACATATAAAAACATTAAGACATGCTACACTAGGTTTTCTAACTCACCATGCCTCATACAATGCTATATTTCTTATTTTTTTGTTGGAAATTATTCAATAAATATATGTATGTAGCAACAAATTCACCCTAAAACTATTTGGTAAACCCTTGGCTTTAAGCATTCTTCTAGCCATCTCCACAATAGTGTTTTTTGCATTTGGTAACTCCATTTTGTTGAGGGGTGTAGCTAGCAATCAATTTCCTTTAAATTCAATTATTTGTAAAAAAGTCTTGAAATTAATCATAAGTGAATTCTCTCAAGTTCCATTTGAATGCAATATTTTGAAAGGACAACTAATTTATTTTTTTGCACTAGCCTTAAATTGTTCAAATTTGGTAAAATTTTATAAATTTTCTTTGATGAAATAAATCCATGTCCTTCAACTAAAGTAATCCATAAAAAATGAGAAAGATTTTTTTTTAATTATTCATAAATATATATTATATTAATCAAAAAAGATTTCAGTATAGAGTTCTCCATAGCGACTTTGAAGTTTAGACAACCCACCACCCCACAAGAACCATCACCAACTAAGCAATTGTTATGCTAGAGAATAGCATACAAAACCCTTTACATAAATGTTCATCATTATAACTTATATGCCCTACCCACCCAACCCCTATACATCAAAATTTTACAAAATGTTACATCAATTCTTCTACTACATTACATACTAGGCACATGTTGGGTGCTACTTTGTCATACCCCGCAACACATCCTCCACACCGTTTGCCTAGTGATCGTGGGGGGGGGGGAAGTATTTATTTTTATTGAGATACAAAGTTTGCATTGGACCCAAAATATCATCAATTACCAATTCAAGTGGTACTTTGTCTTTCCAAGTTCTTCCTATTGGGAACAAATCTTGATGTTGCTTTCCAATAATGCATCCTTCACAAATTTTATCATCTTATTTGATAAGTGGTAGTCCTTCACCATTTTCTTCTGAGAAATCAATTTTAGTCCTCAAAAATTAAATTTCCATATCTCATAATATGTCGTAACCAAGGCTCATGCTTAAAATTTTCTTTAAAAAATTGAGTCTCATTGTATGCAACTCTCAAAGGAAATATCCTATTTTGTAACATGTCAATTTTCACCACTATATGATTGCTCTTGTTTTGTCATAAATAACACAATCATTATTTTCAAATATTACAAAATATTCCTTTCAATGATTTGTCCTATGCTCCAAAAATTATGTGCCAACCAAGGGCGAGTGCATGAAAATGATATATAAAAGAGTGAGTAAATAGCCAAATTTGTATATACCACAAATGCGAGTGTATCTTTTGGCTTATAAAACATGCCCACATTTTATAACTTTATTCCACATATCTTGATCCTATTTTTTTCGGTTCCTACATTGCTATATCATTTTTTTCCAAATTCTTATCATATCTTTAAATCATATTGATCCTATATTGGGAGAATCACCTGACTATTCCTCATTTACATGCTAGGTTCTATTGCCATACTTGATTAATTAGATCTAAATCTCCTAGCTTATAAATTGCCATATGTTCCTTGCAACATTTGATAAAAATATCTTTGTTGCAATCGGGTTCAACAACAACCTCATTTGATTCTTCCCTCCATGCTTCCCTTGTATCACTACTATCAAACTAAACACTTAGATTCATGAATTCATTAGCAGTGAAAGATGATATCTAAGGTTGAGTCTTTTGGGTATAGACAGAGTATAGTAAGCCTTTAGTTTAAGAAGAGACTATGTATCTCTTCTAATCATTTCTTGGGTATCAAGAACCTCTTGATAGAGATAAGAGACATTTGCATGAGCATCATCATGAAAAGGAACAACATCTTGAGGGTACTCTTGGCTCTTAAACTAACCTATATACTACAAATTAGGAGTTAGGTTGAAGTAGTATGAGGAAAAATTTCCAAGAGAAAAATAAATAAATGGTGATAAATATAAAAAGATATAGATGGAGAGAGAGATAAATAAATGTTGAGAGAGATATAGGAATATATAGAAGGAGAGAGGGGGAGGAGGAGAGAGATAGATAGATAGAGAGTGATGAAAGGAGAAAGAGGGGGGGGAGAGATAAAAGGGGGAGGATAGAGAATTAGAGAAAGAGAGGGAGAGTAGAGAAGGAGAGGGAGAATGACATAAAGAGATAGTGAGAGAGATGTATAAAGAGATAGAGAGGAAGAGGGAGAACCATATAGAGATAGTGAGTGAGAGAGGTGTGTATAAAGAGATAGAGGGAGAGGGAGAGACAGAGAAATAGAGTGAGAGTGGGAGATAGAAAGAGGGAGATATAGAGAGATAGGAAGGGGGAGAGGGAAATAGGGAGAGGGAGAGGAAAAATTATAGAGAAAGAGAGATGGGAGAGATATATAGAGAGGGATAGAGGGAGAGGGAGAGGGAAAATTAAAGAGAAAGAGAGGGGATAGAGATATAGAGAGGGAGAGTGATAGAGATAAGGAGAGGGGGAAGAAATAAAGAGAGAGGATGGATAGAGAGATAAAGATATGGAGAGAGAGAGGGAGAAAGAAAAAAGAGACATACATAGAGAGATAGAAAGAGATAAGAGAGATGGGGATATAAAGGAGAGATAGAGAAAGAGAGGTAGAGGGAGAGATAGATATATAGATATGGTGAGAGAAATGTATAAAGATAGGGGAAGAGAGGTGGAGAGAGAGAGAGAGAGAGAGAGAGAGAGAGAGAGAGAGAGAGAGAGAGAGAGAGAGAGAGAGAGAGAGAGAGAGAGAGAGAGGGGGGAGTGAAATAGAGGAAGGGAGAAAAGGGGAGGGAGATAGGATGGAGAAAAGGGGAGGGAGAGATTAGGGAGAGAGGGAGGTTAGAGAGATATAGATATCTAGAGTGGGGTAGAGAGTGAGAGTATGGGAGAAAGGGAGAGAGAGCGTGAGTGAGAGGGAGAGGATATAACCATAAATAAATGGTGAGAGATACATAAAGAGATAGGGGAGAGGGGGAGAGAGAGGATAGAGGGATGATATATAAATATAAATAAAGGGAGAGATCTAGATAGAAAGAGAGGGAAGGTGAGAGACAAATTGAGATAGGGAGAGAGACATAGAGATAAAGAGTGAAGGAGAGAAATATAAATAAATGGTGAGAGAGACAAAGAGAAATAGAAAAATAAAGAGAGGGGGAGGGTGAGAGAGATAGTGAGATAGAGATGGATAAAGGGAGAGAGGGAAAGGGAGAGAGATAAATAGATGAGGATAGAGAGATATAAAAAGAGAGGAAGAGAGTAGAGGAGAGACATAAAGAGATAATGTGAAAGACATAATTATATAGAGAGAGAGGGAGAGAGAGAGATATAGAGGCAGGGGGAGAGACATACAAAGAGAGTGATATATATATATACATGCACACACATATATACATACATATATATGTATGTATGTATATATCACATATATATATATATCACTCTCTTTGTATGTATATATATATATACATACATATATATACATATATATATAGAGAGAGAGAGGGAGAAGGAGAGATAGAGAAATAGAGAGAGTGAGAGTGAGAGATAGAGAGAGGGAATATATATGTGTGTGTGTGTGGAGAGAGAGATAGGAGAGATGGAAGAGAAATAGAAAGGAGAGAGATGGAGGTACAAAGGAAGGAGGGAGAGAGGAAGATAAATAGAGGGAGGCTAGAGAGATAGAGATAAAGAGGGATATATAGAGATAGAGAATGCGAGGGAGAGAGAGAGTGTGTCTATTTGTGAGGGAGAGGGATAGAAAAATAAAGAAATGATGAGAGATATAGAGATATATATAGGGAGAGGGAGAGGGAGACAAAGAGAGAGGGAGGATATAGAAAGATAAATATAAGGAGAATTAGAGAGATAGAGAGGGAGAGTGAGAGATTAAGAGGGAGAGGGAGAGAGATTAAGAGATTAAGAGTGAGGAGAGAAAAATAAAAAAACGGTGAGAGATATAGAAATAGATAGGAGGGAGAGATGGAAAGGGGAGAGAGATAGAGTGATAGAGAGGGATGAAGGGTGAGAAAGGGAGGGAGAGGAGGGGGAGGGATAGATAAAAAAAATAGGGAGGGTAAAGAGGTAGAGTAATTTAGGGAGAGAATAGAGGAGAGGGAGAGAGTAGATAAGGAGAGAGAGAGACATAAAGCGATAGGGAGAGAAATATATATAAATAGATAAAGGGAGAGGTAAAGATATAAAAAATAGATAAAGTGAGAGGGAGAGATGGAGATGAAGAGGGATAAATATAGAGAAAGAGAGAGGATAGAGGATAGGGGGATATAATATATACATATTCGAACCAAATTGCTAGATTGAACCCTCCACTGCTTGAAATCTTTCTTATTTGGGATCCAGATTTATCAGGATTAAATCTATGACTGGTACGCGATTGATCCACATCCATCGTCTCTTATGACTTTGGAAGTTGTGGCCCATCGGGGCACCCTATCCTAGTATAGTTGGTGCCATCCTAACAATCCTTGATGAAATTCCCTGAGTAGATCTTCAGTTTTGAAAGCCCCCTGGGGCATTAGAGGACACCATCATGGTTCAATCTGAATTATATATGTATGTATGTATGTATGTATAAGGAGAGAGAGATGGAGAGAGGGGGAGATATATGGATAGAGAGGGATAAAGAGAAATAAAGATGGAAAAAAGATAGAGTGAGGGAGATATAGAGAGATAGATTTAGAGAGGGATAGGGAGAGATATATATAAAAATAGAAAGGAGAGAGATGGAGGGAGAGAGAGGGAGAGATAAAGAGTGAGGGAGGATAAAGAGATAGAGATGGAGGGATAGAAAGAGAGATATAGAGGTAAATTAAGAGAGAGAGGGGAAAGAGTATGTGAGAGAGAGGGAGAGGGAGAGAAACACAAATAAATGGAAGATAGATAAAAATAGATAGAGAGAGAAGTATAAAGAAATGGTGAGAGAGAGGGAGAGAAACATAAAAAAATGGTTATAGATAGAGATGGAGGAAGGAAAGGGGGAGGAGGAGAGAGATATAAAGATAAAGAGGGATGAAGGGAGAGAGAAAGGGGGATGGAAAGATAAAAAGGGGGATGATATATATATATAGAGAGAGAGAGATTAATGAGAACAAGGTGAAAATAAACTACAATATTATGTATGTGAATTCAATTTAGAAAATAAGATTACCAAATCAAATTGTATGTATGTGATTGCACATCCATTACAATAATACACCCTTTTGGGAAAAACACCACATGAGAGAAGAGGGAACTTGTATATTATTCAGTGATTTTTTAGTGGCTAATATTCACATTGGGTAATAGTTAAAATTTAGGAATCCAAAATTGGCTAGTAGTTCGAGCTATAATGTGACTTGAATCACCACATTTTTACAAAATTTTGTTTTTGTCTTATTTAAATCACCAAATAATTTATTTTATTAAAAAAATTAACTAAATTTTTTTCCACAATATTCGATACATGATTAGATCTGATCTACCTAAATTTAATAAATTATAGTAGAAATATATATCAGTTCACCAATAGTATAAAATTATTATTAGTTGCTTTAGGACCATATTTCTAATTTTTAGTTTCTACCATTGATTTACAATATAATCTAATGGCCCTTGTTGTATTCCATGTGGTTAAATATACTGATTTGTAATGCTCATGGGGCCCATAATTTTGGGTCTCATGAGCATTATAGAGCATGGGTACATGTTTTACCTCACAAAGTACAATGAGGGTCATTAGATCAATGATCCAAAAGGAATTTTGAGCCCCATAAGAATTACAGATTGTGGGTACATTTTACCTTTTTGAATACAATGAGGGCCATTATATTATATTTTAAAATAATGGTGGTAAGTAAATATTAGTCTATTTAATGATATAACTTGCATAATAGAAGAAGATGATATGAAATATGTTGCAAATACTTAATAATAACTGGGAATAACAAGCCACTTCGAGGGGGGAAACCTCCAAATATCTCCAATGAGAACACAATTCACAATATGATGAAATAAGACTCGCAACCTCCTATATATACCTATTTATTCCTAAGATATCACCTAGGCTGACTTAGACACCCCTATATGAGCCCACAGCCAACCTAAATAACTAAATAATAATATAATAATGATAACATGACTTAATTAGGAGTTAGGATGCCACAATACGACTATTCATAACCCAATGTACACAAATATTAAGGCCGTAGTAGTCTAACCCTTAAACCCATTGATAATTTCCACCCTCGAGCCCCTACTTTTCCATAAGAATTATTTTTAGAGTGGATGGATTTTCCATCATAATTAATGCATTTTCCTATTATTTTTAAGATTTGCCAAAATTTTCTACAAAATTTTAGTGATGTAAAAAATAACATAAAATTAATATTTTTTTAAAAGGAAAGATTTGCTAATATAAATTAATATGTTTTCCTAAAAAATGAAAGATTTTCCAAGATTTTATCTTTTTTGAGGGGGGTTTCTTAAAGTTATCACTGATATTATTAATCTTCACAAGAGAGATACTTCATAATACACTTCACTATTGATCTTTAACAACTTGGATACTCCCATACACCTACAAATAACACATCTTGAAACTACCATCTCATGAATCCAAGATATAGGACTTGTGGAAGGCAAAACTATAATGGTAAACCAAAACAAGAGGCACCAAAACCACTTGCAAAAACCCACATCCCTTTATTGGAAGACCAAGATTCATGATAATGTATTAAATAAAATGCACAAGGCTCTAACATGGGTGCCTAACCCATAGCCTCTTCATATTTTGTCATTTAGGATGCTCTAGTGACTTTTCAACTTCCATATGGAACACCAATGGACACCTATTTCCCTCCAAACTTGGGCACCCCACTCAGGGCCTTTAACATGTGTAATGGCGTAAAATTGCACCCCTTGCAATTTCACTTACATTCTTGTATCCTCTTTAGTGTCCACTCCCTTAACACTTGTGTAGGCTCATTTAGCCCCTACATAAGTCTTTTTCCCTCTTAGGATGCTCAAGACCCCTCTTTAGCAACTACCCTTGTGTGTTAGCTTTATGTTGAACTTTGTGCTTTTCCTATCCCCATCATTTTGTAGCGTGATGTGTCTGGACACTAGCATGTTGTGTGGATGTTTGTGCGTTGTGCTAGCATACTATGACATTTCGGTGTTCAAACGATCGTTTCTGAGTGCCTTGCCACTTGTCAGCCCATTTGGTTGATGGAAACGACTCAAGATGCTTTGTAACGATTCGAGAAGATTATTTTCCCTCCTATTCTCTCTTTAAATGCTATATTTTCAATCTATTTTGGTCTTTTGGATCTTTCTAGCTTTGGCTCCTATCTTTTCCTCTTCTCTTGGTCTTGCTCTCTTGCTTTCACAGCTCACTGTACATCACCACTCTTGCTTTCTCACAATGTCCTCTACAACTCTCTTGGCTCTTGTAGCTCTCTCTGGATTATTTGAGCCTTGGAACTAACATCCCCCTTATATTGTGCTTGCGAGCATACTAGGATTTCACACATCCCCTAGATCAATTGCATTTCTATCTCGTGATATGGGTTCTCCTCCTTGATCAAGGATTTCTTTTATCACTTCATATTTGCTTACTTTGTTCACTTTCTCTATTTATCTAGCTATTTGTGAAGGTGAAAACACCAAAAATGGGGGTTTGACTGAGGAAAACCCCTATAGAACCCCAACATCTTCTCTCAATCGTACATATGCAAGTATTGAAGATATTCATGTGCTGGAGGCTTCATTACTTGGATTATTATGAGCATTTTATTTCTCTATCCTCTTTAGCTCTATCCTTTACTTTATTCTAGTTCTGTTATATTCTATTACTTTCTCACATTCTAAGAGTTCTTAGCAATCTGGTTATTAGTAGTCATTTAGTTGTTTTCTGTTATTAACTCAGTTTCTAGTCTGTATGAGATACTAGCACACCTCTAAGAGTCCAACGCATTATGTTGTCATCCTTGTTCCATGCTACTATCCTTTGGCTGAGAGCCCATCACTTTGTCCAAAAACTCTTTGTGACCTGCTCTTCCTGATTCTGAAACTCTCACATCATTCTTTGAGGTAGTTTAGGGTAGTTCGCTTCTTGGGATTCTCTTGAGAATAAAGGGACTCATGAGTAGCAAATCTCCCTTCTCTATATTTTGGTGAACTTGACATGAAAACACCTTCCCCGATATTTTTTTCGAGGCGATGCCCCGAAACCCAATTCTTGCTATTAGGGTAATACACTGGCCTTTGATCAACTTGCCTATATCTTTCTTAAAAATTTACTTCCTATCTTTCTTCCTTCTATTTCTTTCTAGCTTTGTTAAGAAGCTTCAACAATTTCTCTTACAAGCATGTGAAAGTGAGCTCTTTTCTTCTTTCTTATTATTCTTTGTTGATCTCTCTTTTGAAATTCCTTCTAAGGATATTTTCGCGCAAGAGGATGAAATCATTGATTCTTTTCTTAGTGTTATCCTACCTTCTCTTCATTCCAATGCACTCTCTTCTAGAGATGATGCATTAGTGAATGATGAATCTCTTATCTATTCCAATGCACTCCCTTCTAGAGATAATGCATTAGTGAATGTTGAAGTTCCTCTCACATCGGATCCTCTAGGGATAGATGAGCTTATTTCTTCAAATGATTCCTCTATGAGTTGTAAGGAATATGTAAATATCATCTATGTCTCTGCTGCCCCTCAAAGGCCTAAGAGACTAGTCATTTATTTGACTCTAGCTAGTCCTTCTCCTACAAGGATTTTTTCTATTAATGGTGTTCCATTTGATAGTGATTCTCCCGATCTTTCTAAGGCCCCCTCTTATAAAGTGGTAGCCCATACTAATAAGAATAGAACTTGGAATAAACAAAATGTTGATCAACCTAATTCTTTACCATCTTCTCAACCAAGTCTTCCTTCAACACCTAGGCCCACGACTAAAGCACCTAGTGATTACGATCTTGTCAAGCAACTCTGCATTACTTCAGCTAAGATCTCACTGTGGGACTGGATTCAGTCTACTCCAATTTATCAAGGTATGCTTCAGGAAGCATTGCAAAATATCCTCTTGCCTTCTTCTGCCAGGCCAGTGGATGTTAATGCACTGATAGCTCATATCCGTGCGTGTTTCCCAAATATTACATTCTATCCATAGAAACTCCCACCTCTTTAAGTACATAAGCAAGTGGACCCTTTAATGATCATATTTAACAGTAATAATATTGGCATTAGACATACTCTCATCGAATCGAGTTCGACACTCAATGTATGTAGCATTGATCTATTGCCCAAGATTAAAATTGATTCATCTTCTCTTGCTGCTTCTTCAGTATGCATTCGTGGGTTCGATAATTTCAGTCGACAAGCCCTAGGCACGATAATCTTTCCTTTGAGGTTGGGGCCTATTACCATACCCACCCTTATATATGTTATGTCATAAAAGTTACCCTATAATCCTCTTCTTGGTAGACTGTGGATTCGTGCTATGGTTGCAATCCCATCCACCTTACATAAATCTATTAAATACATTTGTAAAAATAAAGTAGTCACAGTCAGGGATGACCCTGATGTCATACACTTGTGTGAGATGGTAGCTTCCGGTCATGCTTCGATTGTGCCTACTTTGATCCCTTTAGTGACTTCTAATGTGTTGATGTCTACTCTAGTGGTACCCATTACAAAGGATACCCTTGAGGTAGATGTCCCTAAAGAAGATCCTTCTAAAGAGAGAAATCCTAAGTCTATATCTTCTCAAGGAAATGCATGTCTTGGTGATGATTAGGGTTCTTTAGACTTTACAAAATCCTTCATTGGGGAATATAAAGTTGACCCAATCCACCTAAAACTTTCGATAACAACATCCAAACTTGCTACCAAAGATGGTTATTCTTTTGCATCACGGGGTAATGTGACCAACAATTATAATGTCCTTGATGTTGATCCTCCCTCTTCTGAGGGAGATGATTGTACCTCTATTAAAATGGATAATGTTAGCAGTCCTACCAAGAAGGCTGATGGTGATTCTCTAGAGAAGTATGATCCCCATTGTTGGAATAATGCTCTCTATGGAGATCTTCCTCCTTCTCAAGATTTGCAAAACTGTTATGGCCCTGGCTTCAAACTTGTCTATAAATATGGCTATGGGTGTAAAGGTTGTGGGCATAATAAACAAGGCATTTAGGTCCCTATAGAATGTGTACCTCATAAGCGTAGTTTGGGACTTGGTTGCTCAAATGAACAGTCTAAAAAAAAACCACGGTTGAATGTTGACATGAACCCTACTCAACCTCGTTCTCGTGGAATGATGCATCCACCATTATCTACTATCTTTGTGTCTTCTTCTTGTGAGCAGCCAAGATTTTTTCCACAAGAGAAAGGGTTACTTCCTGCTCCTCATCCTCTATCTAAGCAAGAGCATATTTTGTTGAGGCTTCTAAAAGTCCACTTGATTACTCTTCCTCCTCCTACACATAAGAAATTTGATAAACATGATAAAGCAAAACATTCTTTTTGTGCATTCCATCGAGTGTCTGTCCATTCCACTAGTGAATGTGAGGCTTTGAAGGATAGAATATAACAATTTCATGATTCTTGTGTCATCACTCTTTCATTTTGTTGATGCACCTCTTTCATTTCTTTGCATAATAAGTGATATTGAGGTCTACCTCTATCCTTTCAATTCTAAGCATGTTCTCATGAGGTTATCACACCTCCCTACTATAGTAGCTTGCATGGTCATCCTCCCCTACATGTTGGGGGGAATGATAACTTGTTTTGGAGATGTGAGTCCTTCTTAAGGACCCCCTCTCTTCTCTCTTCCTTTCGATTGGAGTGTTCCTTTGAATGGGCCCCTTTGTTTCTTGAAGGTTTCCTTGCCGAAGGAACCCCCTTTGAAAGCTTCTCCTCCAAATGAAATCATTGACGTCTAGCTTAGGGGCAACCCGACTAGACCTATCTTTTCTGTGACTATCCTGCAATGTAGCTTATATGTATAGTAGCTACAGGTTCTTCTAATTATTCTTGCTCTGCAAGACCAAGAACTTGTAGAGCTCCTTTACGTCAAGCTTGCCTAACATGTTTAGTCTACGGATTAAGATGTTGCTTTGCAGGTGCACTTGTGAAGCTACTTTTCAATCAACCTTGTAGGACCGAGCACCTGTAAGGACCAATCAGACTCTGTGGAGCCTTTCACATAGGGATTCCCTCAGGAATGAGCACTTGGGGTGCCTCCTTTGCAAGTCTGAGGACCTGTAAAACACTTTTCATCCTACAAGATCTCTTTGTTCAACTCTGTAGGAGAGAGTACCTACAAAGCCTTTTTTTCACCTTCTGTAGGTCTACAGATTTGTGGTGCATTTGTTCAACCCTCCCTAGGAGAGAATACCTGTGGAGCCATCTTTCTTGGAATTTTCATTCATTTCTCTCTTAAATTATATTCTCTCTTCTCTTTTCAATTAAGTATATCGGATCAAAGACTTGTATTTTCTTCATTGAGTATATTTTATTTCTCTTCGAAATTGGTTGCTTCCTTGAATTTTGGGTGCATTCTTCTCTTAAAGCAATTAATCCTTACATTCTTCTCTCCATTTAAGAATTCTTCAATGTGTTATTTCTTAATTTGGGGACAACGCATAGTATTGAGACAACCTTTTATATCAAGGTCTCTTTCACTTTGCTATCACAAATCCTTTAGTTTGTTGTGTTCCTATGTGTGTGTGTGTTTGTTTTTATGTTCTAACCCCATGATGTAATGGCTTTTTATGTTCTAACATTGTTGTCTTGTGTAGGTCTTTCTTGTCTAATGCAATTTTTTGTAGGTCCTCAGCCTGGGGGCATGCTTCCTTGGTTCAAACAGTTGTCTACTTCCTCTATAGTATCCTTTTGGTATCATGATGTTATTTATGTTTAGTAGATTTCCTTTAGCATGCATGTTAGTGTAGATTCATATGCTTGCTAAAGTCGGGGAAAAATATAATGGCATAAAATTGCACCCCTTGCAATTTCACTTACATTCTTGTATTTACTTTAGTGTCCACTCTCTTAGCTGTTGTGTAGGCTCATTTTAGCCCCTGCATAAGCATTTTTCCCTCTCAGGATGCTCAGGACCCCTTTTTAGTATCTACCCTTGCACGTTAGCTTTGCGTCGAACTTTGTGCTTTTCTTGTCCTCATCATTTTGTAATGTGATGTGTCTGGACACTAGCACACCACATGAACGTTCGTGCGCCGCGCTAGCATCTTGTGACATTTTGGTGTTCAAACGATTGTTTCCGAGTGCCTTTCCACTTGTCAGCCCCTTTTGTCGGTGGTAACGGCCTGGGACACTTTGTAACATCTTGGGAAGCTTCTTTTCCCTCCTATTCTCTCTTCAAATGCTATCTTTTCAATCTATTTTGGTTTTCTGGATCTTTCTAGCTTTAGATCATGTATTTTCCTCTTCTCTTGGTCTTGATCTCTTGCTTTCATATCTCACTACAAAAACACTCTTGCTTTCTCATAGTACCCTCTGCAACTCTCTTAGCTCTCGTATCTCTCTCTTTGGCTTCCTTAATCCTTGTAGCTAACATCTCCCTTGTCTTGTTCTTGCGAGCATCCTAGGATTTCACACATCCCTTATCAATTGCATCTCTATCTCGTGATACAGGTTCTCCTCCTTGATCGGGGATTTCTTTTATCACTTCATATTTTCTTAATTTGTTTAATTTCTCTATCTATCTGGTTGTTCGTGGAGGTGGGAACACCAAAAATGAGGGTTTGACTAAGACAAACTCCTATACAACCTCAACATTTTCTCTCAATCTTACATATGCAAGTATTAAAGATATTCATGTGTTGGAGGCTTCATTACTTGGATTGTTGTGAGCATTTTCTTTCTCTATCCTCTTTAGTTCTATCCTTTACTTTATTATAGTTCTATTATATTCTATTGTACTTTATCATATTCTAAGAGTTCTTAGAAATCTGATTGTTAGTTGTCATTTAGTTGTTTTATGTGATAAAATTGGTTTCTAGTTCATACGAGACACTAGCATGCCTCCAGGACTCCAGCGCGTCGTGTTGTCATCCTTGTTCTGAGCTATCATCCTTTGACTGAGAGCCCGCCAATTTTTCTATAAAATCTCGGTGACCTGCTCTTCCTGATTTTAAAACTCTCGCATCATTCTTTGAGGTAGTTTAGGGAATTTCGCCCCTTGGGATTCTCTTGAGAATAAAGGGACTCATGAGTAGTGAATCCCCCTTCTCTACAACATGATGAGAAATAAAAAAGTTCTATTAACAAATTTTGAGAAATTAAATCTCTATCCAAGAATGAATTCAATGGATGGGATACAAAGCTTATATAACAACATGAAAATCTGAAACTTATATGCAAATCTAAAAATTAAGTTGCCTTAATTTGGAATTGCCATGATTAAATATATCTTCTTAATGATGCTAAAAATTAGGCAACATAACATGCCTAATTACACCACCTTATGTGAACTTATAACAACAATATGTAAATAATAACATCACCATAAGATAACAATAATGAGACATAGATCAATAACACACTTGAGCATCATATAACACAAGATTTACATGGAAAAAATGAATTGCAAAAAAAAACTCCACCAAGAAGAGAGACCAAGTATACATTATCTTCAAACAAATGATATTACAATACAATCTCTTCCATTCTCCTATTTGCCTCTAACATGGCAGCACCTATGCACTTGTTAAAAACTTCCTTATTCCTCAACGTATCCTTGTACTTGCAATGAAACTCTACATCCAACTATGGCTCATTTTGGCTCCAATTCTTTCCCTCCAACTTGGGTACCCAAACTTGAGAGATAAACATATTAAATGCAATAAATGATGGAATACCAAAAGACACTTGTTGCCTCATTCGAAGATCCCACTTCAAGAATCCAAAAAATCACTCACTATCCTTTTCCTTATATTCTATTATCCCATTTTAGGCATTCACATGTGGGGAAAACAATAATAAATATTTATGTCCACAACTCACCTTTATTGTTGCTAGTGGACCCATCACCCCGTATGAATATATTACAAATAATGGTGATAATTAACATTAAAAAATATTTTCCCAATACACCCTAAGTGCCTAGAGACACTTTCCAAGGATGTTGGAACCATGATGTATAGGATTTGCAAGGTGTATGACACCTAATCCTAACATTCGACCACTTGACATCAACATTATAAATACATCCATAGAAATCACAAACAAGGGAAAAACATCCATTGTCCAATCATGTACCATATGAATCTTCACTATGCTCTTGAATGCTCCAACAAGATACCTATAAAAGCAACCATGATAACCACCATCAAGCAAAAAAATATTTCACATCCTCCAACATGTCACCTATGGAAGAAAAAGAAACATTCCAAGGTGATACATATCAACTATCACCAAAACCTCCACCGATATTTATATGAAAACAAAAATCAAATTCAAATGATAACAAAGGCTTTAAGTAGCTACCTTAATCATACCAATTGGAATAAAAACTACAACAAATTTCAACTCATCAAGCTAATCATACCTCAAACTAGGGTATACAAAACATAGATAGAACTTCATGCCATTAACATACCAACCCAAAATCTGAAATCAAGTCTCTATATTCTATCCTCCTATCTCAATATAATATACCAATGTATAAATGACCATAGACAAGACCAATTAACAAAGTCTACATAAATACTAAATTAATCTTGAATGGATATAGACAATCCACATCTAAGTCATCCCACTGTAATAAATAGGTTATACACACCTACAAATTATGTAACTCATAGATCCCAATCCAATGAAGCATGAAAAATTATCATCACATTAGTAATCAACAAACCGAGATATCAAAGAGAATAACTAGACATATATCCAGAAACTCTTGCTATGAGTAATATCAAATCTAAAAATAGATCAATGCATACCAAGTAGATATCTATAGTACTTTACATAGAGGATGTGGCTAATTCCTCTATTATATAGTGTTACAAAAGCATACAATGATATGCAAATCTTGTAGACAAATATACTGCAATACCTCTCTCTCTAGTCTCCATAGCTCTCCCAGTTTCTTCACACTCGACCATGTGAAACCAAACATCTAGGAAGAATACCATGACCAAAGAGAGAACCTGCAAATCAAAGAATATCCTTGTTCCACACTAACATGTACTAATATGTAAAGTAAGATCTCCTTCACCATTCCCAAACTAAAATGATATCAACATATAACATTCAAATCAAGTGAAAACATGTTAGCAATAGATGTAAACCTTTCATACTAAAGGTAGATCAAACCAACCAATCATTCCCATAACAAAGGGAATATGCCCAAAGCCACAAACCATTTCATGTACCTCTCCAAATAAGTCCTCAGAACTAAATCCATATGTAAAGAACAAAACAAAGAGAACAAAGAAAATCCATAAACCACATGCATCTTCTTCTTAACAAGTCTTCAAAAAATTTATATTCAAGACTAAATCATATGAGAAGACAAGATACAAAATAAAGAATGCATTTGATATTCGAGTGAGCTATACCTCTCAGATCATTCACCTGTTGAGTAGACCAAGAGTGTAATACGATATTGTCATATACACACAACACCAAGAAATTGCAATCTTCTATTTAGGTCCATAATGGATTCACATCCATAATTAGGTGTAGGCTCCTCTGTCTTTCTTCTAAAACCCCCAAAAAAGAGTAATCATCTCAACACACGATCCCATAAATAAGAGATCTCTTAGCCTCACCCTAGTATCTCTAGTCCACATGATCATACACCAATCAATCCATGCCAACTTCAAATGCAACCCTACAAAATCATGAAGCTCCAATCAAATGATTAATACTCAAAACTAAAGAGAACCAAATGAGACCATTGCCAAAATTCTAACTATAGAATCATGAACATATAATGACATCATGGTCTTACATCCTCTCCTTGGAGATCACATGAAAATAACCATCCATCATTAAATGATGAATCAACATCATTGTCAAAGCTCCCACTAAAGTGTGTAACCAAGCTCTCTACTCATCATGATAACCATCTCCTAAATGAAGATCCTCCATGGCCCCAACACAATCAAAGAACTCAAAAAAATGAGCTTTCAAAAGGTAAATTACAACCACAATCTCCAAACCAAGAAGATACAAGTTCCATACATCCTTTGTTAATAGAACTAAATATTTTGTTAAAATCTCACCGCTATCTAAAGGTAGAATCCAAGAGCTCCTTATGACAACAACAACCGTTGTAAAATACCATTCATATTCTAATAAAATATTATCCATGAATCACTACACAATATAACATGAATATATTAGAACCAAAATCTTGAAACAAAGAAGATAAAACACATTAAATGTAACTACATAAATATCACACTAAAAGTAATACTAAGCTATACATGGAATAATGAACAATATCATTACCAACACTCTATTGAAAGTGAATAAAACTTCTCATGCACCATAAACTACTACTATAGATTTAAGTGAACAACTATATCAGATATTCTTCAATAACCATCTCTCATTGTAATAAGCATAACAATGTAATAATGGTGACCACGAATATGTCCTACCAAATAGAATCCAAATTCTAGACTAATTTACAAGATCTACACATATGAAACATCTCAAAGGAGAAATACATAATTAGTGCACCAATCTCAAATAACTGAAAAATAGATTTAACCCCACATTAGTATTGTGCAAATTATAGATATTCAGGTATAATATGTGGATTTCCAAGACTCAAACACCAAAATCAACTCTAGATCTGATTTTCCAAACAAATCCATATAGGAGTAACATAGATCAATAAGAACCCTCCAAGTAGCCATGCAAGCCTGTAACCGTCTTCATCTAGAATACCCTGAAGATAGTCTCATCACATATTTACATATCACATATTTTAGTTAACAAGTAAAAAATGCAAAACCATCTTTGTGAATTTGAAATATATTTAACCACCCAGATATTCACATCAAACATGTCATCTAAATAATTGAATAAGCACAAATCTACAAACCCACAACTAAAAACAAGAGTAAAGTACAACCCAATAAGAAAAACCAAGTTATCCAAGAGCTTACAACATATGAAATATATCATCTCCACAAATCACAAAGAGGTTAGTGGGTTATCTTCTAGTTCTTTCATGTAACCAAGTGATAAAACCATTAAGCAAACATAATCACTCCATTTTATAGTCCAAATTGAGAGTGTTTCTCCATGTGACCAAGATGTTTTTACCCTATACAACATGAACACCTTCTTGTTGCACATAACCATAAGGTAAAGGAACAAAACTGTCAAATAAGAGGATACACATGTATTGTCAAGCAAGAGCTCCAAGTTACCAAAACATAACCAATTCCATAAATATCCATAATCTCGAGCTTCCAATGCTCAACATAGATCGCATTGACAATATCCATGGTTTCCAATCTCACAAATATGCAAAAAAGTTAACTCATAGAATATTAAGTGTATTACCACAAGCCTTCCAATAACCCAAAATTCCTTCTAACAAATTCCCACAAGCTTGCCAAGCTAAGAAATTATAAAAAATAAGGAATACCCAGAAGCTAATTCACCTTAAGCTCTAATACCAAATGATGAGAAATAAACAAGTTCTAGTAAAAATTGTTGAGAAATTCAATCTCTATCCAAAAATGAATTCAATGGATGAGATACGAGGCTTAGATAACATCAACATGAAAATATAAAACCTATATGCAAATCTGAAAATTATGTTGCCTTAATTTGGAATTACATGATTAGATCTATTTTCTTAATGATGCTAAAAATCAGCCAACATAACATGCTTAATTACACCCCACCTCATGTGAACTTATAACAACAATATATGAAGAATAACATCACAATAAGATAGTAGCAATGAGGAACAAATCAATAACACAAGATCATCACATAACACATATTTACATGGAGAAACCTTTGCGGAAAATAACTCCACCGAGAAGAAAGGCCAAGCATGCATTATCTTCAAATAAATGAGATTACAATACAATGACTTCCATTATCCTCTTTTCCTCCAACATGGAAAAACCTATGCACCTATGAACAACCTCCTTATGCAACAACCTATTCTTGTACCTACAATGAAACTCTACATACAACTATGGCTCATTTATTCTACATCCAAGAGGCTGAATTTATAGACTTGTGAAGATAAATTAAGCCCCAAAAAGTATCCTAAGGATGACCCTTCATTCTGAATGTCCCTAACCCTTGGAACCTCGAAATATAAAAGGACACTGGTTTTGGCTCCAATACTTTCCCTCTAACTTGGGGGCACAAACTTGAGAGATAAATATTACATTAAATGTAATAAATG
>CM021110.1:333760407-333818225 GCA_007115665.2 Sequoiadendron giganteum | reverse complement strand
ATTAGAGTAATAAATTTGGACTACATATAGAAAATTCTCACTACAAATGTTTAATCCAATCTGTTAACCACTAATAATACTCTTTAAATTTTATTCTCCCCATACTTAACCACAATTCGTGTGTAGAGGTGGAAACTTATGTAGTGTGAATGAAATCTTAGTTTTATCATGAAGCATAGGTTTTAACATTGAAAATAATTCATTGGGGGCGATATTAGATTTCACAACGATGCATGTTAATGCCTCTTTCAAGATATTTCTATGTGTTTCCAAGGAATAGATCAAATACCAAAGAATCATTTGGGTATCATGTGCATTGTGCCCCATATTATAACAAAGGCATGAAAATTAAGAACAAGATTAATCTTAATATGAGATACAAAACATGAAGAATCATAATTCATATGGATAGTAGAATCATCATAACATGTAAAAATAACATCATCTTAAGGTTTGACAATTTGAAGGATGAGTAAAAATGAAGTATCTTTATCTTGTAATATATCAGTCATAGGAATGGAAGGTGTACGTATATTAGTACCCTCCACAATAGGTGTATCATGAATCAAATCAGGTGAAGGGAGGTTCTTAATATCCTCCACAATAGATGTATCATGAATCAAATCATGTGAAGGGAAGTTCTTAAAGATAGAATATGATTAATATTAAGCATATAACTATCACTATCAATAGAAAGAGTATGCAACATGTGAGAATTATTGATGCATGAAGTAAGGGTATCCAATATAGAAGGGAAAAAAATAAATAGAACTCTAAAGGATGGTAAGACATGTGTATGATGATACAATGCTTCCATGGACAATGAGATAGCATTTTTGTTTTAAATTATCATAAGCGAATCAAGGAGAAATCAATTGCATGTCACAAATCATAAAAATATGTCAAAGTCAACAATAAAAGCATAAATAGAAAAAATAACAATAGGGATCTATTCAAGGATGGGATATATGGCTCACAAAACTATGCAAGACCCAAATCCTAATGGTAGAAGATGAATGATTTGCAAACTGCTACAAATCAAAATACCAATCCAAAATCAGATTTCGGATAATTCCATGAAGGGTAGCCAAGGGTGGATAGGCTAGACAAAAGTGATATCACACAATAAAACACAAATCCTTGAAGAAAAATATAGCAATGCATAAGAATAAAACCTTATCAAGATCTAAAAAATGATCATGCAATTATAAATTTTAAATATGAAAACCTCAAAGCATGAAGATATAAACCCTAAGGTGAAGATTAGACAAGTACACCAGAAAATTGGAAAAATATAGGTTTTTCCCTAAATCTCAATCTAGGTTAATTGAATAAATGCATCCATATTAAGTACCAACCTATAGAATAATTATATTAATAGTTCGGTATAATAAAGTTTGTCTGTCAGAAGTCAGCGAGGATATCGTTGGAATTCCTGTATATGGTAACGGTGAAATTCTTAAAATGAAGAGACATTAATTTTAATGGCCAGACAATAAATGAGTTTAAGAAAGCTGTTCTAATTCTACACTGTACCATATGATTCCCATAGAATAAGAATAAATACACACACAGAAGGTTGCAATTTGTTGTTATTTGGGATTGGATGGAGGAACTTTGGGACTTGCAGGGGGTTGTGACAGCGGCTCTTGGCGGAAATTCGAACACACGACCTCCTGATGTGAGAACTCCGCAGGTCGGCCATTTGAACCAGAGGCAGGTTAAAAGAAGAGGCTTTGCGGCGATTGCACCGGTGGCGACACCCTCCACGGTGGCTGAGCCGAAGTATAGAGGAGTGCGGAGGCGGCCATGGGGAAAGTTCGCAGCAGAGATACGCGACTCAGCAAGGCAGGGCTCTCGGCTTTGGCTAGGGACATTTGATACAGCAATGGAGGCTGCACTTGCTTATGACCGCGCTGCTTTAGCCATACGTGGCCCCCTCGCAGTGCTCAATTTCCCTTTAGACTCCTCCTCCTCCTCCTCCGCCGCCGCCGCTTCTCATCTGCTGCCGAGGAAGAGGCAGCGGACCGATGAGAATATGCAGGTTCGATTTCAGCCTGAAAGTTCGTTGCATGCTTTGGCCGCTAACATTTCCGACGACTTGCCTCCCTTGGTTGCGTTCCCCGGCGGATACGGTGGCTGTTCTTGAATTAATTTTACACCCTTATTAGTTTATCTTTTCTCCACATTTTGATTGGCGTGGAGAATTTTGTTGTTTATGAGATTTGTAAGGAATGTATATTTATTGAATATATGCTAGGCATGGGTGATTGTGTTCAGTGTGGAGGGTTACAACCTTATCAGTTTATCTTTTCTCCACATTTTGATTGGCGTGGAGAATTTTGTTGTTTATGAGTTTTGTAGAGGATGTATATTCATTGAATATATGCTAGGCATGGGTAGTTTTGTTCAGTGTGGAGGGTTTGAGGTTGTATATTTACTGAGTATATGCTCTATAACTATCTCCTTGTATTTGTACGGTTATTTCTCACTAGTGTTTCAGTCTTCGGACTTGTCCGCAAGTCAGTCTTCAGACATTGGATGCATTGAATAAAAGTCCAGTTGGTGACAAAATCATCTTCCCAATCTCTGCGTGGTTTTTTAATTTCACTTTGTTTGCAACTCATGGTGAAGTTCCATTTTCACTACACAGTACACAGACAATCACACCTGCATCAGTGCCTTTTAAGGGGATCTTAAAAATAAGCCCTTATTCATGTAAGGGAGTATGTTTGGTCTCAGATTGTGCATCATATCGTCTTCAAGTAGAAAGGGCATTAGATAAAGCAGATGCATTACCAGTGGCATTGATGAATGAACTTGCCAATGTAAGAAATTCGATGGATAAATGTTCGGTTGCGAAGGGTAAAGGAGCTTGAATTCTATGCAACATACTATGTTCACCGGGACAATCTTCCAATGTCAGGGTGCTGTATGTGCCCTTCAAGCAAATTCCGTTTGTTAATTTTTTCTTGGTTCTGACAGATTTACAAAATTTCTAGATATTTATCTCTTTTGATTTTGTACAAACAATGTTGTTTGTGGTAGCTGCAGTTTTCTCGAGGGGGTTTTTGTTCTTACTGTATTTTCTGTCAAGAAGTAGAATTGTGATCATTCAAATGTATGATTTGTTAGTTCTTTAAAAAAGTTAGGTTTTTCAAAACTGCTGGTTTCTTGGTCAAGATCTTTAATAAGAAGGCGGACATGGAAAAGAATTTGAAAATGATTAAAGTTCTGACACTGGGTGCCATAGACTGATGGTCTCGTGAACGTGATTAAAATCCATTCATTCATTCATTCTACGCCAATTGTTTCTTGTTTGACATGTTAACTACAATAATGTGAAAAGGTATATTCTGAACCACTAGTTTTTGCAGAAACATTCTTTAATGGATGATAGAACTATTATCACCTTCCTGTTGAATTTAACTGGAAACAGCTTTGAACTGCAAATCCAAGACAATGTTTTTTTATGCTTCTTTAATCGTAATGTGTTGCATAGAGTGATAAAAAAAGAGGTCTTATAATCCAATTTTGTCCTCTAAAATAACAGAAATGTGAACTTTGAATTTTAAATTACTTTAAGTTTAGAGTCATCACTAATTTTTTATGCATGCACTTGTCATATTCTTATTCTTCTTTCTTAAGAGAAAGAACAAGTTCAGTGAATATGAGAATACCTTTATATGCTTTCTCATTTATGCAGTAAGTAATCAGTAGTTAAGCTCACAACTGTATCTATCTCTAAAGGTAATGCACAAGATTCATGATTTACAAGGTATCCGGTTTTTAGCCTTTCTAGAACTGGCATTCTACTCATGCCACAATTTTTTGTTTGGAAGCCACAATATTAATGCAAGAGAAGAAACTTGTTCACTTATGACAAGCAAATATGCTAGTCATTTTCTTTCTTTGCCCTGGAATAGTGAAACCACTCCACTCTTAATGGCCATCTATTTCTGGTATTTACTAACCATTCATCTTTGATATTTTTTATTTAAACAAAATATTATTTTTAAGTTAAATGATTCATCATTCAGATGATATACACTTAATAAATTAGATTACTCAAATAAAATGTATATATGTGAATAATTAATCTAGACTAATTATAAATATTGAGCTCAATACATAAAAATGTGCATAATGTAAAAATAAAATATATGTATTTATCTTGATAATTGATTAATATATAAAAAATAAACAAGATTTAAATTTGGTTAGTCTTAGGATTTGGGATAGTTAAGATTTGAGTCATAATCACCTTTGAATGAGAATTTTGGTTGACTCTATGTAGGAACAAATTTGATTATTTGTGACTAATTGACAACCATCTTGTCTTGTACCCACAAAATTGACATGTGTGATTTGTAGACCACTTCTTTTCACTTTGCTTGATATACCTTGACTACTTATGTGTTTTTTGATTATCTATAAGGGTTAGCAGTATTGTTGAATACCTTGTTAAGATGCCATACAATTGAGCCGTGATGGCTTTGTGTCTTAGTCAACCCCTTGGATTTGAATAATATCAAAAAAACACTCTTCAACCATGCAAATGTCACTAGAATGATTGTGCCAAGCTATATTCCTTTGAGAGCGCCAATTGAAGTTTTTAGATGTAATTGATTTTTGAATTATCTAATGATTGGAATTAATGCATTGATTGCTTTCAAATATAAGGATATCGCAACATATCCACAAACTTGTGATTTGTGTTGACCCTAGGTGAGAAGTTGGTCATATTTGAATTAAATGTAAATGATTGTGGGATGGCTTTGTGACCATGAGGACAACCTTGAGATTGCAAACTAGTCTAGGGATAGAAAAGGGGCTAGATCACAATTGATAGCATGTGAATGGAATACATGTGAGCATGAGAATAATAAATAAATGGATAGAACAAATGTATAAGGGTGTGTGAACATGGGGAAGGGGATAAGTGTATGTATATATAAAGGTGCAATGGAGTAGGTGGATAACATAGGGAAAGGTACCTAACCTTACACAAGATTATGCTATTTGTCAATTTGTCTATGTATCAAAGCACCCCCCAAAAATAGACATAAAAAATAAATAACCAATGACATGGTTATACAAAAATCATAATTATATTTTGCCCCCATTTTGAGTTGCATGTGAGTCCTAGAATGATCATGTATCTCAAAGTAGGTAGCACTTACAAACATGCCTATAAATTAAATATTCAAGCACTCAAATGTTATTGTCATGGGGTCCATATAGTTGAACATTCCCCGAAATGATACAATCATGTATGCTCACCTTCTATGTATATATTTTCCATAGGGAAAGTTTTATAAGGACATGTAATCATCTATATATTTAGATGTAAAAATGTTAGTCATATCAGAAGAGAAAAAAAATTCCTAAAAAATATATAATCTAAGCATGTAAATATTATAATCATGTAAGAATAGAGGCATCTAATCATGTAATCATATAAGCATCTAATCATGTATCAATATAAGCATATAGAAATGACTATAACAAATGTATTGTGTAAAAACATGAGCCAAATATGATAACATTAAAAAAAAATTGTTACCCCTAGCATGAACAAGAAAAATGGTTGTGTAGCCCTCAATGGCCTAGTATAAACATTGTAAGTATATAGAGTTCTAGAATAGCTATATTCCTCCTAATGTGGAATTTAAAAGCACAACCACATAAAAGTCAACTAGTAAGGCATTTATTCCCTTGTGGTATATAATTGAAACTATGGGTTAGGGACCAAAATAAGGCATAAATCCATGATAAAGGGAAAGGGATAACAACTAGGAAGGTGAGTTTTTAGGTAAATACTTCTAAATATAATCAAAATGGATTAGGGGAGAATAATAATGTAAGATGTATCTATGAAATATAGTGTTAGATGAAAATCTCCATATAGATAATACCACATGGTAATGTACAATAATGTATAAAAAGAGTCGAGGAAGGTCAATGCTCCCCAAGTTGAAGGATATTTTAATAAGTATCAATGTAAAGGGAGGATGCATGATGCCCCCAATGTGAGAAGATAGGTCAATGATAACCCAAATAGAAAGGGGAACAACATGGTGATGCCCATTATGACTTAAAAAATATATTTGTGTAAGGTCATATCCATAGTATAATAATCATGTTGATAGATTGATGTCAAAGAACATGTAAATAAGGTATGATTAATAAAGACAATGGAAAATGATTTTCTATTTTTCAATATTAAATCTCATAGTCTAAGGATGAAGCAATAAATTCACATAACACATGACATAAATGATGGAATCAGCTATATCTCACCATACATGTGGTCTAAAATATGTCAATTATATAGATAAGTATCATGTATCGATATTATTCTCAAAATATGTCATAGGTAAAAATTTCATAAGGGGAAGGCATGATGCTTCCCAAAAGTAAGCAACTTTAAAGGATCAAGAAGGATGATATTAAAGGATGTAGAAATTACTTCATGGAGTAATATTTATCATTGTAAGACCAAAGTATAAGTGCTAATAAGTATGATATGTCAATGCATATCATTGGAAATATGGGAATGTAGGATCAAAAGTATGATATTAAAGGATGTGTGACAAGTTACTTTAGGGATTAAGATTTATTAGTGATACCAAAGTATAAATGCTAATAGGTATGATATGTCATTGTATATCATGACTTATAAAGTAGGAACAATGTGTAAGCTCTAGCAAGCATGATATAGTAATATGAGATCAATAAGACATAAACAAGCACGAGCATAAGCATAAGATAAAAAATAAGAAGTAATACAATAAAAGGGAAAAGGCTGTGGAAGAAAAATAAAATGAACAATCTAGGTGGGAAATAAGAGCAAAATAAAATGGGAAATGAAGCATAGGCATGAAGGGGATGTAAAGAGGAATAGGATATATGCAAGAAAGGAAAATAGAAATGATAGTGACTCTCCAAGTTGGGAAGATAAGAATTTCAAACTAAAAATGGAAGGTGAAAGACACAAAAAATAAGGTGTAAATAAAAAGGTCTAAATTTAAAGACACACAAGGTAAATATATAAAAAAGAGTTGATCACATTAAAAAAAATTCCCAAATAGAAATTATATTAAGAAAAAGGAAGAGGTGACTAGGAGCATGGACTTTTAAACATAAAGGTAAGAAAAAGAAAGTGAAAACATAAAATATGTTGATTAATGGTAATGATATCTAAGTAATGAACTTATCTCTCATATTGGGTGTTTCCTCTTTTATGGCATGTGTATCCTCAGTATAGTGTGTTATGAGATATAGTAGGATATGTGTACGTATAGGTCCTACATGGGTCTAGTTGGAGAACAACGATAAAATGATAAATTACTATAGATAATTTCTAAGTCCATAGTATTCTCATGTGAATTAGAAAATATGTAACAAACGAAAAGAATAAACTAGCAAAATAAGTGTAAAGTAAACAAGGTGAATCAAACCATTATAAATATCTACCACACAAATATAATCTAAACTCACTAATCAATAAAATATCACCATCTATGTGCATGCAATTCAAAATAAAGAAATAATTCACATGTCATAGTATTTTACTAGAGTAATAATGATGCAAAATTTCCTCACTAAGGCTCATAATGTCATCATGCAATGTAGGATAAGGTAATGGAGTATTAACATCAAAAGCTAATAAAGTATCATCAAGGCATTAGCTATAAATATGTGAAGGGAGGTGATGTGAAGGACAAGTATCTATAGAATCTACATGAGATGTAGATGCATAATTATTATGATACATGAAAGAGGGTAATTCATGTAAAACACATGAATCTATGGAACTATTATGACATGTAAAATATGTACCATTACTATGTACACCAATGTCATGCATAGGTGAATTGTATGATAGATCCCTTCTTAGTATATGGCTGTTATTGGTAGAAGGCATATGATCATCATGAAATGTGTCAACAAATGAACTAAGCATCTCTACTAACATAGGATAATGTGATGAGCCCTGCTGGCTCCCAACTCAAACCTCTGTATTTTTGTTTATCTTTTTGTGTTTTTTAGTTTTTTAGAGAAGATTTCTAGATAGAAGAGAAGGGGCGTACAACATATAAATGCTCACAAAACTCAAATCTGAGCTAAAACTTGCAAAATGGAAGTGCAGAAGGTATTTAATAACTGAAACAATAAAAATACAAATTACAGACATACCTGAAATGCTCCAGATTATTTAAATAAGAAAATAATTCCAGTTGCCAGCCAAGAATGGTGAAACTGACAGAATTGGACGCCAAAGCTACAGATCTGACTTCTCCCCAATAGAAACTAGATACAAACAGATGTGAAGGAGGGAGACCAAGAATGGAACACTGTCTGAAGCCAAAAAGAAGGCGTTTTTGCAAGCTACTTCACACGCCTAGCCTCTAGAATGACACATTTCCCAAGGCAAATGGTACGGCCAAGGAAAGAAGTTGAAGAACAAATGTTGAAAGCTGCAGAATAGATGAAGAAGACGTCTCTAGTGTAGAAACTCTCTTCCTTATTGTAATTGGTAAACAACTCAACAAGGACTTTGATTAAGCTCAATAGAACCTCTGAATGAATCCCTCATAGATGCACTAATTCGACTGGTCTCTCACAGTCTCCAAAATGCTCAACACTGAAGAAGAACTCGCTCTCCAATGGAAGAAATTCTCAAACCCTTGTCTTAGAGAATAGCACAAGAGAAAACCAAAATGGCAAAGTCAAATAATCATGAATGAGTTTTATTTGCCAAAAATGCCTTATATCCTCAAGAGGCACACATTTTAGAAAATATTTAAATCACCTCTCAATAGTTTCATTTTAATACTTGGGCACACTTTATGTACTTTAAGTGATTTAATATCACTTTATCATTTTTATAAAGTAATACTTCATTACTTTATAATATATTTAAGTGGTTTTAACTTTATAAAGTCAATTTGATTTTATAATAAAACCCATTTAAGTTAAATATTTAACTTAACCACAAAATATTTCATAACTTCCTCCAAACTCAGTATCTTTTCGTGCCGTCAGAAGTTGGCGAACACTGAACTCCCAATGCTCATACTGAATCCCATACTAAAACTAAAGGGATGAGAATGAAAAACCCACCAAATGGCCACTAACCCTCTAACCAGATCCTGTCAGCCTACAACGTTCCAAGAGATAGGCTAACTCCACTGCTCCTGAGAACTGACTAGAGCAGGGACATCATAGATAAACACTAGTCAACTCAATGAAAGAGGAAAAATGTACATGATATAATAACTCCTTTATAAAAAACATGTGTATTCTACGGATTTTGATGGCACTGGCCATCGAATGCACCATCCTGTTGGATAGCCAGTGCCATCAAAATCCTAGAAGCTGTAGTGGGTGGTGAACAAGTAAGAAGAAAGAAAAAAATCCAATCTAAACTCGCAGTAACCGGGTTAAGCCCATAACATTAAATGATTTCATTCTGCCAGCTTGCTTTCATAGGGGCAGCATGAAAGTGAGCTCGCAGAATGAAATCATTTAATGTTATGGCCTTAACCTAGCTTACTGCGGGGTTTAGATTGGGTTGGGTTTTTTTCTTCTTTTCCTCGTTCACCACCTTCTATGCGAATTTGTTATAAGAGCATGAGAAGTGTGATTGTTTTCTTGGGATTAAATCATTGGACATGCAACTGCTACGGATTTTGATTGATCTGCGATTGTAAAATGGAAGAAGTTTGGGATTTGCAGGCCATGGTAGTGGCTGTTGTTGGAAGAGATTCAAACCCGCGACATCTAGATGTGTGGAAAAGAACTCCACTGCTCAACCATCAAAACCAGAGGAGGGTTAAGAGAATTGTCATTGTGGCGAATGAGAGTGTGTTTGTAGCGGTGACTCAACCGAGGTACAGAGGAGTGCGGTGACGCACGTGGGGAAGGCTCGCGGTTGAGATCTGCGACTCGGTAAGGCAGGGCACTCGGATTTGGCTAGGGACTTTTAATACTGTGTTGGAGGCAGCTCGCTCACATACGACTGCGCCACTTACGCCATACACGGCGCACGTGTGGTGCTCAATTTCTCTTTTGGCGCGGCAACCGATCTTCCTTTGCCATCACCACTGCCAGAGAGGAAGAGGCAAGGGGCTGATGAGAGCTCTCAGGTTCTATTCGCACCGCTGGAATTCTCAAATTCTGGAAGCAGTACGGTGATCAAGTCCTCAGAGGTAGTGAATATTTTTGATGGCTTGGCTCCCATGGCAGCTTTCTTCGACGTGTAACAGTGGATTTTTATGACCTAATTTGTTGTTCTTTACTCCACATTTTGGTTAGCATGGAGAAAAGTTTTGTTGTTTACAGGTTTTGAATGAATGAATGAAAGATTTTAATGGTGTCCACTAGACTAAATAGTCTATGGGACCGAGACACAACAGGCCTAAATTGTATTCATGCTATTTTCTAAGTCGGATCTCTTGCTATTAATTTTGACTAGAAGGCTAGTCATCTGATTAATCTTATCTTCCTCAAATCGCTGGTGCATATTGTCCACTTTCAAACTATTTTCATGTTGAGTATAGATATCCTCGTAAGCAGTGCATTCCTTGATGAAGTGCCATTCCATTTCCACAATCCCCTTATTGCAAAAAATACAAGTTCTTTCTTCCCAAGTTTCCTTGGGTATCTTCCACCTACCGGTCTCACACCTAAGGTGATGTGATCCCGTCCTCAATTGTGCCACTAACATTCTCACCTTCCATTTAATAGCTGCACTTAAATAAAAAAATTCTCAATGATCCTTCGTCGAGTTGAACTCTTTGATGTAGTATGCTTTTTTTCGCCCAATCTGATTTGTCCACATGGCAGTTCTAAATTTTTCATTCACATAGCTTTTTATTTCACTATTGGTATTATGACACTCTTTTAAATTAATGTCCCACTTGTTCATCCACTTGTGGTTTTGTTTCATCTAAGTTTTCTTTCTATGATCAAGTGTCTCCTTCATAACCGCTTTAGGTCAACAATGGTTATCCATGTTTTCAACCTTCTTTAAATAGCTTATCAACCAGGTTAATGTCGATGCTTCCAATGGAAAAGACCCCGTTTCAGCTAAAATAATTTCATAAGGGACTGAGGCTTTAACTTTGAGACTGCTTGTTATTAGATGTTTCTGGATTCTTTCTAGTTGTCTTCAGCTGCACTTCGACATACTGCTTCCACACACCTCACACCCATAAAGCACAACCGGAGTAACTAGCAAACCAAAAAATATTTTCTTGGTTTTCCAATCCCAAAGCTCAGCTTTTCTACACCTATTTTGTAGAAGGTAAGAGGCCTTCCAACCTCCCTGTATCCTTTTCGTATGACAAGTCTCCTAACTAAGCTTATAATGAAAGTCAATCCCAAGATACTTGTACTTTCACTATTTCAAGCAGGTTGCCTTCAAAACGAAAGGTATTATGCTTATCTTTTCTATTCAATGAGAAAATCATGATTTTGGTCTTGGTGATATTCACTTGCGTCCCAACCTCCTGACAAAAGAGTTCTAGAGATTTCAGATGTTCACTTAACCCATGAGCTGTTTTAGAAATTAGGATAAAATCATCGGCATATAAAAGTAGTTTCACCACATAACCTGCCAAATGAATACCGTCCCCATCCGTCTTGCTTAACCAAGCTTCCAACTTATCAATGTATAGCCCAAAAAGCATGGGAGATAGAGGGCAGCCTTGTTTAACCCCAATGTCACTACCAAAACATTCTGACATACCTTCACTTGTTCTGATTTTAGCTCTAACCTTCTCATATAACCTGTGAACAACTGCTCTATACACATTTGGGATGCCTAATTCCTCCATTCTATTCCATAGTTTGTCTCTAGGTACCATGTCAAAAGCTTTCTTAAAGTCTACAAAACAACAATAAGCTTCCTCACCTTGAGTGTTCCAAATTTTTTCAATCAAATATCTAAGAGTGATGCAATGATCAATGGTAGAGTGTCTTGACCTAAAGCCAACCTACCCTTTTGCCCTCATTTTCTGCCCAACTGTTGATCCTCTGTTGAATCATGCTCCCAAAGAGTTTTCCAAAGATAGGATTGACCATAATCGTGTGGTAGTTAGATGGATTATTGATATCCCCACTTTTAAATAAAGGGATGACCACACTAGTTGTCCACTCCATTGCAAATCCTTCACAAGTGACACTATTGAAAATTATTTTTATGAGAGGGACAAGTGTCTCGGTTCCCCACTTTAAAAATTCAGCCTGTAACCCATCTATGTCCTGTGCTTTACCACTCACTAAATTGTTTATTCCTTGTTTAATATCATCCATAGTGAATAGTTCCATTGATGTGTTAATAACATGTGGATGGTCTTTCTCATGAACCCACTCGTAAAGAAGCTTAGCATAATCTAGCCATTGAGCATCAGTAATACTGTTTTCAATCTTCTTCTTTTTTTGCTGCAATTCTCTCCAAACACCTTTAGGATTTTTTTTTCCAAGCGAGATTAGCTCCTTCCTTCTTTCATTTACATAATTAGATTTTTTAGACTGCACCAATTTTTCATACTTTTTCTTGCATTCTCTGTCTATTCCTCTCTTTTTTAGTGACCTCTTTGTTGCCTTACATTCTTCATCATACCATGGATTTGTTGGGAAAGTGTTTGCAGCCCTCATCTTGGGGTGAGATCTTTTGCATGCCTTTAATTCCTTGTGAATTATTGGGATCAACGAACTGCTGTGAATGTGAAAATCCCCTTCTTTTGTAACTTTGACCTCTTTGTTATTATTTAAATCATGGAAATGTTGTTTAAGAAAAATGCTAAAAATTTCTCTATTTTCCTTATTCAAGAGGATTTTACCCCTGGGGAGTGTTATTTTTTGCATGTGTTGTTCACCTAATTAATGTGTTGGCTAATTGGGAATATGGAGAGCTTGACTAGGAGAGGTAAGTGGTCAAATTTCATCCGAATAGGGCAGTCTTCAATATCAAACTCTTGCAATCTAGGGACAAAACCTTGAGAGAAAATTACGTAGTCCACCACACTTTGACCATTATAAATTTTGCAAGTGATACCCCCTGACTTTGGCCAATCTCTCATCCCGTTGCAAATAACCATGCCAAACAGACTACAAAGTCCAAGTAACTCAGCTCCAAATGGGGTCACCACACCATTACTATCTTTGTATGTTCTTTCCCAATATTGATCTCCACCTTCCTCCAACCATAAAGGATTATTCTCCCCTTTTTCTTCCCTACTCAATTGAAGAGACTGATTATTAGTTGTCATTGCATTAAAGTCGCCCATTAAAACAACCTCCCCAAGTGTGTTGAAAATGGATATATCTTTTTTTAGCAAGGCATAAGGGTCTTCATTGTCAAGATTTCTCTTCTTATAGAACTTAGAATTTTTTGGAGCAAAGTAACAAGCAACCAGTCTAAAATTCACCCCATTTTTTGTTATTTGCAGCCAAATGTACTATTTATTTGTGTCTTCTTTTTCAACCTCAACGATTCCCTGCCACTTCTCACCTATTAGCACTATAACTCCCCCATGACCTTTGCCTAACTCATTCCCTTTGTTCCAAACTGAAACTTTCTTATACCCTTCAAAATCTGGAACTTTGCATCAATCATGTTCATGTGTTTCGATAAGAATGATAATATCTTTACCTTTTGCTATGGGCCCCAATCCAAGTCCTCTTCTCTATGGATATCCTCTATAATTCCAACTTATAATACGTAAGTGTTTCTGTGGGGGCCCCAATCCCTATTTCTTGTTTGAGAAACGATCACTAATTTGAGCTTTCCCATTCTTCAACCATGCCCACTTTCCTTCATTTCTTGTTGTTTTCACTTTCTCCCATTCTTTCCTTTGTTCTTCCTGCTGCTCAAAATGTAAATCTTCATCTAGGTAAATATGTGTGCCTCTAAGTATTCCTCTCTTTTTTAAAATCCTATTCTTATCCTCTAAGCTTCTCAAGGTGACTCTTACATGCCTATCCCTTCCACCATCTACCTTTTTTCCAATTCTATTTTCTTGCGGAATCTACCCTATCCATTTCAACTCATCTTTAAGGAAGTCCCTTGCTAGGATGTCGGTTCTCTCCTTTTCACCAAAATATTTCAAACCTTTAATAATAATGTTTGTAGCCTTGCTTTGTTTATCTTTTTCTTCCCTTAGTTGTCTCTTGACTTGTTTTTCAATGATAACTTTCTGCTCACTTGATGACCCACTTACCACTTGTGACCATGATTTGGCTTCTTCTATCTGGTCTTTTAGCTGATTTTCTTTCTTCTCCAAGTCTGCTAATGCTGATTGAATCATCTTTAATTCCATTTTGTTTTCATCTCCCTCCATTTCTGACTTCTTGTTTTTAGTTGCTTTTAGCTGATCTAGCTCCTGTTTTAGAGTGGTCAATTCTTGTTGTCCCTCCATTTTGCATAGAGATTTGTACTTATTTATTGAACATATCAATATTTTTACACATTTTGATCACCGCGGAGAATGTTTTGTTGTTCACGAGGTTTTGTACAAAGATGTATATTTATTGAATATATGCATCGTCCTACACATTTTTGTGTTAGCGCAAATTAGCAACTTCTCGTGGATAATGTAATGCCCATATTTTTTATTCACTAGAAACCCCAACTATTTTTTTTTCTCTATTAACTAAGCTAATTAATACTCTTTAAGTGTTTATGACATAACACTAAACATGAATAGAGTTGTTTAACTTAATGAAGGCAATTCACAAATTTAAATGTAAGGATGCCTATTCAAATAATTAGACATGCTCTCAATGGGATCCTCTAGAATCACGAGTCTTGGATTGGATGGGGTAAGATTGGTTTACAAACAATTTAACCTTATAACCCTTAGTATGGAGATGTCATGCCAATTTTTTTTGTTAGGATGACTACCTATTTTGAACACAATATATTTTCAATTACTAATGGGAATGTTATGTTATTAACCACATTGTTCTTTCTCATAAATAAAAAAAATGATGATCCCAATTATTACAATTATCAATATTATTCTAGTATTAATTTACATTATTCCAAACATTGATAAGGATATTATCAAACTTTTGTTAATATCAAATTTATAGCTCCAATATTAATATAATTTCATTATTTAATACTTTTATAATTTTATTAACTACCAACGTTAATATTGATATTAGAACTACTAGAAGGTAATTTGACAAGACCGTAATGTAAGTAAAGTTTATCCAACAAGAGTATTTAAATTCTCCAACCCACATTATTACTATTACCTCATTCGTTATTACTAATTATTTATATTTACCATTCAAATACTTAGTAAATAAGTATTTCTACCATTTGTATGAACGAAAATAAATATTAAATTTATGACATGCATGGAATTGCAAATATTACTGATTTTTTAACTCTACCTCTAATGCCCATATTTACACCGTTACTAAATTGTTTGTTACAATTTAGTTACAAATTAACTATTTGAATATGCTAACCAAAATTAATCTTTAATAAAGTTAATATTGCTTAGTCTCCCCATAATAGTGATATTATATCATTGTCATTTAAACCAATGCTCTAATAATAAGTTAATTTTATTATGGTAAAATTAATTTAAATATCTACAAAAGATTATTCAATTTTTATTTATTTTAAATAATTTTAAAATTATTCACATTGATGTATTTCCAACGTATTAGCGGTGTTGAAGTGTGATTATTGTGAAACAAGGTTAATGCAGCCTTCAACTTTTATCCACCAGCTTGGGTGATGTGCAGCTATTATTTTACTCATAACAAAATGTTTCATGTATTAAAATTGGATATAATTTTAATGTCTCTGTGTTTTCAATAGTATATTAATATTAATTTTTAAATTAATGTCACATTTTACTTTAATTCTTATTATTATGCTTTAATTCTATTTATTTATTTTATTTTACTTTCTTCTAAAAATTAGGAATGTAAAACAAACTAACTCTCAATTTTAATACAAGACAGTGAATAATATTACCTTGAATAATTTTCTACAATATTAATTCCTCTATTATTATTATAAAATAGTTATGCAATGTTAATATTCCTCCGGCTGTTAACAATTCTCAGTACCATTATTTATTACTGGACATTACATTAATTTTCCAATTACCATTATTTAAGATTTATTTTCTCAGGAGGAGGTCATGAATATTAATATATTTGCCTGCAGATTAATTAGAGTTGACCCCACTATACTGAACTTACTGCTGTGCCCACACTATCAAATATTAAAAATGATAAATGCCAAGAAGATTGATATTTTAAGTATTTAGGCATTAAGATATTTGTAGGCACTTATGGAGTTAGACAAATTGTCCACTTTATGATAATACTTTCAATCCATGCTGACATAGCTGGAAAATTTTGGTCCAGAAAAAAGAACGGTGGAGTTTTGATAGTCAGGTACTTAAACGTATTGACTCCCCCCTTGCTGTTGGTCTCTTATTCCATTGTGTATACTTCTTTTGTTTTATTTACTTCTCTATGTTTTACTTGCAGTATTTATTATTCTAAACGCCATGATATCACAGCGGATATGCTACATGATAGTGCCCTCTGACAGGGATCTTGTTGGGTCAGATTTATACATCAAACTTATTCAATGCCAGCATGGGGCAGGGGTAAATGAGTTGTCTTCCTCACCCATCTACCCAGGTGATGTTATGCCTATCGAATCAAACAAATGCTTTATTTATATTCCAGCTACCATGATATGAGATGCAATCGTAGACGCCAGGCAATAGTTCGATATTATGAACACCTATCAACTCATAGGGTCTCAGAACATATTATTATATTAATGAATTTTATGATAACAATTATTTTAGAGTGTTGTGCAGACAAAGCACCAAACTCATTTAACATGTCTGCCTTGTTACGCCACCCAAATCTTACTATCATAATGGTGTTAATTCCTTTTTTTTTTTTTTTCACTTGGTTCGATTTCCTTGAAGACAGCATATTGATTGATATTCACATTTCTGCTAAATAAGGCAAATGAGTAAAGTCTGAAATTAAAGCACTTTGATATTAAACCATGGTCATACATTTCTATCTTCGCCCCTTTCTCAAATCTATTCATTTGTGAGCAGCAACAATTTGAAAGTATCGTCTTAATTTTTGATGAGTTCGTTGCTCTATTTTTAAATTTGTATATTGAGTTAATCGATCATCTCTTTATGCTGTCTGTGAGTTCTATAAGCACTTTTGAACATTCTGTTGTTATTTTCATGCAGGGATTTCTGACATGTTATTGCACAGATGATGGTTCGTAAAAGGTTTCCAGCAAGACTCTTTTTAGAAATAACACAGATCGATGGCATTTGAATTTTGCAACGGCTGCAAGCATTGCCTATCAAATTCGAATGGTGTACATTCTCTTTTTTTCATTTTGTTTTACATTGAATGAAATAATTATTTACTGCGACATAATTCTATGAATAATATTGTGATAAATTTGTGAACAATATGTATTGATATGCACGAAGAAGAGAATAACAGAGCTAGGAATTTATTGGAAGATCCAAATAATGGAGCAGTTAACATTTTTCTCTATTTGTTTCATGTTACAGATAGGTGAAGAATGAATTCAATGTAGTCTCAGCAGATTTTTTTTGAAGATGGTAAAGAATGAATCTTAATATAACAAATTTAATAAAACAGTTTTTCTCAAAGCATGAAAGAGGGATCTGTATTTTTTATTTTAGCTTATTACCATTCTTTGTATGTTCTCAGCTTTTATTTTGATTGTATTTTGGGTACCCATCACTAATATTGCTTTACTTTCTTGATGCCAGTTTTGTTGTGAAGTTAAAAAACAATGAAATCCAATTTCAGTTTAGTTATTTGTTTCTGTTTTAAATATCTTTAAATGTGTATTGAAAATATTCCAACATTTTTTAAATTATAAAAAAAATTCAAACCTTTTTAAAGAGATGGTTTATGAGGTATTATTAATTTCAAATTTTGAAAAACTATTTCTATCGTTATAAAATTGATTGGAGTTTGTTGTGAAATATTTCAATCAATTTATTTTACAAAGTTAAATAATGAATTTATGAGAAGTATTTAAATAATTAATATGGATATAAGTGTTCTTTAAATAGCATAGATTTATGTCTAAAATTTTAGCACTTGGTAGATATTTTTTTATTAATATGATAATGTTCGGGTGCTGAAAAAGTTCAAACTCTTTTACACAAGAATAGAGTATATAAACAGCCTCAATATCATGAGATTTATACCAAAAATGATACAAATTTTGAAAAAATGAAATTGAGAGAATTTTGAAAGCAAACTAGAAACATAGAGCCCACCAACAACATTCCTTAAGCACAAATAGAAACACATGATCTCAAAAATAGAAGGATATAGAAAATTTTAATAGTTTCCCATTCTTCCTCCAAGAATAATGATCCTTTAATTTTTAATCTCAATAACCTTCCTTTTAGTTTGAATTTTGGTGCACTTGCTTGAACCTAAGATTGATAACTCCATTTTTTTAAAGAATGTGAATGCTTTCAATGCATTTTTATTTTCATGGTTTACTTAAATAATAATTTTTTTTCAATTTTTTTTTTATATTGTGGAGTCTATTTTAGACTCCAATAATCTTCTCAAAGTTAAATCAAGTTTTAATAAAACATTCTAAATTTACTATTTTATATAAAATTAATTTTGTAAGTTAATGGACTTAAAATTAAAAAAATATTCAATGTCTTTTGGAAACAAGGATATTTCTTGAAATTTTTTATAGAAATTTATTTAAATAATATTTTTTCAATCAAAATAATAAATATTTATAAAAATAATGTTAAATTACTATACATAATTTTTTTTTTCTAAAATTTAGAAAATTAAAAATGAAAGAAATTTCCTAAATTTACTATTGCATATAAAAGTAAGTTTCTAAATTAATATATTTAAAATTAAAAAATATTGAAAATCTTTAAAAATCAAAATAATTTTTAGATATCATTGTAAAATGTTTTTTCAAATAATAAAATAGAAATAAAATTAAATGAGGAATGAAAAATAATAATAATTCTTTAGATTCTAAATTAATATATTTAAAATTAAAAAATTAGAAAATTAAATTAAAAAAGTATATCCTAAATTCACTCTTACACATAAAAATATGTTTCAAAATTAATTTATTAAAAACATAAAAATTATTGAATATTTTTGAAAAATTGAGAACATTTCAAAAAAGAAAAATCAGTCATAAAATCCTAATAATCTTTAACTAGAATAATGATTGCTCAAAATACACATGAATTAACACCATATGAAAATTTTAAGGCTTTACTAAAGGTTTTATTGTACAAACTATAGCAACTTAAATATATAAGTTTTTCATAATAAAATCAATTTAAAAGTATAAAATTAAATACAAAGAAAATATAATAAATTTATTATTACACATAAAAATAAATTTTAAAGTAATATATTTAAAACTAGCATATCTATCTTAGAAAAATTAATGTAATTAAGAATTACATTTACACTTAACTTTATCATATAAAAAATTTATATAACATTATTAGTATTATTTTTGTATTTATTATTGTTTACAATTGGGTTATGATTATGATTAGGACCTAGTTAGGATTGGGATTCAATGAGAATTCTAAGATAAAGCTTGGAGTAAGGGTTAGCATGATTGGGGTTAGATGAAGGTTACAATTAGGGTTAGGGTTCAATTAGGATTAAAATTCAATTAGGGTTAGGGTTCAAAAGGGTTTAGTTAGAGTTTAATTAAGATTAAGGTTAGGTTAGGATTAGGATTAAGTTTGGGGTTATAGAATAAAGCTTTGGGTAAAGGTTAGGATTAGGGTTGAGGTTAGGGTTAGGACTCAACTGGGGTTAGGATTAAGTTTCAATTAGGGTTAGACACAATTAGGGTTAGGGCTAGGATTAATTTTAGGCTAGGTTAAGGGTTTAATAAGGGTTAGGGTTAGGGTTAAATTAGTATTATAGTTAAAATTAGGGCCATCATTAGAATTAAGGTTAGTATTAAAATTATAATTATGAATAGATTTGGAATTATGGTTCGGGTTAGAATTAGAATTAGGGTTAGATTTAAGGTTAACATTAAAATTCAATTAGTGTTAGGATTCAATTAGAGTTAGGTTTCAATTAGGGTTCTAAGATAAATCTTGGGGTCAATATTAGGGTGAAGGTTGGTGTTAGGGTTAAATTAGGGTTAGAGTTTTAAAATAAATCTTGGGGTAACTATTAGGGTTAGGGTTCAATTAGGGTTTGAGTTATGGTTTGTGATTAATTAGGGTTATAGGATAAAGATTGGGATACAATTTAGGTTGGGTTGGGGTTAGGGTTAGGGTTAGGGTTAGGACTCAAGTTGAGTTAAAGGGTTACAATTCAGTTAGGGTTCAATACAATTAGGGTTAGGGCTAATGTTAGGCTAGGGTAATGGTTTAACTAAAGTTAGATTTTAATTAGGGTTAGGGTTCAATTAGCATTATAGTTAGAAAGGGTTTCCATTAGAATTAGGGTTATTCATAAAATTATTATTATAAATAGAGTTAGAAGTATGATTAGGGTTAGAAGTAGAATTATAGTTAAGGTTAAGTTTAAGATTAGGATTAAAATTAAATTAGGGTTAGGGTTCAATTAGGGTTCTAAGATAAATCTTGGTGTTAGCATTAGGGTGAAGGTTGGGGTTAGGGTTAAATTAGGGCTAGGGTTTTAAAATAAATCTTAAGGTCAAAATTAGAGTTAGGATTATGATTAGGCTTCAATTAGGGTTTGAGTTATGGTTTGAGTTTAATTAGGGTTACAATTTAATTATAGTTAGGGTTAGGATTGGGTTCAATTAGGGTTAGGGGTAAGGGTAGGGTTACATGATAAGAATAGGGGTAAAGTTAGGATTATAGTTCAATTAGAGTTAGGGTTATGACACAACTAGGGTTAGGGTCAATCAAGATTCAATTAGGATTAATAATTAATTAGGGTTAAGGTTAGGGTTCAATTAGCATTCAACTAGGGTTATGGATTAATCAGACTTAGGGTTAGGATAAGAGTTAAATTAGATTTATAATTAGATTTTGAATTAGAGTTTGGTTAGATTTGGGTTGGGGTTTAATTACAATTACGTTTCAATTAGGGTTATGATTATGGTTAAGGATTCAATTTATCTAGGGTTACAATTCAAATAAAATTAGGCTTAAATTAGCATTAGGGTTAGGGTTAAAGTTAGGATTAAGTTTTAATTATGGTTAGGGTTTAGTTAAGGTTATGCTTATAGTTCAATTAAGGTTACTATTCACTTAGGGTTATGGTTCAGTTAGTATTCAATTTGGGTTAAGGATCAATTATGGTTATGATTCAAGAAGAGTTTTGTAGGGTTAGGGTTAAATTAGGGTAAGGGCTGTTGTTAGTTTTAGGTTTAGGGCCAACTTAGAGTCATCTAGGGTTATGATATAATTAAGGTTATGGTTCAAATAACGTTAAGATTTAATTAGGGTTATGGTTAAATAAGGATTAAATTAGGGGTAGGCTTTAATTAGGGTTAATATTTAATAAGGGTTACGGTTAGGATTCAATTAATATTAAAATTTAATTAGGGTTAGAGTTAAAGTACCAATCAATTAAGATTAGGGTTTAATTGGAGATAGGGTGAGGATTAGAGTTTAATTAGTGTTAGAGTTATGATTAGAATAAGAGTTTACTTAAGTTAGGATTAAGCTCCACATGACAAATGATCAACCAAAAATCATCAACATTAGGGTTAGGGTTAGCATTCAAATAGGAATATAGTTAAATTAGGGTTAGGGTTAATGTTAGCATTAAGTTATAATTATGGTTAGGGTTAAGTTTTAATTATGGTTAGGGTTTAATTAAGGTTATGCTTAGAGTTCAATTAAGTTTACAGTTCAGTTAGTATTCAATTTGGGTTAGGGATCGATTAGGGTTATGATTCAATAAGATTTTTGCAGGGTTATGGTTAAATTATGGTTAGGATTGGAGTTAGCGTTAAATTAAGGTAAGGTTTATTGTTAGTTTTAGAATTAGGGTTAAATTAGAGTTATCTAGGGTTATGATATAATTAGGGTTAGGGTTCAAATAACATTAAGATTTAATTAGGGTTGGGCTAAATTAGCCTGGTTAAGTAAGGATTAAATTAAGGGTAGGCTTAAATTAGGGTTTTAAGAATAAATTAGGGTTAGGGTTAAATTAGGGTTCAATTAAGGTTAAAATTTAATTAGGGTTAAGGTTCAAGGAGCAATCAATTAGGGTTAGGGTTTAATTAGATCTAGGGTTAGGATTAGAGTTAAATTAGATTTACAATTAGGTTTCGAATTAGAGTTAAATTAGATTTACAATTAGGTTTCAAATTAGAGTTTGGTTAGGTTTGGGTTGGGGTTTAATTACAATTACATTTCAATTAGGGTTATAATTATGGTTAGGGATTCAATTTATCTAGGGTTACAGTTCAAATAAAATTAGGCTTGAATTAGGGTTAGGGTTAAAGTTAGGATTAAGTTTTAATTATGGTTCAGGTTAAGTTTTAATTATGGTTAGGGTTTAATTAAGGTTACTCTTCACTTAGGGTTATGGTTCAATTAGTGTTCAATTTGGGTTAGGGATCAATTACGGTTATGATTCAAGAACAGTTTTGTAGGGTTAGAGTTGGAGTTAGGGTTAAATTACCTAGGGTAAGGGCTATTATTAGTTTTAGGCTTAGGGTCACCTTAGAGTTATCTAGGGTTATGATATAATTAGGGTTAGGGTTCAAATAATGTTAAGATTTAATTAGGGTTAGGGTTAAATAAGGATTATATTAAGGGTAAGCTTAAATTAGGGTTAGGGTTCAATTAATATTAAAATTTTATTAGGGTTATGATATAATTAGGGTTAGGGTTCAAATAACATTAAGATTTAATTAGGGTTAGGATTAAGTTAGGGTTAATTAAGGATTAAATTAGGGGTAGGCTTAAATTAGGGTTCAATTAAGGTTAAATTTTAATTAGGGTTAAGGTTCAAGTAGAGATAAATTAGGGTTGAGGTTTAATTAGATCTAGGGTTAGGATTAGAGTTCAATAAGTGTTAGGGCTAAGGTTAGAATTAGGGTTCAATTAAGCTTATAGGTAGAATTAGGGTTACCATTAGAATTAGGGTTAGTGTTATAAATATGATCTTATGATTAGAGTTATGGCTCAATTATGGCTCAAATAGGGTAAGGGTTCTATAATAAAACTTGGGGTCATGGTTAGGGTTAATATTCATTTAGGGTCTCATTAGGGTTCAATCAGGGTGATAGTTAAAATTACAATTACGATTCAATTAGGGTTATAGTTTAATTATGGTAAGGGTTAAATTTAGGGTTAAGGTCCACTTAAGATTAGGTTTAGGATTAGGGTTAGGGTTTTATAATAAAACATGAGATTAGTGTTAGGGTTAATGTTCACTTTAGATTAAGTTTAGGATTAGGGTTACAATTTTACAATAAAACTTGGGATTAGTGTTAAGTTTGCAATACAAATTGGATTATGGTTAGGGTTTTATTAGGGCTAGGGTTATAATTTAATATGAATTATAGTTATTATAACACTGACACTATTTCTAACCCCAACCATAACTCTAAATCTATCTTTAATCCCCATAATTATAAAGTTAACACTAATTCTAATTATATATTATTTAACCTAACCCTAAATATTGTAGCCATAACCCTAACCATAACTCTAAAGTAGCTAACTCTAACATTAATTATAACTCTAACCCTAACCCTAACCCTAACTCTAGTCATAATCCTCATGCTAATCCTAACCCTAATAGCATACATATATTAAATATTAGAAATAATTATTAATATTGGAGGGAAAATGGTAAATTACTAGCATATGTATATATATTCAATATTAATATATATAAAATACATCGAGAGTTATCCTTCTCCAAGTACCTATTTTCATCATTTTTTCTTAGTGCAATAGGCGCCTCAATAATGATAACTCTCGACGTATTTTATATATATTAATATTTAATATATGTATGCTAGTTTATATTCCAGCTACCATGATATGAGATGCAACCGTAGACGCCAGGCAATAGTTCGATATTATGAACACCTATCAACTCATAGGGTCTCAGAACATATTATTATATTAATGAATTTTATGATAACAATTATTTTAGAGTGTTGTGCAAACAAAGCACCAAACTCATTTAACATGTCTGCCTTGTTACGCCACCCAAATCTTACTATCATAATGGTGTTAATTCCTTCTTTTTTTTTTCACTTGGTTCGATTTCCTTGCTCTTATTACTTATCCAGAGAGCTTTGCACTTAGCTGACAGGAACCTCATCAACTCAACTTGCTCTAACTTAGTTGTAGGGAATTCAATTTGGCTACAAAAATTACATCTGCTTTTTGCACAAGTAACTGGGAGAGGAGAGAGGAGCATCAAGTAATAGAATTATGCAATCGTAACTTCTCAAAGTTTTCACTGATAAATATAACTATCTTGCATTCTTTTTTTTTCCTTTGTGCTTATGACCTTTATTTGTATGATACTTGAAGAATTGACAACCGGTTTCTAAATTATAACTTGGATTTGTAAATATTAAACAAGTAGAGAAATGAAATAAAATAGAAAATAAATAACACAAAGAGAGACACAAATTTATAGTGGTTCGGCAATAGCCTACGTCCACTCTCAAGCAGGGAATCACTTTATTATCAATCACCAATAATCCTTATACAGTACATGATCAGCCACATATTTATACAAGGTTGGGAGAATATGAACGGTCATGTGACCGTTGGGCTTCACATCCCAATAATCTCCCCCGTGAAGTCCAACCGGCACAACCATGCACGGTCATCCCATGCATTTCCACTTAAAACTCACATTACAACCAGGCTGGAAGTTTTTAACTTCGCCAAATACTGTTCACGTACACTGCGAATTAACCTTCTCTATCTCAAATCAGAGTTAATAACATCTCTTCTCACTAATTTCTCAGGCACAAACTCTGAAGTAACAATGAATGTTGGAGGTCCTCTAAAAGCTTCACTTGGCGTAGGTTCTACATTAACAGCTTTGTTATCATAATCATCCTCCATGTATCCATTTATATCAGCTTCAAATTGAACAACATCTGTCTTGGTTTGCATCTCAGCCAACTTTCTCATGGCCTCTTCCCCGGGTTCATCTTCACTCGCTTGGTACCAGACTGCATCCTCCTCTCCCAGGGAGGCATCCTCCTCATCTCAGAAGACTAACTCCACAATCTCTCCTTCAACCAGCGATTGCTTCAAACCCTCTTCTTCAACTGAATCCAAACTGCTAAGAAATTTCTCAATGACAGAATCGGCCTCCTCATCATCAACTACAAAATTAGTTATACCCATTAAAATATATGGGAAGTATCGAGAGGCGCGAAATGAGAAACTATTATCCATTTCCCAAATTTCACCTTCCTCTTCTTCTGCTTCCATCTCTGCTCCTTGGTTCTAGCCAAAAATTGAATACTACTCCATAGCTCTGATACCAATTGTAAATATTAAACAAGCAGAGAAATGAAATAAAATAGAAAATAAAGAACACAAAGAGAGACACGAATTTATAGTGGTTTGGCAATAGCCTACGTCCACTCTCAAGCAGGGAATCACTTTATTATCAATCACCAATAATCCTTATATAGTACATGATCAGCCACATATTTATACAAGGCTGGGAGAATATTAACGGTCATGTGACCGTTGGGCTTCACATCCCAACAGGATTCACCTATATTGAAATTTAACCATACTCCTGCAATTTGGAAATTTTCTATGACTGCTACATAGGAATGTTCTTCTTCCACCACACATTTTTTGTTCGGTGAGCTTCCTATCGTTATAGGTTTGCAATTATTCTTTCCTTTTTCCTTGTTCCTACATAGAACCCCTAGGAAAGGTGTCAGAGTATGGCTACTGCGAAGGAGGTTTTGAACTATTTGTTTTTACTTTTCCAATCAAGAGGAAACTTTATTCTACTTTATTCTTATTTGATTCTTGTTTTATTTTACCTAATTTTCCTTACCCATTTTGCTTCCTTGCTTGTAGGTACCCTGTTTATTTAATGTATATTTACTTGATAAGTAAGAGGTTTCTTCCACAGCGTGTCAAATTATGATATTGCTATTAGGGTTCAACCGTGTAGTTTTTGAGTCAAACTCGTTGACCCATGATTCACGAGTAGTGGTTCACAAGAACTCATTTCTCATGATAATGAATGAACCACTTAGCACTCATTGCATCTAGGTGATGCTCACTGAGGTGAAGCATTGGTCCGTCCCGGGAGGTCACCCATCCCAGTACTACTCCAGCTCAAGCGCACTTAACCACGAAGTTTCCCCCAAGGTTAAGCCCACTTAGCTTGCTACCCCATTTGCAAAACCTTCAGCAAGTGTTATGCCTTATGAACCATTCATTATAGAGCCCCTTTAGCTCATCAATTGATAAGTAAGAGATTTCTTCCACAGTGTCGTATATTTACTTGCTTGATTTCTATAAACTTACCATTCATTTTCTTCTATTTCTAACTATTTTTATTTCTCTTTTCTATACACAGAATTGAATTAGGAGACATTTCCAAGAATTGTTGGGTTGATGATCAGAGATGAAATTTAATACATATAATATGCTTCATACAGGTAGTTAATTAAATCATAATTTTGGACAACATATCTTTAAATTTAGATCCACTTCTTTAACTTAACTTTGGGAGAACCCCTTTGAAAACCAACTTGCTTAAACAACAAAATTATATATATATATATTCTGTCTCAAATACACAAACCAGAAATAACAACACTTCATTTACTTAAGGAATTTTAACTATAGAACTCTCCATCAGTAGAATAAATCTTGTAATTAAATTGGTTGATACACCCAATACCATCTTAAAATCTTCATCTAGATATAAATCAATTATGTATAGAAATTATTTAAAAGAAGCAATGAATTTACATGTCTACCAAATTAGGCAAGTGCTCTTTTCCATCCTCTATCATGTTACAACCAAACATCAACTTTCCATATTACAAACAAATTCAAAGATATACAATGAATGAAACATGACTAACTAAGGCTTGCTCTCCACCCTATCGTAATGGCATCATGGAGCCTCGTGGGCTCTAGCCATACCCCCGAGCAAGAATTCTTTCACCTCCAAGATGATGAATGGGGCCCTTTTCTCTTTTTCTTTTCTTTTGTTTTGTTAAAGGAATAAAATACTTAGCACCAAATTTCATGCATCTAGTTTCTCTAATCTAATCTCAACCATGATCCATACAACATGCCACTTTTTTACAACAATTAACCAAGGGAAATGAAAGTAAAGACAACTTAGCTCTTTCTTAGGTGAGAGGATCAAACTCTTTTATCTTTCTTTCCTCTCCAATCCAAGCCACTTTGATCACTATCTTTCCAAGAGGTGGACTCCTCTCCTCTTCTCCTTTCTTCTACCATCTCCACTCAAGTTCTCTAAGAGGAGAAGTGGGTAACATCCCACTCATTCTTCCTCTCCAAAATATATAAGAGTTTCAACTTGTAACTTTTGGGTGGGGAGGTGTGAAGTGTGCCTACCTCCATCAATGAGAGTCTTTTCCTTATGAAAGAAGAAACATGCACTTGGACAAACTCTCCATCTTTTCATCACATCCTCTCTTCAAAACTCGTCACTCTCCATTATGAGGACTTTTTAGGGGTCAAATCATGTCTTTGAGGCACTATTATATACCCACTTGACCCCTGCCAATATGGTATAGATCCTAAAGGGTTTCTTTTTGCATCCCAACCAAGGAAATTGTCCAACAACCCTCTTTAGAGGCCCATTTAAGGACTCATCCGAAATTCAAACTTGGATAAAAGTTTCTAAACCTTAACTCCAACCTACATCTCATATGACACAATTAAATACCCTCTCAACCCAAAAGAATAAACACAATAACTCTATTTCCTTCTAAGCTCCAAAATACGAAAATCAAATACATAACCACAAGAGGATTTTTTTGAATTTGTTCTCCAGGTGGTTTTCCCTTCTCGTATTGGCACCCTTTCTTTCCTACACATTAGCAATGAAATCATAAGAAACAATCGTATATCACATTGATTTGGTAGTTGAAATAAGATTTGATTGTACAACATTTCATTAAAATTCCAATTTGTATTCATAGTTTACGAGTGCCTATTACCTTCATGGCGGTGATAATAAAACATATATACTAAACATCTATTTAGGAGAAATATATAACAAAATTAAGATTTTATTATTCACGTGTGAAGTGGGGTCTTACAGATAACCGTTGTTGCTTTATTTGTCTCTAAGTTATTTAAAGAATCTATCTTATTTTTAGTTCTACCATGGAACTATAGGCACCCCCATCCTAACTAGTTATTAATGTTTTGAACTTCAACCAATCAAAATTTTTTTTTTTTTTTTATACATTATATTTGAAGTTTTTTCTAAAGTTAAATGCATGTTTTTTAACTTTTAAAATTTTGAAAATTATTTTTCTTGAATATTTTTGGCTTTTTTTGAGGCTTTTTTTTAGCCACTTCTTAGTTAAAATTATGACAAAGTTAAAATTAGAAATTGTTAATTATTCTATATAAAAACTTCATTTAGTTTAACTATTAACCTAAGTAGCAATTGGTTTTTTTTGAGGCATTTTTTTAGCCACTTTTTAGTTAAAATTATGACAAAGTTAAAATTAGAAATTGTTAAGTATTCTATATAAAAACTTCATTTAATTTAACTATTAAGCTAAGTAGCAATTGTATGTCAAAATTTTTATTTAATCTAATTTAACTATTTTAACCAAATAGTAAATAGTAATTGAATCTCAAAAATTCAAAATCATAATTATTAAATCTATATTTTTTAAATTAAATCTATTATATTAAATCTAAATAAAACTTTGATAATAAATACCATAAATATATATTTTTTTATCCAACACACATTTTATTCAACTAATTTAAGTATTCTATATAAAAACTCCATTTAATTTAACTATTAAGTTAAGTAGCAATTGTATGTAAAAATAATTATTTAATCTAATTTAACTATTTTAATTAAATAATAATTGAATCTCAAAAATTCAAAATCATGATTATTATACATGTCAATAATCCAACTACTAAATCTATTTTTAGTTCCTCTAAGGGAACTATAGCGGAGGCCCATTTCTTAGCAAGTTAATAAAAACTTTGTTTTTAACAAATCAACATTGAACTTTTTAAGGGCTTTTTTTTGCCACAAAGACTATAATCAAAAAAATATTTAGCTAATTTTTAAGAAATTTTTAAACTCTTCAAAATTAGTTTACTTTTATATTTTCCATTCTATTCATTTATTTACTTTTCATATCTTAAATAAAATATAATTAAAATAATAAATTCAACAATATAAAATAATTTAGTAATAAATTTAAATAAATAATATATTTTTAATATATTATATTATTAATTTAACAAAATATTATAATATATATACTATATGTAACATATATAATGTATAATATATAATTTTAACATATATTATAATATATATACAATATAATATGTAAAATATTTAACATCTAATATATAATATAATATATTAAATAATAATATTATAATTTTATATTTTAATTTTAAATGATGTAATATATTATCTTTTAAATAATTTAATATACTTTTAATATATTATATTAATAAATATTTTTATAATATATTATATTAAATTAACATCTAATATATTAAATTAATCTTGTTAAGAAATAAATAACTCATTCTAAAAGAGACATTTAAATCAACACTATTAAAAAATAAATAAATTATCAATTGTTTAGAATTACTCTCTCATTTCTTTAAAATAATGAAATGCATCAATTAAGACTACTACCAATTAAAATTAATTCTCCCTTCTAAAATACTATTTGTTTTACAATTTAACCCAAATAATTATTGATTATAAAAAATAATTCAAAAAAAATACTAATTAAAATAATAATTGTTAAAAATAATTGCATACCTCAATTAAATTTTAAAATAATAATTTTTAAACATAAATGTTTTAAAAATAAATATCTAAATTTTTAATTTAAATAATTGTTTTATAGAATTATAATATTTATTAATTTAATCATTTTATGAAATAATACTTCACTATAATAAAACAGATTAAATTTTTAAATTTCATTTACTATTTAAATGATAAGTTTTATCATATTTTAAATTTCAATATTAAAATATATTTTATTTCAAAACATTTAATAAATATTATAATTCTATAAAACAAATTAGATTTATTATATATATATATATATTTAAAAATTAAATTAAATTTTATATTATATAATTTATTTTATTAGTTCTTACCAAGAGAAATATAGGCAAGGGGTTGCTCTTTTTAACTAGTTATTAATAATTTTATTTTTAACCAATGAGAGCTAAACTATTTTTTCTATTTGAAAAATATTTATCTATTATCAATGTATAGATGCCAATTATATAACAAAATGTATTTGAAATTTTATTTCTCTTCAATCTAATTGGTAGGGAAATTTCACCCGATATGAGCGATTCTTGCGCTTCCATTACAGTAGTCCCTGTAATAGTGGTGGATGCAAAGGAGAGTCTCACTTGTTGAATTGAACATGGTTGGAAAAATGGGTATTGTTATAAATGTTATTGCAATTTAGAGAGTTATAATTCAAATTGGATAGTTTGGAATTGAAAGCAAATAAACCAATAGCTTTTACCTCGTGCATGGGCAATAGGAAATGGTTTGTTTTTTTGTCCATTCATATTGTTTTGGTTTTCCTTTAATTTATTTCTTTCAGCTTCATATTGAAATTCTAGTGTATTTTATTTCTCAGTAATTTGAACTCATGAGGGTTGATTTTTTTGTAAGCAGAAACAGTTCGATTGTGAAGACCTAAATCTAGATTCTAATCATCTTTTCGAACATCATTATGACTAGATATTAATCATAAATCTTTCTTTCTTGTTGTATTTTTACTTTCAATCCCTTATTTTTTCCTCCTTAGTTCTATGGTTGGTTTAGTTTGTTGCATGGTAGGGGCTAATATGTAGGCCTGCTAAAGATTTCAAAGCTGATTTTGAAGTTTATCCCATGACTTCTATTGTTGATGAAATGCTTTTATCTCTCTTGGTTTCTTCACAAAATTGTTGAATCCTTTATTGCTCTCTATACTGTGTTTTTAGTCCTCTTAGATAATAATAAGATCATATTTGAATATTGCAAAAACATCCAACTTCTTATGCAAGATGACTTTTTCTAGATGGTTATAATTGTTTGCTTCTAATTTTCTATTTTCATTTCCGACTTGTAACTCATCATTCGTTTTGAAAATTTCTCATTTTCTATTGCAATAAGCAACTTGGTTGCCATTTGTTTAACCTTTTGATTACTATATATCAAAATGCTTACATTTTGTAGATCTGTTATGTCTTCTCAATGGCTTGTGCATCTGTTTTACTTCATCAATGGAGGATGATGGTTCTGAAAGTGATATCTGGAGCTCTATGTGTTCTTAGATGGGATCAACATTGACTATAAATGATCCATTTCTACTATTATCACACTAAAGAAGATACAATTTTTTTTCCATTCCCCTCCCCTTACCCCCCTCACCCTACCCTACCCTAATAACATACCATCCAATTTTTTGTAGTTTTTTATCTTTTGCATGTGAATGTGATTGTCTATGGAATCCTATGTGGGATAAGATTCACATTTTTGTGGAGGTGCCTTCTTTTCTTTCTGTTACTGTGAAGACTTTGATTTACATTCAATTTATGGAAAATTGGAAAACACTTTTAGATTTGTTTTACTTGTTTGAGATTTTTTGTGGAAATAAGTTACTTGTTTGTGCCTTCAGTTGGTGTTCATGCTTTGCCCATTTTCTTTTTCTTCGAATCTTTCTTCTAAACTCGGCTTTTTCCACTCTTTACTTTTGTTTTTGTTTCTTTGTGAAATTGGTGCTATATATTTTTTGTCTTTCCTGTTCTTCTTTAAGTGGCTTGTTCATTTTCTTCTAGTTACTTCTCCATCATCACTAGAAATATTGAAGCTTTTTGTTGTTGTTCGTTTGGAAAAATTATACCTGCAACATAAGGACATTCTTGATATTTGATTGTCAAGGTTGTGGGGAGGTTTGGATAAAAAAGATGTTGATGGCTTCCATCTTTTAAATATTGGATGGTTAGCAATGCAAGGTAGAAAGTCTTTATTTGTACTTTGTAGGCCACTCCAATATTGTTGGGATGCCTCCTTCTATGCTTTTGCAATTAAATATTTTTTCTTAGATTAAACAATTGCCTCTAACATCATGATCTTGTCAACTTACAACCTTTCTATTTTTCGTTACAAATATTGTTTTGATTGATTTGAATGAGTTTATCATGGCTTTACTTTTCATTTTGTTGCATAGTTTCACATGGAGAACCCTCATTATTGATTATTTTTAATTTTGGTAGAGGCAATATGCAACTACTACTATTGTGCATTCCTATACCAAAAAACCTACAGATTTCACTTGTGAATCATATATTCTTGTTGCTGCAACAGGTGTGCCAAATTTGGTTTGTGGTGACTGGCTCAAACCTGGTGCAATAGTAATTGATGTTGGCATAAATGCAGTAGAGGTATGGCACCTTCTAACTTCCTTTTTCAAAAAAGTTTATAAGTAAAAGATGGTTTTTATATAGGAAATTAAAACTATTGCTTCCACTTTTCTAGGATCTTAGTGTGAAAAGACGATACTGACTAGTCAGTGATTTTTGCTATGAAGAGGCTTCAAGAATAGCTTCAACAATAAATCCTCTACTTGGTGGTATTGGTCCAATGAATATTGTAATGCTTCTGTCCAATACTCTAGAGTCAACAAAATGGGCATATGGGTTCAATTGAGATTTTTGATGTTTGGTCTAGGCCTTTTGCAATAGACTTCAGATTATAAGTTTTATGAGGCTTATAAATGAGTTATCTATTAATGAATGGAATAAAAGATCAGTTTTCCTCGTAAGGCATTTTTTGGAGGCATATATAAGAGGACTTAGGACTAGATGCTTTCATTTTCTTTTGTGGAGAGAACTGTAACATTTAAGCAGGTTGGTTATACATGACTCTACATACACTGAAAGTTCTAAAGATCTTTTCTTTTTTAAAGAGGATTTTCTATCACATATGCTCAATGGTTAAGGAAATTCACAACCAGAGCATTTCATATGGTGCACACAGTTCACATATATTTAAGTTTTAGTTCAACTATCAACTCTAACATTTGAAAATTTTCAAAATCTAAAACTTAGCACACAACAAATTAAAACAGAACTATTCTTGAACATTTTAAATGCTCTTGGTTTTTTTGCTTTGTTTGTCTGTAAATTAACTAAAGAATCTATCTGATTTTTTTAATTATTATTTTAAAATTTTAAAAAATATTTGTTATTTAAAAATTAATCTTTATATTTATGTATTTTTAATTCCAAATAATTTACTTTAATCAAAATTTAAAATTTGTGTTTCTTTTTTATAATAAGTTTTATAAAATAGAAAATAAAATATTGTGGATTTTTTAATCAATTATTGATTAGTTCTAACTATTCTTAAATGTTATTTAATTTAATTATCATTTTCTATTTTCTAATTTTTTACTCACTTCTTTTCAATAAATATGATAGTTGCATTCTTATGGAAAAACAACTTAACTATATACTTCTAAAATACTATTTTGAAGTGGTATTAGTATTTTTCTTCATATTTTCCCAAAAGATTGTATAATATCACTTGAAAATAATAATTTAAAAATATCTTAATTAAATTGTCTTTCCATAATCATATAGTATCATATTTATTGAAGAATTGTGAGAAAAAAAATATTTATCTCTTCGCTTGTCTCTTTTTATTTAGCTTGAGTTTGCAATCTCTCATTTCTCTCACTCAACTCTCTTGTTTTCATCCTAGAGTGTGATCTGAAAGGTTGATGCAAATAAATTCACACAGTTGGATCCAAAAAAATAACTCTTTAAAAACAAATGTCAATGTATTTATAAATAGCTATAAAAAAAGAGCAAAACCAAATTTAAATAATGCTTTATAACATTGGCAATGGAGAATTATATGACATAAAAAATGGTGCATAATTTTCATGTTCATGTGGAAATGCCTATTATTTGTCTTAATCTTTATTTTTTAATTGTGTTGCTAAAAATATTAGCAAGCTAATCATCCGTTTTGCAAAATCTCAATTCAATTTGTTCTTCAATCAAAAAAATTCTGATAAAATGGTGTCAAATATCTTTGTTTGGTTTGATTGTAAAAGGATTTTTTGTGATGGTAATTGTTGAGTTATTATCACAATAAATAATTGTTGGCTTATTTTGTTTCTACTTTAAATCTACCACTATCATCTTCAATCATATAGTTTGAGAGGATGCTAAAATTGCAGCAATAAACTCAACTTTTCCTATCATCACTATATTCGGCACAACCACTATATGTATACACATCCAATCTAAAGTTATTCGTAGATGTATACAAAATGTCAAAAAAATTATCACAAACATACTTCAAAACTCTTTTCATTGTGATAAAATGAATTTTATTTGGTTTTTTCATAAATATTGAAAGTAAGCTAAAGCCATACATGATATCTAGTCTAGTAATTGTAAGATACATAAGTCCACCAACCAAAATTTTGTACAATGTTTCATTTTTTTTCAAACCATCATCTTTAACTGATTTCTCATATAAGTTCATCGGTTTGTGATTTTTCATTCTAAACTTATCAAGTAGACCATTAATATACTTCCCTTACGAGATAAAGATGTCATTATTTAGTTGTTTTACATATATTTGGAGGAAATAATGCATCAAACTCAAATATGTCATTTCAAATTCATTTTTCATGGCATTTCTAAACTCATTCATTAACACTTTGTTATTTATTGTGCAAATAAAATCATCAACATATAAATGAATTATGAGTAAATCACTTGTACTTCAAAATTTTACATAGTTTGTAGATTCACTTTAACTCCTTTTGAAACCATTCTTTTGAAAATAACCATCTATCCTACAATATCATGCTCTATGTGTCTGCTTAAGTCCATAAAGAGCCTTTTCAACTTATAGACCTTTTGTTCCTATTTTACAACCGCATACTATATTGGTTGTTCTACAAACACTTCTTCATTTAAGCAACCATTCATAAAAATTGATTTAACATCAAATTTCTAAATTTTTCACCTAAATTGTATTGCCAATGCCAAAGCTATTCTTGCACGGTATCCAATCTAGCAACTAGAGAATATGTATTGAAGTAATCAATACTTAGTTGTTGTGAGAAGCCCTATAGTATTAATCTCTCTTTGTACCTTTCAATGGATTCATCATATTTATATTTGGTTTGGGAGATCCATTTTAGCCCAATAACATCTTTTTCAGTTGAAGGGTCAACTAGATCCCATGTTTCATCCTTTCCATTGGCAACAATTTCCTTATTCATGGCTTTAAACCATACTTATTTTATTGCATCTTCAAATTGTTTTGGTTCAACTTAAATATGAGAGAAATAAAATTTGTGGTTGAATCAAGACTAGTAGTCCCTTCATAAATTTATTTAAGGATTTTTACTTTCATTGGAGGAGGGCTCATGCCTGAATAATGATTAGATAGAGAAGATGGAAATTTTGATGAATATGATGCAATAGAACTTGAGCTACTACTTAGTCCAATAGGAGAAGATGGAACATCTTTTTCCAAATTAACAATTATTTGTCTTTCCTTATTCAAATTTCTATTCCATTGCCAAGCTTCATTTTTAGAAAAAAACAAAACTAAAAATTAACCTCTTAGTTACTATATTGCATAGTCAATAACCCTTTGTCTCCTCAATGTAGCTAATAAAAATGCACTTCTCATTGTCATACAATAAAAAAATAATTATTTAGCTATGTAAGCATAAGGAATGCATCTAAAAACCTTAAGATGTGTTACCCTTGGTTTTCTACCACACCATGCCTCATAAGGTGTCATATTTCTTATGATTTTTGTTGGTATATATAGCAACTTCACCCTACAACTTATTTGGTAGAGCCTTGGATTTAAGCATGCTTCTAGCCATCTCCACAATAGTGTTTTTTGCATTGGTAACTCTGTTTTGTTGAGGGTTGTAGCTAGCAACCAATTTTCTTTGAATTCCATTATTTTTACAAAAGTATTGAAATGGACATTAGAAGTGAATTCTCCTCTAGGCTCTATCTAAATGCAAGATTTTGAAAGAGAAACAAATTTATTTTTCATACTAGCCTTAAATTGTTAAAATGTGGTAAAAAATTCTCGTTTTCTTTGATGAAATAAATTTAAGTCCTTTAACTAAAGTCATCCATAAAAATGAGAAAATATCTATTTTTATTGAGATACAAAGTTTGCATTGGACCATAAATATCATCACATGTACCAATTCAAGTGGTACTTTTTCTCTCCAGGTTCTTCATATTGCGAAAAAATCCTAATGTTGCTTTCCAACAATGCATGCTTCACAAATTTGAACATCTTATTTAATAAGTGGTAGTCCTTCACCATTTTCTTTTGAGAAAACAATTTTAGTCCTCAAAAATTTAAATGTCCATATCTCATATGCCATAACCAAGAATCATCCTTAATTTATTTAAAAGAACTTGAGTCTTATTGTATGCAAGTCTCAAAGAAAATATCCTATTTTGTAACATTTCAAATTTCACCACTATATTATTGCTCTTATTTTTTTCATAAATAACACATTAATTATTTTTAAATATTACAAAAATATTCCTTTCAATGAGTTGTCCTATGCTGAAAAAATTATGCTCCAACCAAGGGAAAGTGCATGGAAATGGTGCACAAAAAAGTGGCACAAAATGACCAATTTTCTATATAACACACTCACATTATGTTGAAAATCACATAACACGATTGCACTATGGAGTGGGAAAGATAGAGAGAGGGGGAGATAGAGACATATAAAGGGGAGATAGATAAAGAGATATGCGAGAGATAGATTGAGGGAGACATAGAGAGATATAGTTAGGAAGGGGGAGGGAGAGAGGGATAGAGTAATATAGAGAGAGATGGATAGGAGATAAATGGAGGGATGAAGGGGGAGATAGGGAGGGAGAGGAGGATAGAGAGATATAGAGAGATGAGATAGATATATAGGGATAGATAGAGACGTAGAGGGAGAGGGAGAGGGAGAGGGATAGGGAGAGAGAGTGTGTGAGAGAGAGGAAGAGGGAGAGGGACATAAAAATAAATTAATGGTGAGAAATAAAGGGAGAGAGATATAGGAATGTAAATAAATGGCGAGAGATAGAAATAGATAAGAGAGGGGAGGGGGGAAGGGGAGAGGAGGGGGGAGATAGAAAGACAAAGATGTATCAAGGGAGAAAGAAAGGGGGAGAGAGATAAAGAGAGAGGGAGGACAAAGAGATAGAGAAAGAGAGGGGGAGAGACATAAAGATATAGTGTGAGAGAGATATACAAAGATAGAGGGAGAGGAGAGATATAGAGATAGAGAGGGAGATGATGAGACATACAAAGATAGTGATGTATATATAGGGAGAGAGATAAATAAATAGAGTGAGGGTGAGAGATAGAGAGATGGAGGGATATAGAGATATATAGGAAGAGGGATTAATACATAGAAAGAGAGATGGGAGAGATGTAGAGAGGAAAAGAGAGGGGAGAGAGGGTGAAGGGATACATCTATATAGAGAGAGGGAGGGAGGGAGGGAGGGAGAGGGAGAGAGATAGGAAGAGGGAGAGAGATAGAGAGGGAGGGAGGATAGAGAGATAGAGAGGGAGGGAGGATAGAGAGATATATAGGGATGAAGAGATATAGAAAGAGATAAGAGAGAGGGAGAGGTAGAGAAAGAGAGGTAGAGGGAGAGATAGAGATAAAGAGGGGGAGAAATAGAGAGAGATAGAGAGAAAGGAAGAGATGAGATAGAGATAGAGATAAAGAAGGATAAATATATAGGGGGGAGAGGAGGAATAGATAGAGATATAAAGAGGGAGAGATGAAAAGATATGGATAGATAGATAAGGAGATAGTAAACCGAATGAGCCTTTTAGCCTTCTATAAAACACAATCGCATTATAAAATATGATCACATTTTGTAAATATTTTTTTCCTACCCATTTTGTATTGGAATGGGTTTGGGAAATGATGCTAAAGGTTTGGACTATTAATTTTCCTCCATTTCACATGTTTTTGACTTACCATGATTTTTTTTAACTTGCACATCATCATGTTTGTACACATTGTATATCGATGTTTAATAAAATTACCATTGAAATGTTGCATGGTGCATCTTCTTAGCTTTTACCCATATATATTTTTTAATTTGAAATACATTAACATATATATATATATATATATTTAATATTGTCTTTATATTCCTCATATATGTATATGTATTGATTTTTCTTTATAATTTTTTGCATGCTTATAAAAAATAAATTATTCTATGCTTCATTCTTTACACATTAAAAAAATTATAATTTTTATTATTATTGTGCAAGTTATGTGATGCACACACTCAATGATGCAATTTTTAGGATGCATCCACTTTGAAAGATCACAAAAAAATATTTAAGGGTCAGTGCATGAAGTTGGCTCCATGAAGAGGGGAAGTTTCGGCCGAAATTTTTTTTCTTGCACGAAACTCATACGCGTTTTTCAAAAATGCATACGCGTTATGTATCGCATACTCGATCCTAAATCAATAACGCGTACGCGTTACGATTTGGGCATACGAACCTAAAACGCGTACGTGTTATGAAACGCATACACGTTCATAACGCGTACACGTTTTGTAACACATACATGTTTTGAAACGCGTACGCGTTTCTAAAAACTATTTAATTTTTTAAATAAGCGACTGTGAAAGTCATTTTCACAGTCGAGTTTGGTGGCCTAGCAGAAGGTGAAGCAGATCGCGTACGCGTTTTGGACGGCTGTAATTTGCCAAATTTTCACTCTCACCTCCTCCCGTCTACACACCCGACCTCAGGGACCTCTAGGTTGGTTGAATTCTACATTTTTTTTGCATTATAATTGTTGTTTAGTTATTTTTGTTTTATAATTGCTATTTAGTTATTTTTGTTTAGTTTGTTTTAATTTAATATTTAATAGTTTTTAAACTGTATTTAATTAATTGAAAACATCAACGAAACAAACAACATAAAATTCTAAATCGAAAACCCAAAAAAAAACCTAAGTTTGACACATTTAATTTTGAAATTTGAAAACCCTAAACTATAGGTTCTAAAAAACTAATTTACTCAGACCGTTAATCCTTGGACCTAAACCCTAGAAAATGTAAACTAAAACCCTAGAAAACATAACCTAAAACGTAAACTAAAACCCTAGAAAACATAAACTAAAACGTAAACTAAAACCCTAGAAAATGTAAACGAAAACCCTATTTGTAGGTTAAAATTAGGTTAAAGGTAGGGTACAATTAGAGTTTGGCTTAAACTTTAATATATATTATATAGTTAGATTTCAAAATTACAATTAGGGTTATGATTAGGTTTACTTGTTTAATATATTAAAGAATTCAATTACCTGCTTCTAGGGTTCAATTAAAGTTGGAGTTCAATTCTAGGGTTAGGGTTATATAAGATAAATATTCAGGTAAGGGTTGAGGTTAGGGTTTGTATTCAATTAGGTTTAGAGTTAGGGTTATATTTTTATTAGGGTTAGGGTTAGGATTATGAAATTATGAATTAAAATTTAAGATAAAGGCTAGGGTTGGAGTTAGAATTAGCCCTGTCAATTGGTGTAGGGTTCTAGGGTTGGGGTAAAAAGTAAATTAAGAGTCTAGGGTTAAATGGTTGTAATTTTGGTGATAGTTAAACATTCAATCAATATTTAACTAGGTTTATGATTAAAAATTTTATATGCATTTAGGGTTAGTGTTCAACTAAGGTTATGATACGCGATTTAATTACAATTAGGGTTAGAGTTCAAGTTAGAATACATTAGGGTTCAATTTATAATTAGGGTCTATGGTTCAAGTTATAATTAGCCTATCTATGGTTCAAGTTAGAATTAGTGTGATAAAAATTCTAATAGAAGGCAACATATCCCTAGATGAAATCGTATTTAAAAAAATTCCTCATCTATATTGATTACATTTTTTATCTTAAACTTGAAAAATAAATATATTAGCTATGTTTTCTTGAACTGAATTCTCCAATTTTGCATCTCTAACAATTGTTTTTCTAATCTATTATTTAACATGTTCTTGTTCAACTTGTTCTTCTATGTGTTCTTGAATTTTGTCTTAAACATATTCAAGTTGTTTATATGAACATATATTCAATATGTTCAACTTGTTCTTAAACTAGAAGACAACTTAAGAGGATGCAACAAATTCATTTACAAATACATATGCACACATGCATACAATTTAAATCAATATATTAAAAAATCCTTCAAAAAAATATATCATGTGCATATATATTGGGCCCATTACACCCTAAATCATAGAGAATTTCCCTCAATTTTTTTATGATGTTTGTAAAGGTTGTTCTATTCTAGGGTTTTGTTGTCATTAAAATCCATACTCTAGTAGTTTTTTAGTTTTGAAACTATGTATTTGAGCCAATATCCCCGTACTTAGGTACCTAAGGTTTTTGATGGTTTCATAAGGATTTAAAAATCATGAATACTAGTGGAACTTTTTAAAACACATAGGGTTTTAGTCTTATTTCTTCAATTTATGTTTCTCACAATCTTAGTTTTCAAAGAGTTTATTTACAAACTTATATAACAATGGGGTCTTTAGGTGTGATCAACAAAGTTTATTTTTAGTAGTGATAATTGTGAGGTATCACAAGACAATGCATTTCCCTCAATTTGTTATAACAACCATAGACTTTTAGTCATAACATATTGAATTTTCATTTCCTTCACTCTTGATTCAACATAATCTAGGTCGATTGTTACCATTTTGTCAAAGGGGGTCCTAGAACATCAACTTATAGATTTTCCTTCATTATTATTACTCAAAATTAAAAAAAAATCAAGAAATTAAAATGTATAAATCTAAATTCTATAATTGGTGAAGGATTGGGTTGCAAACTTTCTTGGATTTGACCCTAACGAATTAGTAGTTTGGCTTCCTTATTTCTTGCATAATTATTACTTTTAATCATTATAATTTTAATTTATTTGCATCCTTTAAGTTTCATGTACTATACTATTGTTTAATAATTTATTATTAAAATAATATTTCCTTCTCATACCTTTTATGTCTCTCATATGAACAATATTTTGTGTTCTATGGTAACTCCTATTATCATTTCCCCTTTTCAAATACCATGATTCCTATGTTTCTATTATTATATGTTTAAATGTATATCCTTAATATTTTTAAATGTATCCTTATAACCAATTTTTTTAATTTCTAGATCTTAATGGTTATTACATTATTCTAATATACATATATAACTTTCAAAATCCCCAAATCTTGAAATAGATGTCTACAACCTTATATGTATACATCACATGAGCCATATAATCCTATCTATCAACCCTAAACCATAAAACCTAGATATCTTTCAGACTATATGTAAACTCCAAACCATACATAATCACATATCATTAATCAAGAAAACCCTAGACACTAAACCCTACATTCTAAAATATGAACACAAACCCTTACCCAAAACTCAAATTGTAAACCACAAATTTGAAATTTTCAAAACTTGTAGAAACTTAAATTATAAACTTTAATGTGTACATGCTATGGATTTTTAATGAACATTATGGATTTTTTAATGTTATAAATCGAATGGTCTTCAAATGAATTGTATTTTGAATTTGTGCACATTCAATGTGATTTTTAAATAGTTTTTTCAAATTGTGTGCATTATTTAATTAGTTTGTTGATATATATTTTTTAATTGTTTAACATGTGTAGTTGCCATTTGGTTGTACATTCACATGGATCCACTATTTAGCATAGAGGATTTTATGCCCGAACCACATATTCCTGTAGATCCCATAGATCCAAACCCACCACCACAAGAAAACCCCATTCCTCCAAACCCTCCACCTCCTAACCCCCCACCCCCTATAGTAGACTAGGATCAGTTGAGAGAGAGCATTAGGGAAAATCTTATGGTCATTCAAGAAAATATAGATCTGATAAAAAATGAGCCTAGAATTCCCCCCATCTCTCACGGTTTGCATCTACGATGCAAACTATTGTTGATTCTGTTCGATCTATTGATGCGGACCTAGATAGGTTCCATCAATGGAGAGACGAGAGGAGACAATTCTATGCAGATGGATTGTCTTATAAAGAAATTAATGACCTAAAATTACCAAAGAAGCCATGTGCCAACATTTTTTAACCCCCAAACTAGCCAACCAATTCCACCCACCAAAAAATGAATTTCAATTTTATGGTGTAGGCACCCCCAGATAGCTGCACATTTTTGGGATAGATGGTGGATGGTGTTTGATACTCCACCACATGGCAATTCTGAGGTGCCCCTATACTTTTTGAGAAAGTTATGGGCAGAGTTTGAGTTGGGTTTAAAACCCAACTATTTTGATATGAGGTCATTTCAGGGAGTTGGGTGTGGCATGCCCCAACATAGATTAGGAGCACGTGTTGATCCTTAGCGACGTGCTCCAATTGCTCCTATTGTTCCTCCTGCTTCTCCTGGTGTTCCTACTGCATTTTAGCAAAAAACCATGCTATCGACATTAGGAGCATTGAGTTCACTTTCAGGACATCTCACTCATCAGACTTCACACACGGCGGCTAAAGTGGTCAATAGAGAGCATGGAGGCTCGAGCAATAGGAATACTTAGGCATCCACTTCAGGTGACCCACATGCGTTTGAGACAGAGTCATTTATGAATTTACTATATATTTGAGCATCATCTTACACAGGTATGTTCATCTTTTGAACTTAATTTTTTTTTTTGGAATGTGCAAAATTCATGTTTAAATAATAACATCAAATTATATATATAATACAATATTAATTCAATAAGTGTTTGGTGTAGACGCATGATCGGACAATGCCTGAAACCCAAAATGATCATGTCTATATGTCGAGTGTTGTAGATATGGGCTCACCTTTTAGTTAGGTACTTAAACCAATATATATTAAATTTAGTTTGTGTGGATATATATATATATCTAATTTATTTTGAATGTTTACACATGATGTGTGATTGATATATATTATAGCTAGATGCAGGGAGGTTAGATGAGCATGCCTAGTGCTGACCAACCACAAGTTGTGGTGAGTGCTCCTGAGTCATCATCAGCTCAGGTGCGTTCTTTCAAAAGTTTGTTAAGTTTGAATTAAATACACATTATAGATTTAATTTAATTTTTACATTTACATACACATGCGTGAATGATCTATACAAATTTTTGTACATATATATGCAAGCATTTCATGAGATACCCATTGCAGGTGCACCTGAGACATCATCAGCATTTATGCATGGGCAATCTCAAGTGCGTGATCTTGAGGTCATATCATTCGAGGTTGTAAACTTTACTAAATATCCTAAACAATTTTTACATTTACATACACATGCGTGAATGATCTATACAAATTGTTGTACATCTATATGCAGGGATTTCATGAGACACCCATTGCAAGTGCACCTGAGACATCGTCAGAAATTATGCATGGGCAATCTCAGGTGAATGATCTTGAGGTCATATCATTCGAGGTTGTAAACTTTACTAAATATCCTAAACAATTTTTACTTTTACATACACATGCGTGAATGATCTATACAAATTGTTGTACATCTATATGCAGGGATTTTATGAGACACCCATTGTAGGTGCACCTGAGACATCGTCAGCATTTATGCATGGGCAATCTCAGGTGCGTGATCTTGAGGTCATATCATTCGAGGTTGTAAACTTTACTAAATATCTTAAACATTTTTTACGGATCTTTTAAATATATATATATTTGAGGTTTTAACATATTGATTGCTTTATATATGAATATGCAGGATATAGTAGATCAGGCATTTGGATCTTCTCAAGTGACAGTTATGCTACCCGTTGAACAAAATGTTCCAGTAGATCCACATGATCATATGGTAAATTATTCATGTACTAAAAATCATTTTTATTGTATTTAATAGATATTTAATTAAATTTTTATTTTTTATCCAAAAGTTTATATTTTCAGGTTTAAATATGTTTAATTATATCAAAATTTATAAATAAATTTAAATCTAATTTCAAGTTACTTGTACTCTTTTACAACATGATGCAGGTACATCTAATCGACCTGGAACAAAGAGGAGACTTGATTTGACTAATCAACCTGATAGTTAAATGGTTTTAAATTTTAAATAGACCAGACATCTCTAGTTTTATTTAAACTTTTATGTGTTGGACTTGACATATACATATTTTTGTTTATTTATATCAGATGACTTTAATGTGATGATTATATATATGCAGTCAATTATGATCATGTTATGTTCATTTTGATGATTATACACACTCATACATATGTAGATCTAGATATTTTATCTAATTTTCAAGTAATTTACATGCACTAGATATAAATTCTTATCTCTACAATCAAATTTCATAAATATATAATTTATCACATGGTTAAAGGTGATAAATTTAAATATTCCTTAAATAGTTTAGATTATATTCATAATAAATTAAGAGCACGTAATTTTAACTATTTACAAATTCTAGAAAATATTTGAACAATTATATGAAATGTATAATCTATAAAATTGGAATGAGATTTTTAAAAAGTTACTAATAAGTTCATTGAAAATCATACAACTATAGAACATGATGAAACATATATATGTGCACATGTATATCCAATTATTTAGCTTATCAATTTTTATGTGAAGACCAAAAATTGATATTTACATAGTCTCTTGATAAAATAATTTTTCAGTGACAATCGCATGGTAGACCGACTTGATGAGAACCTACAAAAATAATTAATGTAAGTAAGTAGTTCTATAAAAAAAATTGAGTCATTTAAGTAAATATATAGTAAAAGTTACAAAATTGGATCTTATAAATTCCATACAATTTCAAATGATGTTTGCCATAGGATGGATGAAGGGGATACATGTCATGAACCGTAGGGTGTGGCTTAATGGGTCCTAAGAGAATGGCTTAAGGGGAATTATGCAAGTGACTTAAGGGATGCAAGATTGTGGAATAAGGGTACATGTAAGAGGATATGACTTAAGGGTCCTTTAAAGGGATGTCTTAAGGGGATGCAAGAGGGTGGATTAAGGGTCCTTTAAATTTGTTATTCTAAGCATCACATGAACCCTAGAAACCCTAAACCCTAAACCATGTGACCTAAATCCTAGGAGATCAACCCTAAACCATTAATCCATATAAATTTGTTATTCTAAGCATCACATGAACCCTAGAAACCCTAAACCCTAAACCATGTGACCTAAGGGGATGGCTTAAGGGGTGTTGAGAGAGTGACTTAAGGGGATGCAAGAGGATGGATTAAGGATAGATATACAAGGATATGGATTAAGGGGTCCTAATAGAATGAATTAAGGGGAATTAATAAAGAGACTTAAAGGGGATGCAAGAGGATGGATTAATGGTACATAAGAGGATGGCTTAAGGGGATATGAAATAAATTATAAACTTTTTATAAAATGACAATGAATTAAATTTAGTTTTATATTTATACTCTCAACTAAATGTATCTACAACTATATATAGTTACCTGTCTCTAGATTCGAATTCCATTGTAATAAGAGTGCATCTCCTCTCTTTTTTGTAAAACATCTAGTATCAAGGGAGACCTGAAACAAAAAATGATATAAAACTTTAATAAGGAAATGAATTTAAAGACAAATATATATATCAATTAAATATATACATACAACTAGATATACTTACCAATATTTATTTACTCTGTTGTACCATCCACATCCTCTCTTTTTTGTAATGCATCTATGATTGTCTCATGATCATCCATTGAAAGTGTCCATAAAACTTTATTAGCAGGCCTCCCATGATATCTAACTAGTTTTATATTGGTTGCCAAAATCAAATGTGAATAATGTATAATCTTCTTGTGTCTTTCATAATCTTCAAATGCAGGCAAGCCATTCTTTCTTATCAAATATTTTCGAAGCCAGGTGCCAACAACAATGACTGAACCAGTTGGATACTCAAAGTTATCATCATCCACTCTAGGATGTACCAACTTATATTTTCTCTCAACACATCTAGCCAACTAGTACTCTGTCTCCTCTTCATTCCCCTCGGGTGCAACAACAACATACACATGTCCTACAAAAATAGATAAAAAATTCAATAAAGAGCACGACTTATATTTAATTCATGTATATAAACATGCATACATATAAAATTCATCACAATAAATAATGTACCTTCTTGTACAAGATCATAAACACGATCATAATCATCTGATGCGAACACTTGATTATCTTCAATTATTGTTCCATGTTGAACATGTGTCGATGTAGGTGGTAAGGCTCTTTGTTGCCATTGTTCAACCCATTCCATATTTTCACAAGCCTCCCAATAACCTGCAATACAAATTTGACAAAAGCATGCCAATTCCCTTGTCCATATTGTCCATGTGTTTGCATTCGAACTCTTAAATGAATGCCATTTTGCAGATCCATTAATTGTTTCACAATCTTGTCGAGAACAAATATCATTTTCTTCAACTAACCAAAAAAAGCGGTGAATTATTGAGCTCTCACTTACTCTTGTAGATAATTTGGTATTGCACCAATCTACAATTGCACGTGCATCTCTAAAATTTGCAGCATCCTCAAATTTAAGTTGCTCTCTAGCAAGAGCTCTTTTCACACATGCACCTGCTCCATTGTGTTCTCCCTTACCATGACCGGTTTCAAAAAAACTCCATATGTGCTTGATATTATTTTCCTTATGAACTCTACATAACCAATAAAACATCCTAGCATTTTTGAATTGACCCGTGCAATTATCTGACCATATGAGATGTTCTAGCAATTGAATTCCTCTTTCTTTTAAATTTTTGTAAAATATATCAAAACAATATTGAACAAACTCAGATGAATGTAATCGATTATCACTTACATAAAAATGGTACTCTCTCAAAAAATTTATATTATCTTCTCTACTATCATCTGCATGTCTATAAACAATATGAACAAAAATAGATACTTGCACTGAATTATAATACTGTGATTGAATTTCTTCTTGTGGAGCAAGAGTATAATTTTCAGCAAAATCAACAACTAATAATATAGTTCCAATTGGGAATGTGTTTTTACATAAACGAAATTGATTATCAAGCCAATGAGCATACTGAGAGTGTTGAACATATTTAGGTACAATCTTATCTTTAAATTCTTTAATAAATGCATGCACAGTATTTTTTTCCATAATTAGCTCACAACGTTTTCCAGTTTTTCCATCTTTTAAAGAATACTCAACATTTTTAAATATTTTTACATCTACTAATTGTTGTCCAAATTCATTTAAACTAATTTCATGCATACATTCACCTAATAATGAAAAGTTAGCACATCTATCACATTCTCTAGAAATACATGATTTTAAATAAAATAAGTTTCCGTTAGAGGGTTCGCAAAACAAACTTGATATAAAATATTTGATTCTTTCAGGTGGCATATTAATACCACAAATGTCCTGCATAATTTGGTTAACATGCAAAGTGCATCGTATATATCGAAAACTATCATAATAATAACAAATTGTACATGAGTCTTACAACAACAAGAGATTTGTTGCTTATTAATTCTAACATACCAAGGTTTACACTTTTCAAATGATCTTTGACTTATTTTAATATTCAATGGTAAGATTGAAGCATCTAAATTTTTTTTATATAATTCAGTTTGAGTCATATCTAAGAGATGCTTTGGATGAGGTACACGAATTTTGGAACCCACCCTTAATTTTAAGACATCTCTAATGTTAGGTGATACTCTTGTATTATCATGCCAAAATTTATTGATTAAAGATTTAATTTCATTAGTTAATTTCATGTCTGATCTTGGGAGTCTACCACTAAAACTCCAACATTGATTAATTGGATCCTTTTCAATATTTTCTCTTCTTTTAGCAGCTCTAATCAAAGTTTTAGGATTTACTTTTATACATTTACTAATCTTACTTAACATTCTTTTATTTGAAGTTGCTTTATCAACTAAAGCAGTTGTTATTGCACGACGAGCCGCATTTTTATCTTTAGATTGACTTTTCTTACCTATAAAATCAATAGCATTAGCAACACTAGAAATGACTTGTTCTACTGAATCATCTTTCTTTTTTGGTTTTACAAAAATACCTAATTTTTCATCACTTTTCTCATTTTCCACATTCTCATCAATTGCACCATGAGTTGACATTGGAATCCTAATTTCTTTCTATAAAAAAACATTTTATATATTTTATTTCCATAAGTTCTAATTTGTCTCCAAGAAACTTTACCATGAAGGTTATCTAACACATCTTTTTCAATTGTAAAAAAAACATTTTCACCTTCATCCATACAAGGGGTTTCATTTTCATTCACACAAGGGGTTTCATTTTCATTCACACAAGGGGTTCCATTTTCATTTTCAAATGTAAAAAAGATTTCATTCTCATTTTCATCAATATGAGGGATTTGATTAACATTTGCATTCTCATAAGATATATTTTCATCATTTTTTTGTTTTTGCATTCTTTCAACCCTAGAATTATTGATATCATCAATGGTGTATCCAGCATCATTTAAACAAGAAAAATCAATATTATCAAGACTTGGGTTTGAAAAAATACCTAGAGAGATTGTTTGAATAAGTGCATTTTCCATATCATTGAGAGGTGGATTTGAAGACATACCTGAAGTTGTTTGCATAGGTACTATTTCCATATCATTCAAAGTTGAAGTTGAAAACATAGTTGAGTTTGTCTCCATAATTGCATTTTCTTCTATATTCACCATCTCCACATTTGCATCATCTACATTCATTTCATCATTCATGACTTTCTCTTCAACATTCATTGAACTAGATGCTTCCAAATTTTTCATTTGACAAATTCTTTCTCTTCTATCCTTTTGTCTTTTTGCCTCCATATCTTTATTTGCTTGAATTTTTTCGGGTGTGATTGACTTTCTACACTTTTTTCTTTGCCTTTGCTTTGATCCCATGGTTACCAAACCCTTTTTGATGAAAAAACAAATGATTTACTTGAAACCAATTTTCAAATTTTCACCTCCTTCAAATATTCAAATAACACTTTGTACTATGAAGATCCTTTCTTCTTTGAACTTTGAAGTACACAAAAATATCATGAATACATCCAAAAACTCTCTTTTTTGAATCTTCTTGTAAATTATTCTTGTACTTGATTCCACTTCAGAAAATTCAACCTGCACTTGACTTTTCAACCAATTTGCAATAGAATATGCCCTGCACAAGACAAATTTGCAATAAAAAATGCAGAAAATCGAGCTTTCGGGCCGTACTGCAGAAAAAGAATGTTGCAGGAAAAACGTGTTGTACTAGAAAATGTCAAATCAGGAAAAATAGATATATCAGAAATGCGTACGTGTTATGAAACGCATACGCGTTATGAAACACATACGCGTTCTGAAAAAGAAACGCGTACACGTTTCATAACGCGTATGCGTTACCTTTACCCAACGGGTAAAAAAATAACGTGTACGTGTTATGAAACACGTACGCGTTATTAAAAAAATTGTTTCCCAACCTGCCTCCAGACTTGGTTTTAGGTTCGGGAAAGCTTTGGCAATCCGAGCCTTAGCCTTTGACTTGCAACTAAAAAACTAAGGCAGATTGAAGAAGAATGTTCAACTTTGACAATATGGCTGATGAATTTTTTTTTTGAATCAATCTATCAAATTAAAACCCATTACAGAACATGATGTCTAGTTTTTAAATATATAATTTTTATTCAGATTGGATTATATTTTCTATTTTTTAATTAATTTCAAAGCAAACTAGTCCTTAAACTTGAAATATCAGAGTTTTTTTGGTTAAGTTTTTTGTAAAAAAATTCATATGACATCAATCTTTAGATAATTCTTTACACAATGAAAAAAAAAAGTTTAGTTTAGGTCAAATTATGCTGTCCGTACACGTTGATTTTTAAAAACAAAAATTAAGGCCAATAAAAAATAAAAAAAATAAAAATTATTCAACAAAAAATTACAAAAAAAATTCTTCATCAATCCTCATGTTGTTAGCTCTCTTTCCCCAAAAGGAATTAGCAAAATACTTTTATTTGAGTCAAAAAGTGTTGTCCGTACACGTACATGGTATGGTAAAAAAAAGGGACTTTTAAAAAGTGGTTTTTATAGATCCTTATCAAAATTTAATTTCTACAATCTGGGTATTTGAATAATTTACATATTTATAAACTAGATTCAAATTTCTAAATTTCATATTACTGAATTTTTTAAAAATTCATTGTGTAACTGCCTTAAATTTTCAGTCCAAGTGTGACAAATTCTGAAAAACAGCAAAAACACTTCCACTTTTTGAGCTTTTTGTGGACCCAACTTCTTGCATCAGCCCTTAATCAAAATTCACAAAAAATACATAATTTCTAGTACTAATTGTTAACTATATTTGTGTCCATTGGTTTTTAAAAATACTAAATGCAACAAAAAAATAGAAGCACACCAAACACTGTTATATTTAAGTGAGGAAAATAAGAACACTTTTATGTGCACACACTATTTCTTCCTCTTAATCTTAACTATTTTTTATAAACTTTAGTAGTTTATAAACAATATTTAGAGTAATACGATTCTTGTTCTTGTTGTATCTTCAAATTTTGAATGCATGCATCTCAAATTATTCATCCACGTTTAGGTTTAGCTGATTTCAATAAAAAATTGACCACTTTTGATCCCATTTTTGTATATCATTTCCATGCGCTTGCCCCTTATTATATATAAGACATCACAAATGTACCTTTTTTTACCTTATTTTTCTTTGACTATAATTGTTCCCTTACCTATAACTTCAACTTCTTTGTCATCGCCAAGCCACACTTGAGTTTTAGCTAATTAATCTACATTTACAAAGATGATTTTATTCCCTATGATGTGATTACTACGACCACTATAAAAAAGCCATACATTTTTTAAACCTTCTTTTGTGGTATTACATGTAAAAAATAAATTATATTCCTCTTTTTTTTAGAATTTTAGAAAAAATTACACTTTTTAATTCTTTTTCTAACACTCATTCATAATGGTCAATTTTTTTATAATAATGACATTGAACATGTGATTTATTAAAGTTTTGATTGCCTCTCTCATTGTTAGTAAAATTTCTCTCTATTAGAGCTATTATAACCTCTACCTTTTCCATGGCTAATTCCTCTATTAGCTCACCCTCTTCCTCTAAACCTTCCTATTCCTTATAAGATGCATATATTGATCGTTTTTACTTGTTTTTCAAGATCCTTTTATTTGTTTGAAAGGCATGTTCAAATGATTTTTTTTAGACTTGCTCATTCTTTGCTTGTAGATTTCAAGATAACTCGTAAGTTCATTCATATGTAGGAGGATTATATTATTTTATTCCTCAATGGCCACTACAATAGGATCAAATTGAGGAAGGAGATATCTAAAAAAAACAATTCAAAAATCTTATGATAAATTGAATTTTCTCCATATTTAATCTGATTTGATTAACTAAACTTATCATACAAGTAAATAACTCTAGAATAGGTTCATATCCTTTAGTAAATAAGTAAATTGAAAATCTCTTCAAAGTATTTTAAGCTTCTTTTTTTCACTTTTTCAATTCCCTAATATGCATTCTACATCAAATTACATGCTTGTTTTGATTTTTTAGTTTTAACTATTTGAGAAAATATTTATTCATGTACAATAATTGGATGATGAAAAGGGATTTTGAATGTTTTTTATATTTTCCTTTAAATGATCTCTTTGTTTTTGACTTAAAACTCAAGAGCTTGAGCACCAACAAGTTTGGTATAACTATTTTCAACTAGCTCTCACAAATACTGTGAAATGAACAAGGTTTTCGTTTTTATACTCCAAAAATTAGAATTTCTCACTTGAATAAAGGTATTTGGAGCTAAGATAGATTTAAACTATTATTGGCAACCATATTTCTCTAAAAAATTAGAATTGATTTGCACTCTTCACACACTTCAAAAAAAATATTACAAATAAATTCACACTACCTAAGAAAAACTCACCTCTTTATTGCGTATTTAGAGTTAATTTTTAAGACTTTCTCTGATATCAATTGTCGGGTTTAAAGTGAAGAGCACAATTTTTTTACAAAAAATACATTGACATATAAATAAAAGATATCAAATATAATAAAAAAATAAACATAGATATTGAAAAAATAGTTGTTCTTTTCATTTATCATTGAATTTTACACATATATATTAAATATACATGTGCAAAATCCAAGACTTCCATATCAAAATAACTAAGTTCAAAAAAGAAGTATTGCAACTACATAATGTGATTGTAATAGTGGAAAGAGAATGTGTGGCACTCAATATATTATATTTACATCTCCACAATATCTAAAAATAAAGAATATATTAAAATATATGAAGAACAAAATATAACTCTAAAATAAATATCAATATATTTACAAACAATTGCCAAAAGATTAAAAAAACGAGGAACTAAATGACATAAAAATGGTGCATATATGAAACATTATGGCCTCAAAAATATGCTAAGTTTCTGATCAATCCATCCTCACTTCATTTACTCATTCTTAATCAAATGCATAAATAAAGGATAAGGTAATAAAATTAAAGGGAAACATGAAATTGTAATTTGATGTATATTTTTTATTAAAAATGTATAGGAAGGAGAGTTATATTTCCCTAATACTCTTAAACTATATTTATTTAGTTAATATTATACAAATCATATATACATTATTTCTTATTTTTTTAACTATAAAATTATTATATTTTATAAATCTCACGAGTTTATGATATATGTTATATTAATAAGAATAATATTTATGGAGTGTTTATAAAATCTATATAATTTTAAAATGTAAAATAATAGGTGTATCGATAGATAAAAATATTTGTAATATTCATGATTTATTATTATTGTATAAATATTTGGATGATTACACATTAAATTATAGTTGTATGAATAACAACTTCATTACATAAATTTAAAATAATCAAAATAAGTGTGAGCACTAATTAAATAATTGATCTAAACTAATTTTATGTTATAATAGATAAATTAAATTAAGTTAAAATATGGATAGTTAGTTTTTATTTTGGAGACAAATTAAATTAAGATGTGGTTAATTAGTTTTGATTTTAATATAAAAATGTATGTTTAGATGTTCTAGGATCTATTCATTAATTTGTTGAACTATTTTGTTCTAAAAATTTAGTTCTATATGAACTAAATTTAGATTTGTGATTATGGAGGTAACATTTGTGAGTTGATCTACTACAGAGAAGTTGAAGCAATATTATAACTTGTAGGAATTATCTCACTTTTTATATTGTTATAGCTCACTTGCCTCAATCTTTGATGTCAAAATACTTGTTAGGTATAGTGATGCTTATAACCACTTTGGAGATTCATTTGAAACACAATCTTCATGTTCTCCTAGTAAAGATGTCTAAACAAATTGGATTTATGGATCTAAGTGAATATTCAATGACAACAAGCAAACATGCATTGGATCTAGGACAATACCACAAGTAGACAAATGCAAAATATATTTTATTATAAGGTATTAGATTTAGAAGTTCTTCTCACATTCTAACATGATTTTAAATGAATAAACTAGTATTTGTAAATAAAACCACCAAGTAAAATATCATCATTAATTTGTTAGGTTGGCTCAAATGGCTAGTTAAATGGTTTGTAAGGTGGAAATTTAAGTTTTAAATTCTAAAAGTTTAGGGATCAAATATTTGACTATAAAACTAACCTAGCTTAAGTTTGTATCTATAAATATGATCTAGGGTGGGGAACAATAAATTTGAGAATATTTGATGAAAATCTAGGTAATAATGATGATATATATTAGGATATAAGCAAAATTTACACATGATACATCACTTGTATGACAATTATTGTATTTACGATGCACTAAAAAATGTAGGCTCAAAATATAAGTTAAAGGACATGGATATGCAAATTTCACCTTTACAATGGTATTGGAACATATTTGTTCAATTTATAAACATTTAATAATTTATAATAACTATACAAAGATTTGAATATGTATATATAATAGCTTTTAAAATAGTTATATAAGGGGAAAATATTGTATAAAATAAGCTTTGAAATATTTATTATAAATAGCATGCATGTTAAGGATAGACTAATGTATTGGTTTTGTATGTAATAATATGCTAGAGAGAAATATAAAATATTTTTCTTGCATGTTTTTATTTATTAGGAAAATAAATAAAAAGTCATAGTTGTATGACAAACTTAATACACTTGCTACATGGTATTGTGCTAAAAAAAACTCAAATTTAAAATTTTGAGGTGTGGTTCTAGATGTGTTAATCATAATTATATTTTTTGTACATAATTTATTATTATTCTATGTGGTTGATTAATAGTTACCAAATAAATGATATCCAAAAAAAATTAGGTAAAAGAAAATTAGGTAATTCTTATTCTTTGATGGAAAAGATAAAAAGAAAAAGAATGCAATAAGATGGGAATGGTGTTGTCTACATAAGAGTGAAGGAGGACTAGGGTTGAAAGATTTAATAAAATAAGCCATCTCCCTTATTGTTAAATGGATATTCAAAGCCCTAAAAGGTAATGAACCATGGAAGGTTCTAATAAGGAATAACATTCAACTAGCTACCCCAAAAAATGCAAAATAATGGAAACACCTCCCCTTCTATGATCTATTATTTGGAAACTTCCTTGTCACCCCTGCTAGATCTCATTTGTTTAAGATCTTATGGAAGGCCTAAAAAAAATGAGGTATTCCTTAAAAATTAGAGAAATGATAGAAAGTAGCAGAAATATAATTTGTCCCTCCAATTTAATTTTGTGGAACCTATATCATAATGAGAACCCCCTTGCACTAATTTAAGGGCACTCTACAAAGTTTGGTACAAGAAAGGTATCAAATACTTTAAGGATATTATGTAATGTCCATTTAAAAGATTGAGATTCTCTTATCATGGAATTTGAATTACCGCCTTCCTATTGGAGAACTTATTTTGTTCTTAGATAAGAATTTAAAATTGTTCATTGCCCAATAATGTATGTACCCAATAGTGATAACATTGACATGGTTAAATGGAGTGATGTCTTTGAATTAGATAAAATGAAACCCAAGCTTATAAATAAATCATTAGTGAACACCCATGACATTTTCAAACATCTAAATAAGTGTCAAAATTTAGAAATAAATGATAAAAAGAGTCTTAGTACATTTAAATGGTTGTGGAAAGAAATGATTGAACCTAAGAAAACCTATTTCAAATGCTTGCTAATATTACATAAACTTCCAGTTATTTCATCTTCCCATAGCATTAAAATCTATGAAATTTGTTGTAGAAAGATATATTTTCATGCATATTTTCTTTGAATGTCTTTTTGCTAAAGAAATTTGGTACAAGTTCTACCTGGAGCTAAGAGGGTGGGGGGACTTAGATAAGATAAAATGGTAGGAAATTCTAATGGGATTTATTGAAGGACTAGATAAAACAATAAATATTTGTTGGTTGTTGTTATCTACTAATTTTTTTTGGTTTATATGGAAATCTAAAATGAGGAATGGTTCCAAGGCAAACAGAGGGCACTTACTGAGTCTACTAAAAGAATCATTTTTTTCAATATTTCAATGCAGATTACAGAGATAATAGAGATACCCAAAAGCAAATTCAACAAGTTGCTAAAGAATGAAAAAGTGAAGGTCAACAAAGAAGAAATTAAATATGCAAGGCACTAGCTATTTAACAAGGAATATACCATCCCATTCCTGGGGAACTACCTGTATTTTTCAGAGGAAGCACAACAAGAAATACAAAGAGGAAACATTGAAAAATATTTGGGATTCCAAAAAGGGCCAAAGTTCTTTGTAAATCAGGGAGAAGACCTCAAAGAGGAGGCGGTAAGATATAATGAAGACATGTCAAAAATCAAACCACCAATTGGGTGGAATGATATGGATCAATATAGTGAAAGCATCAATTTTTGAGAATTCTGTGGTGAAAAACATCTTCTGTAAAAATTGGAGAAACAATTATATTATCTTTACTGTTTGTAATATGTCAAGTTGTGATTGAACAAAAATTATAATCATGATGTAATTCTTTTGGTAAACTATCATCACTACAAAAAAAATGAATTAAAATGATCATGTTGAATTCAAAAGATTAATTATGATATGGAAACGCTTATCCAATATTCAAAAGACTAATGACAATATGAAAATGCTAAAAAAAAAATAAACCTCTCTAATAACTCAAATGCTAGTTGAAGATAAAATTACCACTAACTAAGAATTTAATTTTTGGTTTTTTCTTAAAGAACAAACAAAAAAAAATGAAGGAAATAAAATTTCAATACTCTTTTCTCATTTTTCTACGTTTTCCTTACAAGATTAGAAAATGCAAGAATCTCACATGCAAACAGACCATGGACGTTCCTCAAATTAAAACAGATGGAGAAAACGTGTGCAGAGGATGAAATGGGTTTATTGAAAAGGTAGTAGAAATTTTCAAGCAAATGCAATTGGCAAGATAACAACAATATTCTCCATGTCTGAGCTAACATGGGAGCTTGTGGAAGTTAGCGTAAGGTAGGGTAAACTCAGACAAAAGAAACACAATGGATTTTAGCGCATACTTCAAACATACCCTTGCAATTGATTCCAGAGCTAAGTACACTTTGAGCCATAATATTACTATCTTAAAGTAGTGTTAAACTCTGATTTATTTACTTCCACAGCTGGAAAATAGTTAATCTAGTTAATTTATGCTTATGTGTATGTTGTTACATATTGAGGGAGGTATTACGTATATTCAATAGATCACATGCCCTATCCATCTTGTTGCATATGTTGAAAGCATTTTGTCAAATAGTTCAGGTGTAAAACGTAGGAATGGTATTCCTTGAAATAGAGTTAAAACATAAATATTTTATGCCAAGATCATATACCTTTGTACTTGTATAAGATCTTAACTTGGTTGGATATGCCTAATATTACAATAGATGGGAACGATTGTTCTATCTCATTAAGAACTCTGGTGGGGTGAGATGTTCTTGTTGGTAAAATAAACTGTAGTTGATGAAATTTGGTAAACCTCGTGAGGGATTATGTTTAGTCTTTTCACTACCAAAAACCTAGATAACAGGAATACGAGCATGTCGACATTATTTTATCGTTATACGAAGACATTGTTTGAGGATCTCATTATATGTTGATTATATTATGATGATTATGATATTGCTATCAGGATTCAACTGTGTAGTTTTCGAGTCAAACTCATTGACCCATGATTCAATGAGTTTGACTCGAAAACTACACGGTTGAATCCTGATAGCAATATCATAATTTGACATGTTGTGGAAGAAACCTCATACTTATCAATTGATGAGCTAAAGGGGCTCTATAATGAATGATTCATAAGGCACAACACTTGCTGAAGGTTTTGCAAATGGGGTAGCAAGCT